>JAHBCN010000052.1:0-337830 GCA_019359885.1 Listronotus oregonensis
TTTTACTCTATATAAACCCCAAAAATTGAACTACTTTCTTAACTTTAAAATGCCATATCTGGGTTACTATTAACTCTCCCATACCCCCCCAAGCCCATTTTTAAACATCTGTTTTTTAAAAAAATGCCATATTGTCTATAGCAAAATCCACAGGAAAAAAGTTTTGGGAAAGTTTAAAGAAAAATATTAAAAAAAAAAAAAAACATAAAAGAAACCAATAAAAAAAAATGAATTGAAATTTGGAAAATTAAATTAATGTTGATCAAAAATTTTTTTTGGCTTAAATATGTGATTTTTTTTAAGAAATTTAATTTTGAACATCTTTTCTGTTAACTTAAAAGGGGTGTCCCAGAAAATGGGACACAAAAAAAAAATTCCTTGGTCAATTAACGTAAACTTTTTTTATCCCAAAGTTAAAAATTTAACTAAGATACAGGGTGTTTAATTTTTAATGTTGTTTTTGTTTTTTCGTAAAAATTTTTCAAATGAAAAAAGGGTAAAAATTTTGGGGGGTTTTGGGGGGTTTTTTAAAGGGGGAAATTAAAATTTGTCCATATTTTTGATGTTGCTGGTGAGGGGCCCCCCTACGGCCTCCCCCCAAGTTTTAGGTGGCATAACTTTTTCCCGGGGATTTTCCCCCTTTTTTTTAAAAAAAAAAGAAGTTACAAATTCCCTCCCCAAAAAAGGGAGCAACTTTTTTCAGAAAAGGGGGTTTTCCCCCCCGGGGCAATTTTAGGGAAAAGGGGGTTTTTTGGCAAAAAACCCCAAAACCCCCCCTTTTTAACCCCCCCCCCTCTACCAAAATCAGCCCAAAAAGTCATTGGGGATTTAGATTTTTTAAAGGGAATTTTTTGGAGGGGTTAGAGGGTTTTTGGGGTTTTTTGTGCCCGGGGGAATTTTTTTGATCAGTGTTTTAAAAACTATTATTTTGCAAAGTTTAAAAAAAATTTTGGGCCAAAAAACCATTATCCGGGGGAAAAGCGGGTCCTTTAAAATGTTTTTTTTTGAAAACATTTTCCCCCCTTTTAAGCCTAAATGATGTATCTTTTTTAAGCAAAGGGAATTATATTTTTTTTTTTAATAAGCAGGTCAATATACAAATTTAAAAAAATTAAGCCACCTAAAAGGTTAGGCCGGGGGTCCCCCCACCTGAAACATCAACAGTTTTTGGGGGCAAATTTTAAAAATTTCCCGCCCCCAAAACCCCCTTTTTTTGGGTTTTTATTTAGTTAATTTTTTACGAAAAAAAAAAAAAAAAATTTAAAAAAATTTGACACCCTGTATCTTAGTTAAAAACTTTGGGAAAAAGGAATTTTTACTTTAAATTTTTATTTTGACCAAAGGGGAAACGGGGCCCTTTTTCTGGGACGCCCTGTATATAAAAAAAAATGAAAAGAGGCTTTTTTAAACCTTTTATTTTAAAAAAAACACTTTTTAAAAAGAAAAACTCTGTATGGTTTTTTTCACATCTTTGAATAAATTTGGGGCGTATGAAACAATAAAACCCCCTTTTAAAGTTGTAATTTTTTCTACAGTATATTGTCAATAGCCTAAAATATTAGATCTCAATTGACTTGTACCTTTAGTTCATATATAAAGTTTAAAGTTCTATAACTTCTCCCGGAAAACAATGTGCAAATAATGTAGGAACTATTATTTATAGACAATAAAATGAAAAAGTTCTTGCCGGCTTTTTGATGCGTATTTTTTTTTGATGTAAGGGGTTTTTTTTAAAAATTTTTGATCGAGGTGTTTTATTTAGTAGATTAGCATCTTTTTTTTTTTTTTTAAAAATTAAAAAAAAGCACATAACGGCAAATGTATATGCAGATATAGACTTTTTTTAAAAAAATGCCAGCGTATAAAAACCCCTTTTCATTTCTCGCAGTATAAGAATTTAAAAAAAAAGAAAAAAAAAGGGCTTAAAGTTTTCCCACTACCAGAGCTTTAGAAATGAAGAGATTGATTATCTGCTTATCCACTAATGGAATGTTGAATTCATCAATCATTTGTATAATTAAAAGATGAAAAGTACGTTAGTTCAAAATTTCCCCGTTCATTACAATTTGAACTGTGTCTACTTATCAGAAAAAAAGGGGGGGGTTTTTTTAAAAAAAAAGAATTCTTTTGCACCTTATAATAATGAAACGGGTTTTTTTTTAATTTTTTGATTATAAAATGCCCCAAAAACCGTTTTTTTTGGGGAAACACAAGATATTTTACCTGCTTCCCCCGCTGTCAAAACTTAAAGTACTTAAGTAAAATTTTTTGAAGTACTTTTTTTTACTTCCCCCATTTTACTTCAAGTACTTTTTTTTTGGAGGGGGTTGTACTTGTACTTCATTAGTTTTTATAAAGATACTTTTGGGTTTTTTTTTGATTTAAACCCCAAAAAAAAATTTCTTGAAGTATTTATTTAAGTACTTAAAGTATTACGATGTACTTAAAGTAAAAAAAAAATTCCAAAATAAAAAATACTTTAAAAAATTTTTTTTTAATTTCCCCGGGGGTCGCATGCATAAGATCCCGACAAAAAAGGGTTTGCAACCCTACTTATTTTCCTAACTATAGTTCTTACTGACTGGCCTACTTTCCAATGGAACGTATCGCTAGTCCTTAAAATTTTTTGGGGGGTTTTTGGGGAAAAACCCCCTTTTGAGGAAAAAAACCCCCTAACTTCCTTAAAAAAAACTACTCAAGTAAAATTTCTCTGACTTAAAATACTTTTAATTATTTTAAGTAATTTTTTTTCTTCAAGTACTTTGGTTTACTTAAATTTTTGGTGTACTTCAAGTACTTTGGTGTACTTCAAGTATTTTTTTAATTTACTTAAAAAAGCAAGTACATTTTAATGAATACTTGGTATTTTTTACTTGAAGAAAATTTTTTAAAAAAATTAAAAAAATTGGTATTTTTCTTGAAGTACTATTTAAAATTTTGACAGCTCTGCCTGCTTCTAATATTTTTGATTGTAACCTGGTCAAAGTTTAATAATTATACTTATTTATATTATAAAAAAATAATTATAAAAATAGGCAAGTTTCACATTTCTTTTAAATGATACGAAAATGGTTTTATTTTACCCTAAAATATTCTTTTTTTGTTTCAAAAAAATGCTTTGTTTCGCTAAAAAAAAATAATCAATATATTTAAAAAAAAAAAAAACTAGAAAAAAAAAGTTATCGGGGTTTAAAATTTTCCCCTTTTATTTTTAGGAAAAAAAAAAAAGATATAACATAACCAGTTGTTTAACGACCTAAAATTTTATTCTCCTAGCGCCGATACTTGTAAAAAGTCACTTAATATTTGTTTATTTTGAAAAAAATTTAAATTTCCCGGGAGGCAAACTTTTTTTTTTAAATAAACCAAGATTTTTTTTATGAAAAAAATTTACCAACTATGACTGGTAAGTTAAGATGCTAAAAAAAACTGAAATACTAAACGTAATAGTTTATTAAACTTGGTGTTAAACTTTTTTTTTTTACTTTTTTTTTTAACTTATTTGCTGTTTTTTTCCCAAAAAAAACATAATATTTTATTAAAAAGTATTAGTCCGAGTGCCTAATTTGGAAGTGTGTAATTTGCCCATTTTAATTGTTCTTATCCTTCTGTATAGGGGGGGATTTTTTGTAGTTAAGGGGTACTAAAAAAAACCTTAAGATATAGTTTAATTCTGTTTGTTTCAATTTCATTTAAGTTATTCATTTGGGAGATACGGGGTTTTTTTTAAAATTTTTGTCGATTTTAAAAAGGTCCTTTATCGGTTATTATTATAGATAGAAAAAAACTTAAATTAAAAAATATTCTGTTTATTTTAACGTAGATTTTAGTATTTTTTTTTCAGTTGCTTTTCGAATTATTATACAAACTTGTGTTTTTTAATAGAACACCCTATATATTATTTTACCACTCGTCTACAAATTATACCCCCTTTTTTTTAATGATATTCCACACTAACTTGATAAGTTTATTGCAATGTAGATCCCTTTGTATTTTAAAAAAGGGGTGAAAAAAATTTTTAAATCATAGGGGGTTTTCCTTTTAAATTTTTTTTAAAAAAAACCCCAATTTTTTTTTGACAATACATAAAAAGGGGGTGGTAAAAATAAATGGCTTATTTTACCGAAAAAAAAATAGTTTTAAAATAATATACAGGGGGAACTTGATGTTATATTTTAAAACCGTAATTCATAAAAAAAAAATAAGACGCCACTGTGGTCTACGTGAAATTCTATGAAAGTATGCGATTTCCCTTTTTTTTTTAAAATTTTAAACCCAAAAAATCGAGATAGAAATGTGTATACTGAAATCGTCAACATTTCAAAAACGCGCCCTGTATCGCCGAGACGAATAGTAGCGATCTTTTTTATTGTTGCAATTGTTTGAAAATTAAACTTAAGACTTGCCCTCAGATTTGCTGTTTTCTTTTAATTTTTTCCCCCTAACAAAAAAAAACCATCAAAATGGCGCCACCCTGTACATAATTCATCAGTACTTTTAATTTCTATAAAAACGTTAGAAATATTTTGATGATTTTTTAAAAAAACAAAAATTTTTAATTTTTTTAAATTAAAAAAATTTTTTACCAATACTTATTAAGTTATCTTTATGATAAAACCGTCTACAAAATTACTGGCATTCATTTAAAAAAAAATTTTTTTAAAGGTTACAATAATATTTTTATCCTTTAAAAAAGGGGAAAAAAAAATTTTAAAATTTTTAAATTTTTTAAAAAATTATCTTTTTGGGTTTTTTAAACATAATTTTGGGGTAAGTAATTTAGAAACCCCCTTTGAAAGCTTAATTGAATTCGTGAATCCTGTAAATTCAAATTTGTACTATAAGCCAATGTTTTAATAAGGAGCCCCAAAGCGCCTTTTTTTTCCGAATTTTGAAGAAGGTCTTTATGGGGGTTTAAAAAAAAATTTTTTTGATGCTAAGTTTAAAAAAAAAACCTCGAACTGCTTATTTCGTTAGTGCTAGATAATTTTAAGGGCCCAGTGACGTAGACGTGTCCTATTCGATTGGTTTTTTTTTTGGACTGTTGTTCATTTGTTTTTTTTTTATATATATATATATATATATATATATATATATATATATATATATATATATATATATATATATATATATATATATATATATATATATATATATATATATATATATATATATATATATATATATATATATATATATATATATATATATATATATATATATATTTGGGGGGGATTAGGGGGGTAAGGGAAAAAAAAAGCCCCGTATTAATTTTTTAATTCTGAGTCGAAAAAAACCCAAAAAAACTTTTTTTCAAATTTTCCTTCGTTTCAAGATATTTCACTATAAAGTTTTTCCAAAAAAAAAAATTTTTTTTCATTGGGGGGGTTTTTTAATCTTAGTTGGCGCTTTCAATCTATTAGTCTTATGAAAAAAAAAATTTGACCTTATCAAAAAAAAGAAATTTGGTGCACATGCTAAAAAATTAATATGTTATACCCATACACATAAATAATAGCACCGTATTCTTCGTTAGTAAATTTCCCTTTTTTTTTGATTTTTTTCCCCCAACAGATTGACATGTGTCTAACTTTTTTAAAAAAAATCAAACTTGATTTCATATGACGTAATAGTTTGAAAGCGCCCCCAAAAAGGAACACCCCCCCAAAATGATTAAAAAAAATTTTAAATTTAAAAATTTAAAAAAATTTAAAATTTGGCCCTTTTTTTTTTTTTTCCCCCGGGGGACCAATCACCCTGTTTTTTTTTTTTTTTTTTTTTTTTTTTTTTTTTTTTTTTTTTTTTTTTTTATATATATATATATATATAAAATATATATAAAATATATATATATATATATATATATATATATATATATATATATATATATATATATATATATATATATTTAAAAAAACCCCCCCTCCCGTTTATGTAGCTCATTTATTATTTAATATAATTTTTTTTGTATTTTGCAGACGTTACCTTTACCCCACGAGACATTTTAGGAAAATAATTTTGGATATACAGGGTGTCACAAAAAAGTGTGACGTCACGATGGTGCATTTAAAAATGGATAAAAATACCAATAGTGCTTGATTAATAGAATTAGACGAGGAATGTATTAAGTAACGTAATATTAGCCAGCCTCAGGTCATGTTTGGTTAATTCAAACTGTATAGGGTGTCCAAAATTTAGTGTCAAACTCTTCAAATTTTAAATCACCTAATTTTGCTTATTTTAAATATAAGCCCCTGAATATTTTTAGGTCGTTATATGCAGAATTAAAAAACAAACATTTTTCTAAATATAATTTAAAAAAATTTTTCCTAACACATTAAAATTTTGTTAAAATTTTTGGCATCTATTTCAATAGTAATATCAAAATAAAAATGTTTGGTAAAAAAATAAAAAACAATTTATTGACATTAAAGTTTCCAAAAAACGAAAAATTTTTTGTTTTAAAGTTACCCAAATATTCCCCCAAAAAGGTATTACAAATTAAAAATTAGGTTTACTTAACATTTAAAGGTTTTTCCCGGGGGGTATTTTTAAATTAATAATTTACTCAAATTTTTAAAATAATACGTTAAAATAAGATTCTGTAAGTTAAATAAACTCCAATGTCAGAAAATTGTTTTTATAGCCACCTATCTTTTTTTATACAACGATATTACTATTAAAATAGATGCCAATATGGTTTTTAAAAGAATAACTTTTAATGGGTTAGAAATTTTTTTTAAGGAAAAAAATTTTTTTTAAAAAAATTTAAAGAGTTTGACACAAAATTTTTAAAACCCCCCTGTACAGTTTGAATTAACCAAAAAATGAAAAAAGGGGTTTAATTTTTTAAACTTAATAAGTTCCTCGAAAAATTCTATTAATCAAGTTTTTGGGAATTTTATCCATTTTTAAATTCGGTGGTGTAAAACAGTTTTTTTTATTTTTTTTTTTCTTAAATCATAAACCGATGTTGACAAAATTTTAGAAGAAAATAGATGCCCAAAAAAAGGTACCTAAATTCCCCAAAAAAAAAATACAGAGTATTTTTTTTTAAAAAAAATGCCCCATGGTAACGTCACATTTTTTTGTGACACCCTGAAACCCAAAATTATTTTCCTAAAATGCAGGGTTTTTTAAAAAGATAAGTCAAAAAAATATGAAAATTTTACATTTAAAAAAAAATCCCCCACTTAAGACGGGGGGAGCGGGACCCTGTATATATATATATATATATATATATATATATATATATATATATATATATATATATATATATATATATATATATATATATATATATATATATATATATATATATATATATATATAAAAAAAAAAAAAAAAAAAAAAAAAAGGGTAAGTCTAAAAAGGGCCCCCCCCATTTATTGTTTTAAAATTTTTCCCCAAATTTTGGGAAAAAAATTTTTAATAAAAAAAAATTGGGGTTTTTTTGCTGCTCTATATTTTGCGAACAACGTTATGTATCGGGTTTTTATAAAGACCGTACAAGGACAAATTTAAATTTTTTTTTAAAAGACTCCCTATTTTTTTTTTTACATTTTCGATATCTACATAAAATTCTAGATTTTTTTTTTATCTAACATATCATATCCCTATATTCAATTGTTTACGAGATATTCTCATTTAAATACGAATTTAGAATAAAAAAAATCCGCTCATCTCTCAATTTTTGTTTTACGTTTCTATGGTTTTAGTAGAGTGACAAAACACCCATAGTAATAATTAATAGGTAATTAGATATCACATGATGAGTAGAAATAGGAAAAAACCTTTTAAAAAAAAAAACGATTGAATTTTTTTTTTAGATTAATAAAACTGTCAATATGACATTTTATTAATCTCTATAGCATATATTTTTACTATGAAAAACCCCCAAAAAACCGCTGAAACCATAGAAACGTTAAACAACATTAAAAAATGAGCGGTTTTTTTCCCCTTTTAAATTTGTTTTTTTTTTTGAAAAAAAATGGGGTGAAAAAAAAAATCTAAAATTTTTTAAAAAAAGAAAAAAAAAGAAAAAAAAAGGGGAAAATCTTTTAAAAAAAAATTTGTTCTTTGGGAAATTTTGCCATACATAACTTTGGGAAAAAAAAAAAAAAAAAATTTTTTAAAAACTTTTTTTTCCCCAAATTTTAATATTTAAAGAAAAAGGGGGGCCCATTTTTAGACTTACCCTGATCATATATATATATATATATATATATATATATATATATATATATATATATATATATATATATATATATATATATATATATATATATATATATATATTTTATATTATTATATATATATATATATATATATATATATATATATATATATATATATATATATAAAATAAAATATATTTTATGTTAAAAATAAATAAAGCAAGAAACCGTTTATACGTAAATGAGTTTAATTACATTTGCAACTAAACAATCAAATTAAAAACTGTTTCTAGCACTACATATTTATTAATATACCGCAAATTTTATACATCTACATAAGGAGGTTAAACCCCCCCCAAAAAAATGAAACCCTGCAGTGAAATTCCTTCAGGCCCCTGCAATTTTTCAGTCAGTTTTGATTTACGTGTATAAAAAAAAATTCCCTTTTTAAGATATAGAAAATAAATTTATTGAATTTGGAATTCTCTGATCGGATTAAGAAAATAAGACGTTAGATGGACGGATTGATTTCGATTTACTGTTAGCAATTTAAATTTTCCATTTACCATCTAGAGATAAGACCAACTAGAGAAAAATGATTAGTACCCACTAAACAATATTATTGTATACTCGTGTCTGTAAATTAAATAACAAAATCAATTTTTAATCTATATTAATATATACCATGACAGCTGACAATAAGTATGTCACTGTAAAATTATAATAAATTTATATAAACAATTTTCAACCAATCGAGGATTTCTATTTTGACACGTTGCCATGGCAACCACATCAGCTTTCGAAAATTATTTTTATCCTAGAATAAAATTTAAAATCAATATCCTAAAAAATGTACAAAGTGCAAGAAAGCTCTGGAGTACACATGCTTGTACAACTTTTTTTTTAATCGTTTGTACAATCATACCCTTTTATATGCACATATGGTTTAGGAACACCCCATATATGTGTGTTAAACATGTAGGGTATTTACAATACTGCTGCAATTTTTTAAATATAAATAATATTTGGGTATTATTTTGTTAACAATTTTCTACGACATAATCTGTATTTTGTAGAAATTTCCAGAAAATCGTCTTGAATTATAGACATTGTGTTATCCTGTAAATCGCTGTCACATTCTTTAATTATATTATCCAGAAATAATACAATTAAATAATGCATTTTGTTTGAATTACATATTTATTTAAAGTTATGCTTTTTTTAGTATTAGTATTCTTCTTAACTTAAAATATTTAATAATTTTTAAAATAATATGACTATAAAATTTTACAAATTATTATTTTTATTAAAATTACACTGACAAAACATTACAAATTATAATTTTATATCTTAAGAATTCCATATTAACTTACTTTAAAGAAGAATTAAAACTTTTAACTTACCTAAAATGTTTTTTGGTTTATTATTGCAAAGGCAGATTAACTCTGTGTGATATATAAAAATGAGCATTTGTTTAAAATTATAAAATATATGTTGCGGAGAAAAGCCAAATATTTTTTTTATCTAGATATTTTCTACTGCAGCAGGATTTAAACTTCTTGATAATTGTTTTAATAGTCGGCATCGACGTAATAAATATATCTAACAAAGTAACAGAAAATATACCTGCATTTATTTTCAAACTATTTTTAAAATAAAAACATTTTACCATTGCATTTTATTCTGGAAAAGTTGTGGCGCGCCCTATAGAAGTAGAAAGAAAAATATCGTATTGTCCCAATTGTTAATTAATATTAACGCAAAATGTTACCCCATTAACTTAATAACATCTTTTATTAGCATGTACATGTTTTAAGGCCTTGTAAGAATAAACAGGTTTATTTTTAATACGTTTTTTTCAGTTCAACCTTGCTATTTGAACGGTATTATAGCCTAATAAAATAATTTAATGCCTATATGGCCTTAATTTTAATTTCTTGAATTAACATGGCAAAACAATACGTAAAAAAAACCTAATTAATATCATATCATTATCAAAACATTTAACTAGTAATGTATGTTACCGCCCAGATATTAAAATTTCATTTTTGAATCTTTTATTGTTTACTTTCTTGTTGTCGGGCACTTGTAAAAAAATACCTATTCCAACATAAATATAATATAATACATAATATATAAAATAAGGAAATTATGGTTTTTACAAAAAAAAACATATTATAGCAATACGAAAGGGAATAGAATCATATGTGGTTTAATAATGAGTTGGAAAAAGTGTTAATTTTAACACGTTGTGTGACTTATGAGGGAACCTATTTTTTAAGGACTCCAACCGTCAAATTCGTATATGGTGTTAAAAGAGAGTTTGTGTAACCATCAACGAAATACGTTCCTAAAGAAGTGGACTCGACCTAAAAAAAACTTATCATTATAATTGAAGGGCAATCTAAAAATATTTAAATCAAATAAAAGAACGTTTTTTTTAATAATTTTTAAAATATAGTAATTTAAATTTTATTAATATGTGGTAATAGATACTCTTAAAAGTAACTTAATCATCTTTGGTATTTAGTTGCAGGGACGGACTACTCTGAACAAAATAAAGATTTTTTAACACGGTTGATAAGGCTCAACATATATTTTTGGATAGCTTTATTAATAAAAAAAAGTATTCTTATTAACATCGATAAAATCAACTGTTTACCAGGAAATAAAATATGGTCGATTTTTTTCTTATAGTTTTTTAATTTACTCAATATTTAGAAACAATTTTGGGCTATTTTAAAATAAATACTTTATATACATATTTAACGTTTAATTTGAGATAAAAGTAAAATTTTCAAAAATAAATCATTTATTATTAATATCTATAAAAATATTTTAATGAAATTTGGCATAAATGTACTATGTATTAAGAAGCATTTTTTTTTTTATTTTCACCAGTGGCGTTTGTACAAAATTTGACCTGACTATTTTGGCAAATAAAAAAAATGTGGTACACTAAAAAATGCTTCTTGATACATAGTACATTTATGCCAAATTTCATTAAAATATTTAAATTGGTTTTACAGATATAAATAATAAATTATTTATTTTTAAAAATTTTACCACCCTGTATCTCAAATGTTAAGACGTTTAGGACATACGTTCATATGAAGTTTTCTTCTTAACATGAACCCAAAAATTGTTTCCTTAAATATTGACGTACATTTAGAAAGCACCCTGTATAATGTAAAAAAAATACCAAACATGATATTTTCTTCGTAAACAGTTGATTTTATTAATGTCAATCAAGAATACCTTTTTTTTAGTTTAAGGTCAAAGCTATATAAAATTAATATTTTTGAGCCTTTATCATACAGCCTGTTAAAAAAATTGCTATTATTGTGTCAGGGCTAGTCCGTCCCTGGCAAACTAAATTTAATGGGTTCATTTTAAAAGACTTCCCTAGTAAACATCCTATTAAAAAAATATTAAATTCGCCTAGTATTTTAAAAGTTATTAAAAAAACGATTTCCAGGGTCGTCCGTTTTGTACTGTATCTCCTTAGGGAAGGCTCGTTGGAAAAAAGTTTATGGGAACTTGTCATATTATTTTTGGGTTTTCTATTAGATTGTCCACATATTCCGGGACACCCTGTATATGGTAGTTTAAAGAATATATTGTATATTCTTTAAACTATGGTAGTACCTACTACCAGCCCAATTTTGTCATGATAACTTCCCAACCACTTCTTTTTAAATAGGTTGTATTATTTTATCGCCTATACATATATCATATCTATTTTTTTAATAATTTAATTACTAATATACTGTATATTTATCATTTTGAAACCGTTAAAATCAATTAACGTATTCATGCATAAGTATTTAACAAATCTTCTAACATGTGATAATGTCAGTTTAGCAATTTTATTACTTTACCTTCACTTAGATGACAGGAAACAAATAATTAACATTTATGCGTGGCCTTAAAAATAAAACAAAAATAGCAGGCGGAATTTCATCCAAGTGAATGTAACCAGTAATAATAAATTTGCAAAAACCTAATTGCTAAACCGTTAAAACACGTGTGATAAAATCAGGGCAAATCGTCGTTAAAGGAATAATTTGAACTATAAAATGGTAATTTAAATGAAGGCACCACCTATTAGAATTTTGAAAAAATCAGTTTTTATTTCTTTACGGATTTCGATTCCTTAGACCTTCATAAATAACTTCCTAAAATATTATAGGAAAATTCAAAACCGAAAACGCAGCTGCCGCTCGCTCGGCTAACTTTAAACGCGTTTTTCTCGATTTTTTTTCAACTGGCGGACAGTTAATCTTCAAATCTACTTGCCCGATTTAAATAAATCTAAAGCATTTTGTTTGTTTAGGCTTCCTTTACAAGTACCGACCACAATTTAATAAAAAAATAATAATTTTAGCTTTAAAAAAATATCGGAAAAATCGGTCGAATTTGAAATTTTCATTATTGACTTACAATTTTATTTTTTGTTTAATGTTAAGGTACGGAAATTAACACTTTTTTTTCAAACCGTAAGTTGACTTTTTGGCTAGAACATAAATTAAAAAATTTATATTTCAACTTATCTTATCTGGGTTTAGTAAAAAACCAAAATATAGTATTTAAATACTTTACTTTATGCTTCTTTTCGCAAACTTCAAAATTTTATAATTAATAATTGAACATTCCCATTTTTGCCAGATAGTACTTACACATTTTTTAACCAATTTTTGTCACTATTACACATATTTGTTAATTATATATTTGTACTTTCTTTTAACATAATACCTAAAACAATAAAAGCAAAAAAAAGTGGTTTAACCACCGTCTTTGTAAAATAAATTAGTTCATATATTTTAAATATGATTTACACGATTACTTAAAAGGCGTCTCACTTTAATCAATAAAAATTAATATACTAACTTGTCCAGCTATAAGTTAATATAGTCCAAACATTATATATATTTTTTTTACAAACCAATTTTATAAACAAAATCTTTTTCCGTAAAAAACTTTGCAACAGCTTTAACAGTCGACTTTAAACTGTCACAAATTTATATACTCCGCTCGCCGACCAGTCAGCACGTGAAGTAATCGAGAAAGGTTATACACCTATTCTTTTTTCTCTCCCACACGCTTGTTCGCATGACAAAACGACAAGGCTGCCTCTAGTCGGTATGTATATGCTTAAAGAATACAACAGTCAATTAGGCAGGAAACCTTTCTTCTTTTTAGTACCAACTGTTTGCACAAGTGATTGTATTAAAAAAATTGGGCCTAATACTTATAAAAAAAAGTTTTATAGCAAAAAACATATATTTTTACTCTAATGAATTTTTATTTATTTTAAACAGATCTATGAAGTTTGGTCAATGTTTTTTTTTTTTTAACACCAGTCGTTTTGACCAGACGTCTGTGGTTATACTACCTAATTTGAACGTCTGTAGTGACAGGATAATTTAATTTAAAACCTTACCTGCTTAGTATAGAAATATTTAACTTCAAATGCCATTCAATACACGATACTTCATTCAATTTCCTATGATTCATATCACAAAGGTGAACAACAGACAAACGTACTGTATTTTTATCGCACTTGCTCGTCTTTTGAATAACAACTACCGTTGGTATTCCTTACGCATGTTAATCACCCAAAGGTCAAAATTTTAACGATTTGTCCCATATTTTTTTCCAAAAATAAAAAACAGTGCGTGGTACTTTTTTGAATAATGTGTTTTTAGTGGTATACACGCACCATTTTATGGCTATAAAGCGAGATATATCTAAAGCGGTTTTATGATAGGCAGGTTTTATATGTCACGTTTTATGACATACTAAATCATAATCCTTTTTAGTGGGTCCGAAACTCTAGGTAGAATCCGGCATGATAATCAAAAATATAATTTAAAGAAATTAATGAACTTAAAAAAAAACATTTGAACCCAGTTTTTAAGAAAATGGTACAATAACATATTCTTAACAAAGTGGAATAAACATCCAGGTATAACTGTGAAATATTTTTTGTCAGTAAATAAAATTTTATGTTCTCGCCAATCTTTGTTTATTAGTATAATTAAAGTATACAAAATTATTCATTAATAAACGATTGGATAGTCAAGTAAAAATTCACAAAACAAACATTGAGTCTATTTATAACCTTATCATTCGTAAAACAATCATTAAAACAATTGTCCAGTTGGTTGTCTAAAACCAAAGATAATACTACTACGGATAAGATAAACCATTCAATGCTATATTTTTGATACCCCTAATGGACTTTGGCTAACGCGAGCCGATGTCCATCGAGAGATTTTCGCGCTATGCATTTCAATCCTTGAACGAAAGTTAAACAGTGTTGCCGGCAGGCCTTTACTATTGGCGTGATGAAACGCGACTAGAAAATACACAACCCGTTTAGCCGCCCGCTTTTGCTACTTCGTATTCCGAATAAGGTACAAGCGACAGACATTGGCAACGTCACACATGGTTTCGTACCTCGTTTCGCTGGGGCAGGGGTTACCGACTTAATTTTATTCGCATTTACGGAAGCATTGATATCTCCGAACTGATTCAGAGCGCCCCATTTAAATGAACCATCTATCCGTAGTAGTATTATCTTTGCTAAAACTAAAAGGCAATCCAAAAAAAATATGACTTCTACAATTTAATAACAAAAGATGTTCAAAAAATTACACAAGTCAACAAACTTAAATTTTTGTAAAGTAACATTGATGAAAATAGCTTTGTTTAAAGTATTTTAGAGTCCTAAATTCGAAAATGATAAGCTAATTACTGTAACACGTAGAGTTTTTTTGTTATAAGGAGAAAAAAGAGGAGACGACATATTTTTGCAATCTAATATGTTCCTTTAATATAAACATATAAAATATGTGGAATCTATGCACAAACATTACTGAAGACTGGCTGTTATGTGAATAAAAAATATATTGCACGAGATATGATACAGCGAAAAAAACGTTTACTTTTCCTTTTGTATTTTGTAGCATCATCCCTTTTAAAAACCAACAATAGTCGCCCAACATAGATGGGTTCCAGCGTCCCTAGTGTCTTGTTTTCATCGTCCTGATGTCCTGGTGAAACCTCTCTCCTTATTCGTCGCTTACTGCACTCAAATATTTCGTGAAAAAATTCAAATGGGAGTGCAAAAAATGTATTTTTAGAGACATGCGGTACCCTAGTAATTCATAAGTTTTCAACAGTTCATCTATAAGGCTTTTATAGTCTTTATCTTTCTTGTTGCCCAGAAATCCTTTTACTAGATCGTCCAGCTGCTAATTTCTTTTCATTTAATCGTTTTTGAAAACGGAGATCATCTAGGAGCTTCCTTATCTGAGGTCGAATTAATATGCCTTCTTTTAATTATATAAAATATTTCTCTTAGGTACTGGAAACCACTATTCTCTTTGACAAAGTTTTTATAAGCCCAAGCTGAATATGAAGAGGCGGTAGCAGCACCTTTTTTGGGTTAACAAGGGGGGCATAATTAATGTTTAAAGTACCAGGTTTAAAAGAAGTTCTATAAGGCCAATCCTTTTTACTGTAGTGTTCTTTTCTTGCCCTACTGTCCCACAGATACAAAAATGCTTTGTAAAACCCCCTTGAAGTCCTACCAAGATACCTATGACTTTTAAATCTCCACAGATATTCCACTGATACTGTTCATATTTAATACGATTTAATATGGTTGCTAAGTTGTCATAGGTTTCTTTCATTGTCACTGAATAAGCTAAAGGGATAGAATCTATGAATAAAGCTCATTCATTAAACCATCAATATCACAACAGACACATAGCGACCCTTCCATTAAAAAAAAAACTTGATAATGTTACATTCCGCTTTCGGTAAAGTGAAACACTTGTTTTTTTATCTAAAAAGTTCCACTGTTATAAAATTTGGGACTTGAAGATAATATTTGATTACGAAAAAAATACAACTAAAGGATTCGCTTTTAAAACTTAGATTTGGGGGGAGGCAAATTGATTATGATTAATGATATCAACTTTAATGAGCTCGCTAGGTACCTTAAATGGCCTCGATTATTAATCGCCCTTAATAATACCCTTGTTTGTTAAATAGCTGCTTTTAATGTATGGTAAAAACTATCAGAAATAACATTTTAAGAGTTCACAGGGATTTTGAAAACTTTAGAAGGATAATAAGTACCTTCTCGCAAATATATCTTGTGTTACTTCAGATTAAAAATGTAATTTTTAATATACCCGCAAATTGTACTAAACCAAACAAAACTAAAAATATCATTTGCTTTCTTAGCATCTCCGTATTAAGTTTTTTCTACAACCAGATGGGCAGTATTGATTACAAAGGAAACTTGAAGACAAAAAGTGACAAATTTATTTTCTTAGCTTTAATATATAACTTTTTTTAAAGATTTTAAAATTAAACATAGTGTAAAGACAAAAATACACATAAAAGCACAAATAATAATCTGCTCTAGTTTAGTAATCAATTATAAACATATGATTGCAGGTATATTTAACTATCAGGTACTGAAGATCCGCCCATCATAACAGAGTACTTTAAATAAAGCTTATAAAAGACAATTGCTACAAAAACAAGCAAATAATAGTTATTTAACCAAAAAGGATATTAATAATAACGATTAATGATCGAGGCCAGGTTTGGGATCATTATTCGCCAATTAATAGCCGAGTTATTTACAATATTTTTTTGGCGACCGTTTTGTTATTAAATTGTGGAAATCATTGGTTTTCTTAAATTTTTTTCGGAACGTATTTTAATTTTAGGCAACCAACTTGACAGGTACGTTAACAACTATTTTTTGCGGTTATAAATGGACTCAATGTTTTATTTTGGGTATTTTTAATTGCCTATCCTATATTCCTTTATTAACAAAAAAATATGCACTAATAAGGGTTATTTTGCATGATTTTGTTTACGTAAATAATACTCATAATATGCCCAAAAAAAGATTACAACGTATAGAAGAAAACTTTGTTAGAAGATAATTTTGTTTACAGAAGCAATTATACCGTGCAACAATTATAAAAATATGTTTTTGTCTTGTCCACAGAATGGCGTTCAACAGCAGCTATACGTGATTTATCGTAACTAAATTTTCTTTTACTGAAAAAAATCTTTATAGACAAAGGGCTAGGTTACGATCCTACTAATGTTCTAGTTAAAAACCACGTCTTCGCGCCGTGCGCTGGTCAACTCATAATGCTTCTTCTACAAGATCAACGGCCTTCTAAGATCAATGAACTGAATTTGCGGACTCTGCTTATAGTTGACGTAACATTTCACTATTAGCCTAGTAGTTTATATCAAATATTGGTTGACCACGAGATATTTGTATACATGTCTGTATGCTTAGGATTTATTAAATTAGTTGTTTAAGAATTGTTAAAAAAATTTTATAAATGCTCGAAGACAAATGTATTGATTGTTAAACAAAAAAAAACTATAAATGACTTGTGATTTAGGTTCAAATTTAGAAAAAATCAATTAACACGCAGGGCAGCAAGGCTGCCTCTTTAGGTAGGCTTAAAACTGTGTAAATTTTATTTGAGGAGTTTTTTTAAACAAAATGTATTTTACTGAAGTACACAATTAAAGAACTATAAAATCGCTCAAACATTACTAATAACCTTTTTACTAACCAAAAACCTTAAGTTGAGTGCGCTAAAATTGGTCGAGCATAGAAGACGAAGCAAAATAATTCGACCTTTTGTTATAATTTCTAAACATATGTAGGTACTTTATTTTTATTTAAAAAAAAATGTTTTAAATCTTATTTTCTAGACATAAAATACATTGGTATTATGTTGCTTTAATTAGCAAAAAAACATTAAGTACTTTGTTGTTCAATAGGTTTTGTCATTCGATAAGGGATATATAGGTTATTAAATTCGTCGTCTTTTTCTCTAAAAATGGTAATATTTTTTTTTAAGATTTGTAAAGTTTTATGTAGACCTATCAATCTATTCGTATACCGAGTGGTGCGTCGCCATGCGGAACATAGAAAATCCCATGTAAATTTTAAGGGGGTGAATTATTGGCTATGTTAGATAACTTTTTGAAGAGACCAATCTGACAAGCCCTTATGTCAAGTTTTAAAAAATTTTAATGAGCGAATCTTGAATTATTGAATTAAATATCATTGAAAAATTACCAAATTTTTTGGTTCAGGTAAAACCAAACAGACACCAGTAAAATGAATATTGTCCCTGACATTAGGAAAAGTGTCTATAAATCAGTGACAGTCGGAATTTGAAGAAAAATATGAATTATTCAATCGACGAAAAAATATCCATAATTAAGTGGCATTATGCGGGAAACAGTTTTAAAGCAGTATCTGAAATGTTTTCAGTTTATTTTCCCACAAGCCCATTCCGCCCATTTCAACTAGTAAACGTATTGTCAGTAAATTCGAGTCCAAAGGTACCGTAATAAATAATTGTAAATGTTTAACTCAGGATATCGAAAATAGAGCCGAAGAAAGAGAGAACAGAGATCTTAATATTCTTCTGAGTGTGGAGGAAAACAAAATGATTAGTTCGAGGGTTTTTGGGCAAGAGGTAAATAAACATCATACAACGGTATTGCGTACTTTGGAAAAACACAAATATTATTAGTATAAATTCGAAAAACATCAAGAGCTGCAGGAAAGAGATGAAGAGCGAAGAATGGCATTTTGTTTTGAAATGATGGAAAGAGCAAATAAATAGGAATTTTTAAAGAAATATTTGTTTTACCGATGAATGTACATTCACCCTTAACAATGAACAAATGTTGAGAATTGCCGGTATTGGAGCCAAGAAAATGAACATCGCTTTGTTCATACTCGGACACAATATCCCCAAAAAACAAATGTATTCGTGGGAATTATCGGACATATCATTGGACTCTTTTTTGGACTATAACCTGACAGCAGAAACCTATTTGGACTTATTTTAAAATCAAATTGGACCCGCCTTGGAAGAAGTTGTTCGGGAAGATCAAATGATCTGGTCCCAAATGGATGGTTGTCCCGCCCATAATATCCGTATGGTTAGAGAGTCCCTGAAAAATTAACGGCAATATTATTGGTCCACGGTACCGGATACTTTGGGCAACCAGGTCACCTGATCTTTCACCGAATGATTTCTTTCTGTGGGGTCACTTAAAAAGTATCATTTATAAAAGTGTAAATTTAAGAATCTAAACCAGCTAAAACACGCTATTTTGTTAGAATGTAATAAAATTTCGCAATATCAACTAAGCAACCTTAAAAATGAATTTTATGATCGGTTAAGATATTATTTAGCTGTTAATGGGGGGTTGTTTAAACATTTGATTAATTAATGTTTTTATGTAATTCTCTATTATTTTTTTTTAAAGTTATTGTATTTTATTTCATTTTATTTTTCCACGCCTAGTAAAATATTAAGAGTTTAGTTTTTTTTATCTATTTTCGATCTTCTGAATTAACCATTTACAATTATTTATTGCGATGGCTTTGGACTTAAATTTACTGACAATACGTTTAATGGTTAAAATGAACCAGATAGGCTTGATGGGAAAATAAAATAAAAATATTTCAGATACTGCTATTGGCTTAATTAAATTGTATTATGATAAAATAATTTTTAAAATGATCGATAGTAATAATTGTAATAAGTTTAACTTAATTGTTACATTAATTAAAAGGTTTGATAAAAAAAAATGTTAACGTGTCTTTTACTATGAATGTAATGGTTGTGAGATTGATGAAACGAAAACAAAAACATTCCTTGTATTCGGCTGTACGTCAGATTTGACAAAGCCTTATAACAAATTGTTTGCTGGTGGCTGTTGTCTGTTTGGTTTTAGCTGAACCGAAAATTTGGCAATTTCGCAATTACAATAAATTGAATAATTTAAGATTCGCTAATTAAAATTTTTTGAAACTTGGCGCGAGGGTGACAAACCCTGTTTTTCTTATGGAACAAGGAACAACCTACTTTATTGTGATTACGATTTTGACATCTTTTTTTACTTTTATTGTTTTTTTAGTATTATATTTTTATTAAATCCAATTCACTCTTTATTTAAAACAGTACCTAAATACGACGTAATGAATGTCTGCTTTTTAATTACAATTAAATTGTTTATATGCTAAGAAAAAACAAACGTAATAAAATAGCGGAACGGCCAACCATGAAGCATCTATTATACAAGCACTTAACTTGGTCCATAAATAAGACAAACATACGAATACTAGCCAAACAACTATTTAACATTTTGTTTTTCTATACCTCCTAATTTTACAATTTATTCTTAATAAGCTACCGATAAGGTCTAAACGTTGAAAAATAAATCAAAAATATGGTCATCGACCTTTAGCGAAAATTCGGCTGTCGTTTAGGATCTGCGTTAACGGTATATTTTTCGGTAAACGTTGGACAGGAAATTATTTATTAATCTTATGTCATCATCAGTTGTAGTTTGGTGTTCAATAATAATTAAAAGATAGTTCTGCTTACAATAAAATCAGCGTTGACAATTATAAGATTTAAGTATAGATATCATTTACCATTTATAATTTAAACAGAACAACAGATTTTTTTGACAAGGGGCTCTATTTGCCATACTACCTGTAGTTAAAACGCATAATTTACCATTTTTATTTTTATCCCATATTTTTTGAAACTGATTAATTTGTAATTTCTTCAATCTTTAAATCTAATCTTTGTTGGATAAAAGTTGGACCTATAGTTACTGTTTTAGTCAGAGAGTCTGAGTGGCCCATAGCGGATGTGACCAATTTTAAAAATGATGAATTACGACTTGACCGAACCCGGAGCTTTTCATTAATTTAAAAGCTTGATAATTTAACTTTCGCGGCAGACGTTTTGCCAAGGTGACACTTTCCATTTTTGCCAGTTGGAGAACATTGAAAATGTCAAGTGACATCTTAGCAAAACGTCTGCATTATAAACAGCTATAAAAGAATGGAATTTTATAAAAGTAGCATCATCAGAAAATATTTTTTTCTGGCTTTCTATAGCATCAACATTTTAACAGTCCAAATAGTTTTATCCGAAAACTGAATGTATTTTAAATATATTTTATATCTTGGACATTTTTTGTCGTTACAAAGAAAAAGGCAAATGAACAATTTTTTTTTAAATCTTAAATATAAAAAACTACATGGGGAGACCACCTCTTAGAAACACCCAGTATAATCATGCTAAAAGATGATTATTTGAATATAAGAGACCTCTGCTATTTACAAGGATTTAAAAACCATCAAATGATTTAACAAAGTGTTAAAAGGTCTAGAAATAACAGAGCCACCACAAAAGACATAAACATAAACAAAATCTTTTTATTATTGATTCCCTAATATTTGAAATTTGTGTTTAAAAATATACTTTATTGCATGGCTAGGTATAAAACCTGAAGGTAGTATTTGAATTGTGTTTATGCAAGAGAAATCGTTTTTAAGTTATGTACGGCCATGTCTGCAACTGAAAAAATGGGTTTCCTTAAAAATATAGTGCATTAAATAGAAACTTGTAGAAAAAATTAACTCAACAATATGAAATTATTCAAAAAATTTATCAATTTTTTTTCCATTTCATTTATAAAGTTCATCAAGTATTTAAATAGTAGGCTATAGCCTACTATTTAAATACTACAATATTTTGGTTAGATGCTAATGACATCAAACAAAGCAATTCGTTTAGATTGACAATTTTAAAGAATTTTTTAGAAGATAAATGATTTTGCGCAATTTTTGCTACAGATTTTCTTTAAAATTAAGCATTCAGTTTATTAAGTTTTTGAAAGTAATACTTTTTATGGTAGACCGTTTTATTTGTGACTCCAAAAAATTGAAAAAAATGAATCGAACAAGGAGTTAGTGCGAGGATCAGTTTATTGGACGAGGGACATGGGATCCCACACCAAATATATAGCAGATGCTATTGGCCTCAAGTGGAACAATTTAGTAAAGAAAATTTTGAAATTTGCGAAAAAAAGTTGTTTTTTTCGTTTTGTCTAAAAATATGTTGGTGGTGGATTTTTTTATTAAAACAAGAACAGCTTAAAAATTACGACAAGAAATGAACAACAAATAAAATCACATAAAAGTATTCCAGGCAGATTAACTTCAATCATCGAAAAAAGGGCTTATTGTCAGTGAGCAATATAAACAAAGAGACTGTCAAGAAATTAAAAACGTATAAAGCAAAGCTAAATTTAACAAAAAAATAAATTAATCAATTTTTTAACAATAAATTCTTAAGGAATCGGATGTGTGTAAAACAAGCTTTAGGCAAACAATGTTTCACAATAAGTCGTATGGTAAAACGTTATAATAAAGTAGGAGTTTACTCGAGAAAGCCAGAGCCAGGGCAAAAACGATCCACTAACGACCGAGATAAATGTTTTCTTAGACAATACCCTATAAGAAACTGACTATCACTTGTTCTATAGTAAAAAACAACCTCGACGCTACTCATAATGTCGCAATTTCTTCTAAAACAGTTTAAAAATTATTAAATGATGCTGGATTAGACAGTGGGAGACCAGCCACTGCTTTCTTGCCTATTAGAGACAACGGAGTTGCCAGATTTAATTTTGCTCGAAATCATTAAAATTAATCTCTAAATGTGTGGAAACAAGTTTTTTTCACAGATAAAAACAGAGTTAGTCTGAAATAACCAGAAGGTGGTGAGCGAGTATGGCGAAAACCGGAAGCAATATTTCTGCAAAAATTCCATTTGACTCTGGCTTTGTTATGTTCTGGGATGGCATCTGCTTTAACGCCCATACCGAATTAGTTTCGATTCGATACACCGTACGATACCTATGAATGCTAATTACTGTATTGAGAATATTGTAGTCGAATATATGATGTCTTTTGGCCATTTTTCCAATTTATGCAAGACAACGCTCTGCCTCATGTGGCTAGAAGGTACTCGATTATCTTAATCAAGTTGGTATACCAATTATGCAATGGCCATCAAAAAGGCCGGATCTAAATCCAATCGAACATGCATGCTATTACCTTAAAAGAAATGAAAAATGTCGTATACCTGCACCTAGAATCCTGAGGGAACTTGAAAATGCAGTTATCATAGAGTGGAAAAAATCTCAAAATTTTATCAAAAATTTAATTAGAAGTATGCCTGGCGCATAAGTGCTGTAATTAGTAGGAACTAATGTTCCAGTTAAAGAATTTATTTATTTCTTCCACCATTTTACAATTTCAACCCTTTTGTTAGTAGGTCTTAAGAATAATTTTAATT
Organism: Listronotus oregonensis; assembly: GCA_019359885.1. NCBI lineage: Eukaryota > Metazoa > Arthropoda > Insecta > Coleoptera > Curculionidae > Listronotus > Listronotus oregonensis. The sequence continues at coordinate 23,423 of JAHBCN010000052.1, forward strand.
ATTATCTTATACAGACATTATTGTGGCTAATTCACTTTTGAAGTATTCAAAAATGTTTTTATTAACTTCAAATGTAATAAAAGTTTATTAATTTTAGAGATTTGTATGAAATAATATGTTGTTGCGTTAATTTTGTTCAGGAAGGTTTTTAAATATAGTCTCGGTTTTATCAAATTGAATTTATAGCCAAATCAAGCGAAGGAACAGTTTTTCCACTTGAAATTATTCAAAACCTTTAAAGTACAGTAAAACTTGTCTATAACGGTCACCATAAAATTAAAAACAATTGGCCTTTATGAAGGGTGGCCAGTTTTGCCAGGTAACAGTTGTTCAACCATTCGAGGTTACAAAATTTTCCACTTTTAAATTCCTTGCTGCCTTAAGTGTTTTTTGTTTAATTAGGGGTCCAGATATTGGAACATTTTTACCTCTTGTTTTGCAGAACCAATGGTAGACGACTTGATCTCCTGCCTATCCTCCCGACTTCTCGAATTTCCCCTTTTGTTCTAAATTAACACCATCTTTACACATTCGATTTAATTTGGCTTTATTCCTGATAATATCATTTATTTGTGATTTTCCAACACCAAACTTTTCAGCCAGTTTTTGCGAACTCAAAGCGTACTTTTCAGTTTTAGCGATAACATCATTTTTTTCATTTAGTGACAAACGATTTCGTTTTGGGGACATGATTAAACACTTTTCGATTCCGAACACGATAACTTTATTCTTATTGATTTAAGACAACTAAAAATATAATGTTAAGATAATCCCCCAAGCCACTAATGCTATTAAAACCTGGCGATAAATATTATTGTTGGGTATTTTTACCTTTTAAATTTGCAAAATACAATCATAAAATAATAAAATACAAATTAGCCCAAAGAATTTCCGGCCAATATAAAAAGGTTGATTTACCTAAAATAGGTTATATAAATTGAGATTTGTCTGGCTGTTTTATAAGAGTGTCCATTGTCTAAGGGTTTTTATATACAGGTTTTCCTATAAAGAAATTTTTTGTTAGTTTGAATGTCGTTGATAACACAGGTGGCCGATATAAAAGGGTGTCCGCTAACAGAAGTTTTACTGTACTTAAGTCCCAGTTAAATTATTTATTTATTTCTTCCGCCATTTTAAAATTTCAACCCTTTTGTTGGTAGGTCTTGGAAATAAATTTAATTATAATCTTATACAAACATTATTGTACCTAATACACTTTTGAAGTATCCAAAAATGTTTTTATTAACTTCAAATGTAATTTCAGTTTATTAATTTTAGTGATTTGTATGAAATAATATGTTGGTAATTTTGTTCAGGAAAGTTTTTAAATATAGTCTCCGTTTTATCGAATGGAATTTATAACCAATACAAGCAAAGGAACAGTTTTTCCACTTTGTAAATTATTCAGAACCTTTAAGGTATAATATTTTCCATGTTTGGATTTTATTGACCCAAATAACCTAATTATATAATCTGCCTCTTCAGATTTGTTGCACGCAATTTCACAGCAATAGTATTCTTTTTACCGTACTGTATACGCGCTAGAGTAGAAATTGTTATTACGGGACATAAATTATGACACACAGAAATATAGGTACGACTAGTACTGTAATAATAGCATGTACCTATGGCAATGTTAAGTTGGTTCGATGTAATAACAGGTCGTGAGGGACGCGCAAATCTGCTTTATTGACTGCCGCAGGAATTTACGGCCTTAAACCTGGGCAACGTAGGTTATTTTGTAATTATTGATGTATTAAAGGTCTTAAAAATATGTTCAAGAATATTTAAGATTTTTTTTGTATTATTTATATTTTTTTATCATAAAAAACGTGTTCAATAAAGTACTTCTTCTGTATTCGGCAAAATATCTTCGATGGTCTCTCCTGCATTATCACACCTATGTAAAAAACAAATTTATCATCTGAAAGTATTTTTTCATCTATATATTAAACGCTAGACTACGAAAGAATATTAACTTGTTGTGTTTTAACATTTAAGGTATTTCTTGTTAACTTTTTATAATATTTTCTAATTTAAATCGCAACTTTCACTTATATATTTTATTAATTCTGCTGTTACTAAAAAGAATACAACATCCGTTTTATTAAATCGTGTTGAATTAAACGCTTTCAAAAATGGACTAAAAAATAGTGTCAATTGTTAATTTATATCGTATCTCTTTGGTCTTACAGTAAAATCTCTTTATCCGCGGAGTTATGTTCTGTAAATAGCCGCGAATACAGAAACCGTGAATATGGAATGGTTATTTACATGGGATTATAGGGGATTCGTTTCTAGGTAACAAAATAAAAATAACAAGTATATAAAAAAATAATTTAATTGAAGCTTTTACCATATTCATTAATTATTATCTTCAGGCTTAGGCAATGGTTTAAAGAATTTTGTAGCAATTAAAATTGATTTTTTTATTAGTCTGCCACGGTATCATAAAAATTATTACGAATAAAATAAACAAATTGATGTGTATTCCAGAACGCAGTTGCTTTAAAAAATTTAATAAATTTTGTACAATACTTGGTATTCAGTAAATCAAAAGTTTATATTCCTATTTATTTCAGATATTAATGAATGCGATGATCCGTCAATTGCAGCCAGATGTGTAGAAAATGCTGAATGTTGCAATTTACCTGCTCATTTTCTTTGCAAATGCAAACCAGGTTTCCAGGGAGATGGAGAGATTCAATGTCTTGGTAAGTTTTTATACAATATGTTAAATACAATACTTTAGTGTGGTCCTGACGTCCTGACCTCTTCTATAAAAATAAAAGCCTTCAGTATAGATCTAAGATTGGGAATTTACCATTTTACTTGTCTAGTAGATTATATAAAAAAAACAAGGCTCTGGATTATTGCCGATAATCTAAAACTTTTAACATTTAAAGAAAATGTTACAATTTGTTGATGCACAATATTTCTGGTGTGAATTATACGCAATAGGAATTTTTTAATAAATTTAAAGGGCTAAAGCCCCCTAGAAAGAACATGTCATTAAGTTACAAAGTCATATTGTTTTTCTTTTCAAGATCAACATTTTTATTTATGGGCGTCAAATGTACAAATATGATGTTTTTTTTAGCCAAAACTCCTAAGTGTTACGTATCAGAAAAAAACAATAATTTTAAATAAAAGACATTTTATATTTCAGTGTTAATTAAAGTGCTCTAATAACCGATTACACTTTTGTGTCAATATACAATATACTTTACAGTTTGGATTAACAGTTTCACCATAACCAAAATTTTATGATCTGTATTTTAACATTTGTCGAGTAAAAAAAAAGTTTAAACAAAGTCAGATTTTTCTTATGCTGTCATTTTTAGTGTAAGCACTACTCTGAGCACTACCCATGGATTCTAAAGACCAGGATCACCATCTCTGTGTTATAAAAATGGCCGTCAAATTGCACCAAATTAAGATGACGCTGGTGTTCCCAAGAACCGTTCTAAACCAAATACTTAGTTGTTCTAAACTTCACTTTATATATTGCGATCAAGGTCATTGGTTTTCATTGGTTTATTTCGCTACACCCTGATACACTAGCGCCTCCTATTTAGTGCTATTTTGGGGTCACTTTTTGAGCAAAACAGGCATAAGAGAGAATGATTCTTACCTCTACAATCCATAGCACTACACACAATATTAAAAAAATATTTATAATAAATTTATAAACATGCACAAAAATATATAATTTTTTTCTAAGTCAACCCTGTGGTAGTAAAAACAAAGAGTATTGTAATTTTTTCGTTTTGAAACTGGTTGCTAATAGACCTTTTATTTAAATATCAAAAAAACAGGGTTTTAAAACCTCTTAAACTTTACTTGTCACTTGGCACATTCATGTTAAAATGAAATCAGTCATTTTACTTTTGCTATTTCTTAAAGATCATAACCATAGGACCATTTAATTTTTAATATTAATTTACGCCATCTGTTTTAACTAAGCCTGAGTAATAAAAACACCCGTAGTTGATGGTAATTTATTCAAATTAAAAATTGATGATAGGACACTCTGTAAATTAGCTTATCTTACTGCAGATGTAATTAAAAACCTTATATCTGGTTTTCTTGTCAAGTAAGTATTTATTTAACTATTACTTTCTGTGGGATTGAAGAAGCTAGATAAAATTATTGCCAAGACGTTGAACCTGGGCATTACACGCAGTAAAGCAAGTTTTTGCGAATCAATACGCAAATTAAAAGAAACGTAGGATAGGTACACTAAAAAACAGTAAGGTATAAAGCATACCGGGTAGCAAACAAAACGTAGTGATGCTTGTAGAATTTATTGCAGGCATTTAATTACATTAAAACTTACTATCCACTTTAAGAAAACTCCAGAATTTAATTTTAAGCTTTTTGTTCATATTAGCACAACTCACAACTCTGATCAAAATTTGAATCTTAGCATATTTCCAAATGTATAAAAACATTTTAAAACGGCCTCTGTGGCAAAAATTGAAGAAATGTTTACATAATAATTTTTGAACGCAGCCCTGGTGTTCATTTTAATCGTAGACCGTACACATAGATACTAAAGACAATGATCACCATTTCTGTGTTACAAAAAATGGCCCTCAAATTGCAGCAAATTAAAGTAACGTTGGTATTATATATTAATTCTGAAAAGTTTCCACCGATCCCGTACCTGGAAAAAAAATTATTTAAGGTCAAAGGTCACAAAAACGGGGTTTTCGTGTTTCTCAGCAAAAGGGTAAGTTTTATCGAAAAAATGGTTTAAACCAAAATTGCAGAACAAAATTATCTATTAAAAACATTCCAATACTTTTTTCCTAAGAGCCACTGTTTCTGAGATATAACGGTTTAAACAGTATTTTTCATATTATGCACGTTTCCACGACACTTATATTATAGTGTACTTAGCGCGTTTTTTTAATGTGGTTTCTTTGGTAGGCCTACTTCTTGATCTATTGTTATCCTGTTTATTTGAAAAGTATTGTTTTTTTAGGAGCTCCGTACATATAAAGAAAGCAAATCCGTTAGCTATAACTTATTGGGGAGTTGAGTTACTCTTTTGAAAAACTTCGGCACATTGATTGGCACACAGGTTTTACAAATAATGGTGCTCCAAACATTCCTGCCAATTTTTAACTTTATGCGAATTTTTGTAGCTTTACTACTATTTTTAGCTCCAATTTGACCGGACTACAAACTCATTAATTCACTACATACCCGCCGCTACACCAGCGCCTCTTTAGTTTATGCTATTCTGGGGCCACTTTTTGAGCCACAAATATGAGATGGTGCTTCTTATCTTTTACCGTCCATAACCGTACATTATAATTTAACATGACCTTACTTTGTGTTACATTTCAATTATTTTTAAATGTCTTGGCCAGGGTATAGTAATACACTATTGTCTTGGCATTTTCTAAATCCTATTTTGTGGGCCCCAGAATTTGCTATGTGTTGTAATCTTCATCCGTTGTGTTGTATTAATGTAAGTGTTATGAATAAACAAAGGTGTATGATATTGTGGTATAAAATAGAATTTAGAGACCAAACGTTATTTATTACAGATAAATATTTATTTATTTTATATAGTACATAATGAGGGTGAGGTAGTAATTTTTGAGGGATATACCGGCTTTGGTTTGTCTGGACTAAATAATTTTATGACCTTCTTGAAATATGCAACCTTTGTTGCAAAACCTGGATTTTAAATAACTTTTTGAAAGAAATACAGCTTTTATTTATTAAAAAAATGGTAGCATCAAATAAACATACACATATTTTCCATTTACAGAGTTCAGATTATTTGTAGATTTAAAATAAAAATTCATTGTAACAATATTTGCTTACACTAAAACAACTTTCGTATAATTATCATGTTTTGTCGGGTGCGCCAGATGACGCGCCACTATTTTTAAATATTAACGTAATGCGCTTGCGTTAGGTCTGTTTGTTATTCAGAAATATTTTTTGCCCGGTGTTCTATTTATAGGTCAATTTGTTGATTACCGACACACAGCTTGACTCTTACGAAATAAGAGCAAAAGAAATAGATATATAACTAAGGGAGGCATCTGCCATAAGAAGGCATCAGCTCTTAGTATAAAAAAAAATAGAATTTGTCTTTAAAAAGGGCAAATGATCAACCATGGACCATAAGCTTAGGCCAGTCATAGACAAATTTTCGTTCTACTGCATGGGAAAACATTTAAAATAGGTATTACTACTCCCCAAATACAAAAAAAAAATCAGTCACGGTTAACCCCAAAGAATAAACATCACAAAATACGAAAGGAAAAAAACATAAACATTTTTAGATGATGTTAAAACCAAGGGTGGTAAACTTAACAAGGAGTGCTCGATTTTTGCTATTTGTCCGCAAATAAGGTTATGTTTGTGACGTCACCGTTTTGCCCAGAAGGTAGATTTATTTTATTAATTTTTGTTAAATATTTAACTTTTAAGAACTAATTTGGATGTACAACTATTATTAGACCCATATTTTATATACCATTTGATAAAATTAAAACTCTATACTATTTGAAAACAAAACAGTTACGTCAAAAATGCGTCACATATATCGAATTGACATTAAAATTGGTGTATATGGGCTTAAATGGGATCCAACACTTCTTGTTAGGTTTACCACCCTTGGTTTAAACTGTATTTATTAATTTGGTTAAAAGATCTCTATTTTCCACACACAAATGATTATTTTTTGTGATGGTCAGAACAACACTATTGTTACTCTAAGTTTCACATATCATGTTTTACTATTAAAACATCCCTTAGTGTGTTCTGCATAAATATTGTAGACCACTCCATTAAACTATTATTTAGCGTTTAACAGACCCAAAAATACCGTAATAAAATCATTATGAATCTTTATTTACTATATTTCACAAATCGGCTTTCAAGCTGTATATATAATTCGCTGCTTGAGCGGATGGTAAGCAGAAGATACTTTGCATTTTAAATACGATCCGACAATCAACTTTAATGGAATAATTGATTAGGTGCTTGGTATTTTCAACGAGTTAAAATATCAATCGACCTTTTGTATTAACAGCGATGCTAAGGATAAAATGTTAAAGGCTTATTGAAGAAATAAAGGTGAATTTTGTTGTTTCTACTAGTTAAAGGTTTTCTGCGTCATTTTATCATACAGGTTATATATTAAAAGATTATATAAGTTGTAATAGCTTAACAGTCTCATCCTTGGTAAACACTGAGTCTTTATACCTATGAGTGTACTCATAGCGAAAAAACTTCAAATATATTTTTGCACTACTAGAAATTCTTATTATTTGCATAAAAACTCCTTATATTTTAAAGTTCATACTATGCTCTTAGGTTGACTTGTAGCCGCACTTTAGAACTTTTTTTAGAAATAACAAGGGTTACAAAATTTAAAAATAAATAAAGATTAAAATTTACTCTTACTTTTAATATGTCATTTAGTAAACTTATTTACAGGGTGCCCGGTAACAACTTTATTTATTTCAGTCTTATAGAAAAAAAACTGCGTACACAGGAATAAATACGCTGGGCGTATAAACTATTAAATATATTTTTTCAAATATTAACATAACCGCTGCACCCAACCATGTGCTGACATGTTGGGCGCAGGTAGTTGAGCACCTATCTTGGATTTTCAACCACCCAATATAAATGGTTGCGGCTACATATATTTAAACTGGTTATCCTAGCCTAGTTTCCTTTACATGCTTTGTCACTATCATTTTGAGGGTCACTGCTGCCTCTGGTTCTCAAATTGATAATATTTTTAGCAACATTCTAGACATAGATTTCCTTGGCTGTGACATGCTGATTACTAATATTTCTGATCACTATGGTCAAATATTACATTTTAAAACCCCTAAACAGGAAACTAAACCACAGTACATAAACAAACGATTTTTTACCCAACAAAACATAACACATTTTCTTAATTATCTTAGAACTGAAACCTGGGTTCCTGTTTGGGAAGCTGTAGGGGTCAATGAGAAATATAATACTTTTTTCAACATATTCTTCTACTATTTTGACATATCATTCCCTATTTCCTCCTCATGTATTAAAAATCACTGCCAAAATTGGGTAAACACGGAAATTAAAATGTATTCCTCCTATATTAAAGACCTGTATGTTTGGTATAAACAAACAGCCAAAACATTTATAATCAGTATAAAACTGAGAGGAAGCAGTATAGACAATTTATATCAAACTACAAAAAGGGCATCAATGATAATAAAATTACAAATTCCAATAATAAAGTCAAAACAGCATGGAATATCTTTAATTCTGAGTCTAACAAAATTAAATCATATGCTAATATATCGTTACGGTTAGAGACTGATGAGATTATAGAGGACCCCCAAATCATTGCAGAACTATTTAGTGAACAATTTAATTTACCCATGACAGCTCGAAATAACACATCATCAGAACCCTCAGGTAATTTTCCAACTTTGTTTCTTGGACCTGTTGATGTACCAGAGGCTTTCAGAATTATTATGAGCCTACCAAATAAGTTCTCTGCTGGACTTGACGAGATTCCAGTTCGAATTCTCAGATATGCGGGTGAATGGGTGTCTGAACCATTCGCTCACATAATTAATGAGTCGTTTTGTTCGGGAGTTTTTCCTATGGAGCTTAAGAAAGCAAAAGTAGTTCCGACTTTTAAAAAAGGTGAGCGGCAGCTGGGAAAAACTACAGGCAAGTGTCAGTGTTGCCATCAGGTTCTAAGGTGTTTGAGAGAGCCATTTATTCTAGAATCATGGACTTTTACACCTTCATAACATTTTGAAAGATACCCATCATGGATTTGTACCAAAAAGCTCCACACAACTAGCAATTTTTAAAACTATTTGTTACTTAATGAGAAAAGTGGATAATGGTGACAAGGTGGCAGGTCTGTATTTTGATCTTTCAAGAGCATTCGACACTATTGACCATCAACTAATGATGGATAAACTGGAAGGTTATGGGCTGAGGGTGCAAGTGCTTTATTAATAAAATCATATCTTGCAAGAAAGCAATCAGTATGCGTTACAAGTAATGGGAAGCAGTGGTTCTCTGGGACTACGGAGGTAAAGCAGGGTGTTCCTCAAGGCTCAATACTGGGCCCAATTTTGTTCCTGCTTTATGTGAACAGTCTCTCTGGGGTGTTTACCTCGGGTCAGTGTGTCAGTATGCTGATGATACATCGGTTGTATTGGCGAGCGGGTGCTTGGGGACCCTATCGGGGGCGTGTTCGGGTGCAGCGGAGCAGATGATGAATTGGTGCCAACAAAATTATTTAAGATTAAACGCAGATAAGACTGGACTTATAACATTTGAAAAGTCGTTAACACGAAGTCATTCCCTTTATGCTAAGATGAATGGTAAATCCATCCCGGTAGTCAACAACATTAAATTTCTAGGAGTTATAATTGATTCAAACTTAAGTTGGAAAGACCATATACACTCCCTGCAATCTAAATTGAACAGTATGTGTGCATTGATACGAAGATTGAGAGATTCACTTTTTTTAGACAGTATTCGTAGTTTCTATTTTGCTTGTGTTCAGTCCCTTATAAGTTATGGGATTCTGTTTTGGGGATCTTCCACACATGCGATCAATATCTTTAAAACTCAAAAGCGTATTATCAGATGCATACTTAAAATTCATCCTCGATCCTCTTGTAAACCGCATTTTAATAGTCTAGGTTTTTTGACTGTTCCTAGTCTATATTTCCTAGCCTTAGTAATGTTTGTTAAAAAGAATCCGCATTTATTCAGTGTAAACTCTGATTTTTACTCCAACTCCATGACAATTGTTACTAGAGGCAGGGGTGGTCTTAGTATTCCTTCTCACAACTCAACATTTTTTGAGAGGGGACCTTATTATCGTGCAGTGAAGGCTTATAAATCTTTGCCATCTAGCTTGAGTGAAATAGAGAACAGGGATAAATTTCGAAAGGCTGTGATGCAGTTTTTGCAGAGTAAGTGTTTCTACTCTTTCAACTTTGATTATTAATTAAATTATTTTTTATGTACATGTATGAGTGTTTCATCTTGATTGTTATTGTGCACACAGATTAAATTGGTTTTATTTAATTGTATTTATACTTTTTATGATTTTAATATGTTAGGTAATTGTATGTATTTTAAGTATATTTTTTGACGTTTCTTTGTCATTGTGAATGATTTTGTTGGAAATAAAGGATATTATTATTATTATTATTATTATTATTTTATTTATTCTCAAATTCAACAGCATGAGCTCTCAAATTGTTTTAGATATCGACGAATGTCAGCAACCAAATGCATGTGGCCAAAATGCCCTGTGTCAAAACACTCCAGGAAATTACACCTGTATATGCCCAGAAGGATTTTACGGTAACCCGTTCGATGGATGTGTAGACGTAGACGAATGCGAACAACTTGGAGCGTGTGGACCTGGAGCGACTTGTTCCAATCTTGTTGGTGGAAGACAATGTCATTGTCCGCCAGGTAAGTTTTAGAACGTGTTATTTCATAAAAGAAAAAAATAATAAAACTTCTGGCAAGTCTGAAGAGTAACCCAAAGTAGTGATGCGACTCGAGCCCTGTTTTTACTCGAGTTACTTGAGTGAATTTGTCAAACTCATACTCTATTGAAAAGAAATATTACTCGAGTCAACTTGGTGCATTTTACTCGAGTGACTCGAAAACTCGAGTAAGGTAGTAAAATTGCTCGAGTGACTCGAATCACAAAATCCTTTTCGAGTAGCATCACTAACCCAAAGTCGGCACAGGGTTTTTTTCAAAAACAGGTACAACCTGTTCCAGTTCATAAAAATACCTGTTCCGATAAAACTGGTTAAGTTCCAAATTGTTTCGAAACCATATTTGCGCCGAGCTGTTCCGAAACCATACTTTCTCTGAGCTGTTCCTGAACCATACTTCTGGCAGCCGGAAAAAGGAAGAACAAACAGCGAGAGAACGGGAAGCAGGTTTATGACGCGGTCGCTCCAGTCGCTATATTGCCTCTGGCGAAATTGGAACAGATATTGGAGCAAGAAATCTTATCGATCTATACTTGTTCCGGCCTGTTCCGAATAAAAACCTGTCCCGAAAAAACAGATCCTGGTTCAAAGCGCCATCGCAAACCCTAAGAATATTTTATGGTAAATGAATCTGTCAGAACAATTAGGAATATATATCTAAAACGTAAAAGTGTTATATTCCATTGTTTTTGAAAAAAAAAGAAAGAAAATGCCATTGATTCATTAACCAGAATATATAAAGAAACTATATTTTTTTGTGGTTAAAAAATTATTTTATACTGCACCATTAATCATATTAAAAAAATTTTAAAAGATTCTTAACACGAATGTTGGGCAAACACGTTTTAAACTCATGTTGTTTTTTTGAAGGTAAGAAGGGTTTAAGGGTTTAAAGTGAGTGGACTTTTTACGCCCTCCACTGCAACCGCTCGGTCTATTGTGACTTACACGTTTTTATATTTCTCCCAATAAAATTATACTTCTAATGAATCCGATACCAGATTGGGAGAGAGTTCTTACATCTCCTCTTACTCGTGTCGCTACCGGATACGAGCACAAAATATGTTTTGATGTGTTCTGGTGTCCCTGTCTCCTGGAGAGTATGACGAGCAGAGACGGTTAGAACCATCATGCCCTCCTCTCCCGGTCTAGTGACGTGGGTGCTACCAGGTCCTTGTTACAGGAACCAGATGTTCTTTCTGTGTTCTACCCTATAAAAACGGTAATATCCGCTTTCTGTTTAAAGCCAGGGAACCCTGAATCCAACAAAAGGCGGTTCTGTCCGCCTTCTGTTGGATTCAGGGATCCCTTCCTAAGCACCTGTTTGTTCGGGATGGATCTGCCCTTCCCCGTGAAACAGGCGCCGGTGACTTCAGGGGCACCTTTTGAAACGGATTCACCCGTTTCGGCCGGCGCACCTTTGTCTGCTTGTGACATTGAGTGGCACCTCTCGAAACAGATTTATCCGTTTCGATCAGCGCACCTTTGTCACTTTTTTCCTATATAAGCGGTTCTGTCCGCTTTCTGTTTGGAGCTAGGGAAATAATAGTCCACCACGGCAGAGCCCCGCATTACTGCAGTAAGGCTAGATACTCTAAAAGGTCGCCCTGTATCTCAGAGGCACCGTTGGAGACACCTGCTTAAGGCACAGGATGTCATTAACCCATCAGCATGGTATGCTAACACCTTGAGTTAAGCATTGTGTTCATCTTAGCTTCGGATCCCGTTCCATACGCTAGCCAAAAGAGTTGCCGATAACCAGCAACTCTAGCGCATGTTCCAAAAGATCCTACTGGGTCCAACCACGACAACGACGTGTGAACACAGCGGTTGGGTTTTTAAAAGTAACATGGTGTTGTGCTATTTTGAAAATAAAACTAGACTAATCGTTTAAAAAATATTTCATAAAATATCAAGACGACACAGATCAACATATAATGGAGCATAATTTAGAACAAGATATTTTTTAAACTGTATTTTTTATCTTTAAGGATATGAAGGAGATCCATATACAACTGGTTGCATAGACACAAACGAATGTGGCCGAAACCCTTGCGGAAGAAACGCGCTATGTTCAAACTTGGAAGGCAGCTACAAATGTTCCTGCCCACCGGGCTTTATTGGTGACCCTATGACTGAGTGTTCAGGTATACATCACAGCATCATTTCATATATCACTATTCTGTACATATCTGTACATAATTTAAAGTGAGTTAGTTAGCGGGTCCTTAAAATTAGTCATAACAAAATTTTTAATGATTTTCTCCTTTACCATGAATAAATAATTTAAATTGTCAATGGCCCTATACATGGAAACAAGCACGTGAAGACTGATTTTCTTTTTTATTATTGTTCTTGTACAAAATTGTAATTTTATTTGAATTTAACCCTAGTAGAGCTAATAATAATTAATAAATTTAAATGGTATTCGCAGCATTATAATTGTTTATAGAAAATCAGTTTTACTTAGTAAATAAACAATGTTTAAATCACCAGTTATAATATTCAGCCTATCATTTGATCTTTTATAAAAATAATTTATTTTAATTATTTGTATGTAATATTGTTTTTAATAATAGGTGTGACCAGGAACAATCCATCATTTTAATTCCTTCTTTCTTACTAAAACTTAATCTTTCTTTTAAAAATGAGCTTGACAAACTTGCTGCAAGTGCCAAATACTACATCACACACCAAATTAAAAGACTTACAAATATGTTTAATTAACCCCAGCAAACACAAACTGTAACAAAATAGCACAAATTTAACAACCAAAATTTATTTTGTTTTGTGCTTGCTGCCAACCCCCCCAGCATAAATTACTAATTAAACAACTAAAACTTAACATTTAAAATTGGTATTAATAAAGTTAACAAAAAAGTTTTTATATATAGAAATAAAATTTCCGAAATGTTAGTGATTACGAAATGCGTTACAAGTTTGTAAAATATAATTAAATATATTCATTAAATAAAAAAGGCTACTATTGGTATAAAGACGGTTAAAAAATGTGTTTTTGTATAAAAAAAATATATTGTAAAATCGTGGTAAAGTAAATTATCCAACTTTTTTAATCTAAATCAAAATGCCCAATTTTTAAATATTATTTTTATAACCAAATATAAAGTTTCAACATATTGCTTAAATTCTTCACAACCATGATATGTATATTGATGAGTCAATCAGTTTGCACCGGTAACACTGACTATTTAAAAAAATACAGATACATTACGTTATAATTAAATCATTTTATAATGACACCAAGCGTTAGGCGACATTCTTACAACCAAAGAAATCTTTAAACTAAAATATACAATATGAAGCCGCGTTAACACTAAAGTCTTTCACTAAGTATCCACAAGTTGCGGCAATTTGTGTCTTTTTCTACAAAATACAGCAACTTTTTTTGTCTTCCACTCGTAAAGAGACAAATCTTCAGTAAATTTTGGTTTCCCGCGTGTTTACACCAAAGTTGACAACTAAAAGTTGATAAAAGATTGTTTGTAAAAAACTAAAAGTGGTCAACCAAAAGTTGCTCTTCTTAAATTGGAGCAACAGATAGAAGATTTTTTGTAGAAAACTAAAAGTTGCTCTTCTCAAATTTAGAGCAACAAGTGGAAAACTTATTAATAAAGAATTGGCGCCAAAGGTTTAGGCAGTAGTTCTCCACTAGTTTTCTACAAGTTGCTTGTGCAAAGCGAGCAGTAACAAGTCTTCCACTTTTAGTTGTCAACTTTCTTTGATCTTTATCGACACTCCGCAGGAAACCAAAATTTAGTGGAAGATTTGTCTCTCCACAAGTGAATTTTGTAGAAAAAGCAACAAATAGCCGCAACTTGTGGAAAACTTAGTGGAAGAATTAGACGTGGTTAAAGATCAAAGAAAGTTGACAACTAAAAGTGGGAGATCTGTTGCCGCGCGCTTTGTGCAAGCAACTTGTAAAAACTAGTGGGGAACTGAAGAACTACTGCCTAAACCTTTGCGTCAATTCTTTGGCAACAAGTTTTCCACTTGTTTCTCTAAATTTGAGAAGAGCAACTTTTAGTTTTCTACTTGTTGAACTAATTTAAGAAGAGCAACTTTTTGTTGACAACTTTTAGTTTTCTACAAACAATCTTTTTCAACTTTTAGTTGTCAACTTTGGTGTAAACGCGCCTTTAGGAATCACTTCACTGACTATCAAAAGGAATTATTTTTTAAGCCAAATATATAACGTTAAAACATGATGAATTAAGAGGTTTAAAATTTCTCTAATAGCGTAAATCCAATATCTTAAAAACTTTTTTATACAATATAGCACAATAATTCACTATTAAATAAAAAAGAAAAACTCTTCCAAGGCTAAACTAACTAACTCACTTTCTACCAAAAAAAAACGCTATTACTAATGTAGTTGATGTGTTATTGTACAAGTAAATTAGACGTTTGTGTCGGTTACTTTAATATACACTTTTTGATTAATACCAAAACATGCGTATATAAATAAAAGGTATAATCCGACAAACTTAGAAAATATTATTTACTTTTACAATCAACAATCTTAACCAAACTTAGAAGAAATACAAAGCTTAAAACCAATTCTAACATTAACCAAACGCTGTTAAATACCGCTAGACATTAATGAGTGCGACTCAAACCCTTGCGCTGCAACCGCTTCGTGCCTCAACACTAACGGGAGCTACACATGCCTGTGTCCCGAGGGATACACAGGAGCAGCTAACGAGGAGTGCGTGGATATCAATGAATGTGGAAAACCGGGAGTTTGCGGCATAAACGCCAAATGCATTAACGTCCCCGGGTCCTTCAAGTGCCTATGCCCGCCGGGATTCACCGGCCAAGGGCATCTCTACTGTGAAAGTTAGTCCGCAAGTCAATTTTAAATTTATTTGTATATTTCTGTGGCTTGTTTTTTGGCAAAAAATTTTAGTAGGCTTGATTAAACAAATTTATTTCGTATAATCTAAAGACTTACACGAATTGGGCTCTACTACCTTACACTGTTGGTATTTTTCCGGATCTTAACCATTTTTCTATTATTATTTCTGCAAAACTTGTGTCTATATAAAACTAACCAGAACTAATGATCAAAACCCATATTTTGCCCGTCTTAGCTCTTTCCTTCTCACACTATGTTGGAATCAACCGACGAGCTTCGCGGCCAGCCAGTAACTTTAAAATGGTAAAACCCAGTAGTCTTGGGACATTCTAATTAGTACAGGAAAGAAGGTTATTTTTTTTGTAAATTGAAGCAGTAATTTCGGGCAAATCAGATCAACTTGAAAGTTTGTAAAATTTGTCAAGAAAGGTGTCAAATATGGAATTAAACAAGTATGGTTACTGGGATTTGATCCAAAACGCTGCGCTGTAAAAATTGGTCAAACTATTTTTTTGGCCAAAAATAAAAAAATATTGAATATCTCGAGCAATATTAAATGATTTTTCATGAAAATAGGTACCGGGTGGTTTTTTGGGTCACTGATTACGATTTAAGTGTCAGAAATTTCTGAAACACCCTTTAAACAGTAAAAACTACCCTTTTTTAGGGGTTTTTTGAAATATTTTGGAAGTAAAGCTCAGATTATCAAATAAATGCCATTGTTTCAGAATAACTAAGAAGATTTGTTTTTATTATGCACTGAAATTGAGATATAAGGGCTTATAATAGGGGGTTAAAACTACCCCCATAATAACAAAGAATACAATTACCTCAGATTATTCTTTTTGTTTTTTAATCGTTTTTTTGAAAATATTTTACTGTATTTTAACTATTATAATATTCATCCCCCCTCTTCCTTCCCCAGGAGGTGAAAAGTACCCCTAAATTTGAAAAAAAACGTTATTAAATTTTTTGTTGCAACTTTTCGTTTTAGAACCGAAAAACTAACACTATTTTCAGTAAAAAGAAATTATTAACCCCCCCCCATTCCCGGGAAAAGTACTCATAAATTAAATAAAAACGAAATTTTTTTTTGTAATTGCGGAAAAAAATAGAATTTTTTGCCGTAACTTTTTTTGGCTAATAATAACAAGATGTACAATGAACCATTTTAAAGCTAGGGTTATTCCCGAAATGTCAAGTGATGGCAAATTTCAATTGGATTGACCATTTTTTTAAAATTTTACCCGAAAAAAAAATCATTGACCGTTGCAAACATAAAATAAGCACTTTTAAACGGCCAAATCTCCTTACAGATAAAAGATTGATAAAAAAAAATTAAAATAAAAACAACTCAGAATAAAGCCTTCAAAGTTTGGCTGTTTAAGATAAATACTTTTCACGCTACTGGCCAAAAACTGAAAATGTCTTACAAAAAAACAAGATTTCACCCACATTTATTAGTCCTAAACATAAAAAATAATTATCCGATAGGGCTAAAAATGACTGGACATATTTAAGGACATGTGTTCTGACTTTTAACTAAAGAATTCTTTTTTTCAAGCAAGACAGTTCAGATGGCGCTAAAAAATTAGCATGAAAAAAATTTGAAAAAAGTTTATTTTGCCCATACCTTTTTTTTGCTTATTTTAAATGATTCTGGTTGGTCGAAAAATTTTTCCAATTTTGTCTTCTTGCAAAATAATAGTAATCATTTTTTTTGTGGAAGTAATATTTCTCCAGGTATTTACGCCAGAACGATCCCTTTCATACTCATCGCGCAAAAATAAAAAAATCGTTTTATTTGTCAACTAAAATACTTCATATTAGCAATATATATATTTTTTTGTAATACTACCACATTTTCGGTTAAATTAAAAAAACTTTAAACGATGTACCATTTTTTGGCAAACATCACAATTTTCCTTGCGTTATTACTTGGAAGGGGCCCATTTTTATGGAAAGTTGTTTTTTATGTTTTTATGACAAAAAACGATAATTTATCGATTGGGTTTTTTTCATCCCCCCATTAAATAACCCCCGCCGCCAATCCTTTTTCCCAGTATCAGAAGTTGTTTAATTCAATACTGGGCACCTTTCTTAGTATAATACAAGCTACTTGAAGTATCTGCTTTTTGCCCGAAATTTACATTTTGTAATAATCGTAAATGGAAAAAATATTTTTGTGACAATTTAAAAAAAGTTTTTTAGGTTCACATACTTTCTATAGTTAATAAATCAGTCAATGAAAAAAATAGACTGCAAAGAAAAAAGAAAATATTTCTAGAGAGAGTATTAATAATTTAGTCGTGGAAGGTCGTTATTATGCGACACCGAAAAGCCAAACATTTTTTGTCAAAGTTAACACACAACTTCAATTTTATTTAAAAATAGCTTATAGGGGGGGCTTAAATGGAAGATTTGTTTGATCAAGCCACCAAAAAAACTCGATGAACATAACTGTAGACTTGTTGACCTGTGCATGCTAATCCGATTTGCTTATTTATAAATAAAGGGATCGAAATATATTACAATAATCTTCACCTATATTTTATGTAATTAAAATATGCGTTTTCTCAAAATAATTTGTACTGTACCTCAAGGTCTTATCAAAAATTCGTAGTTTATTTCAGACCCTGTATTTGCTTGCTTACAATGGGTAAATCGGAATGTAAAGCCTACTTTATAGTTCTTCTTACTTGTAAATATAGCTTAAACTTCAGTTCCACTAACTTTTTCCGTACGTATCTATCCGTTTTATTTTCGGGAGTTTTCCCAACCTTCCATAGAACAGTTAGTTGATAAAATAAAGTATATTGTTTTAGTTTAATTACATTAGAACTAATGTTTATTATTAATTACAGCAATACCCACACGATTATGTGCCATCATGTAAATTATTCATTGTTGCGTCTTAGCATAGCTTACTTTCCAATCACAAATAGATGTTTAGTTTTAGCTTACACTTTTTTTAATAATATGGCGACAACAAAAAGAAACCGTTTTCCCATTCCGTCGGTAATTTATAGAAAGCTATGGCAACCACCTAATGTATTTTTTCAGCAACGTTATGTTATCTCTTTTTAATTAATATTTAAGTAAAATGTTTAAAATTTAATTTTCTGACTGTTCTTTAGAGTTGTGGAGATGGGCCCTAAGTGTATTTTCCGCATAACACCTTAGTGCGTTGTTTTACCTATTTGTCCTTTAGAAAGCCTAACTGTACTGTATACATTTTTGTACAATCATGTAATGTAATAATGTATTTTTATCTTGCAGAGTATGCCGTAATTAATTAGTTTCACTTTCAGCTGGTAAACTTCTTCGTATTTTATCTACTTGGTTTGTCTTTGCCTGTCTGTTTCTTTCAGTCTATCCTTCTTTGGTATGAATAAAGTTTTTTTAGTTTGAATATTCCGAAAACGTTTTGTAAAATTTTCTCAGATGTAAATGAATGCGAACCAAATCCCTGCGGAGAAAATGCTATTTGTAAAGACACTGTTGGAAGTTACATCTGCACGTGTAAGCAAGACTTTACTGGAGATCCATTTAAAGGGTGTACAGATATTGATGAATGTGCTACCTTGGAGAAACCTTGTGGCACCTACGCAATTTGCGAAAATTCTGTACCTGGTTATAATTGTATTTGTCCTCAAGGATATCAGGCCAAACCCAACCCAGAAGTAGCTTGTGAACAAGTAAGTCTTTATTTACAAATTACCAAATAAGTGATACTGTTTGAATTATCTAGCCTTTTATTATGTAAATTAGTTTCGATGAGAGTGGGCATTACTTAACATTTTATTTGCATTACACCACCATTAGTAAAACTAACAATACTTTTTCTACGATTATGTAATACTTTTTTTGATATTTTTTGCTTAACAAAAGTGTATTTTTATTGCTTTTATGTAAAAATAGGTACCTACCTTTTGCATAAGAATAAAAAATTTGAATCAATTAACTTTATTTGTGTGTGAATTACAATTACAACTATTACGAAACTTTTTTTTTTATAAAAAATAATTATAATCTCTAGTGACAAATTCGTAAAAGTCCAGTTGTGGATGTCAGTTCTACTTTTCCACAAAATATAATAAGATCTTTGATATTTAGGGGTATTAACAATAATAGTGTACAGTTTTAGTTCATGTTTAATTTTTTTACATACAAAAAGAACGACTCCTTTTTTATTTAAAACAAATTTAGAATGTATGCCAATGTCCATCTGAAACTGTTGGCATAAAATTTTAGAAATACCCTTTTATTTGGTTCCTAATAATAAAATATTATATTCAGTGAATATTATATAGCGGTACCAAATACATCTTGGTCAGTATAATGCCTTTAAAACACTGGCATAAATACATTACAGACATAGCCTCAGCAGCTTTAAACAAGCTTAGATTTCTCTTTCTAGTCAGAAAGCATTTCTCCCCTTTCAATCTAAACACTCTGCATGTATCAGATCAGACCCTCTAGAGAATATTGGTCTTAGGTCTGGAGAATGGCATCTCCCACTATTTTCATCGTTCTTAAATCCATTTAAATAAGAGCTGTTCATCTTATTAATGATTCCATGCTTCACACGGAAGTTTTTCCTTCTCCAAATCTTCAAATATTAAGACCTGTATTTATAAACTACCTCTTCCAACACTTAAGACACCCACGTACATAGGACTTAGGCCTTAAGCTTTCGTGGACAGATAAAAAAATCTTACCTAAAAAGGCTCTGCCGAGAGTTAAAGGAATAAATAAATATTTAAACACTGAACACTTGTTTAATTGGATAGAGCCGCCTAAATTGTTTTTTTCAATTTCTTTCTGAAAAATGCCTTATTTCTTACAAATTTATCAGCAAAAATAGGTATTTGGGTAAAAAAGTATTTTTTAAAAACATTCTATATTAATAAATTAAAATCCTTAATTTGATATAAAATAATATGCTTATTTTAGGTTGATGTAAATATACTATGTCAATCAAACTTTGACTGCACAAACAACGCTGAATGCATAGAAAACCAATGTTTCTGTCAAAAAGGATTTATCCCTAAAGGTTCAGTTTGCATTGATGTAAACGAATGCGAAAATGTTACCAATCCATGTGGACCATATTCAGCATGTATTAATAACATTGGAAGTTATCATTGTGAATGTCAAAATGGCTACGTCGGTGCGCCACCTATGGTTGAATGTAAAGCTCCTTGTGAAGACGTCAAATGTGGCAACCATGCCTATTGTAAACCTGATGGTGACGAGGCCTATTGTATTTGTGAAGATGGCTGGACTTTTAATCCTAGCGACATCTCGGCTGGCTGTATTGGTAAGTATTAGAACAAAAAAGGCTGTGTTTGTTTATATGGGCATTATTTGCTGGAAAAAATTAGCTTTCATTAGAAAAAAATAATTTTGATGAAGGTGATAATTTTTTTTTTCAGATATTGATGAATGTGATAAAGCTAATGGTCCTAGCGGGCGTTGCGGAATCAACGCTCAATGTACAAATTTGCCAGGTACATTCGCCTGCCACTGCGATCCAGGTTTTACTGGAAATCCTAACAAACAATGTAGTGATATAAATGAATGCTCCCTACCAAACACATGCGGACTAGGTGCAGTATGCAAAAATTTACCTGGAGGATATACTTGTGAATGTCCAGAGGGAACTATACCAGATCCAGACGCCAAAACGAAATGTAATGAAATCGTTACTTGCACTATTGATGCTGACTGTCCTGGAAACGCTTTATGTGATGAAAAGAAACGATGTCTTTGTCCCGAGCCAAACATTGGAAATGATTGTAGACGTAAGTATGAATCTAAATCTACTGAAATCAAAAAGCTATGGTTATATTTTACTAGTGTCTACGCAGTTTCTCAAATAACAATTTTGCGAATAATAGTTATTCGACTGTTCCGAGCGCGATTTCACCGTGAACGGACGCACAAAAAATCGATCAGACGGTTTAAAGTGTTTTTTACATATAAAGTTTTACAATTTTTTTTTTAAATGAGTGTTTCAGCGGACAACGAGGATGAAGACCTTTCATGGTTAATAACCGAATATAAAAAAAGAAAACGTAAACAACTAGACCTTTCCCAAGATGAAATTGAAGAAATAATAGGCTGCAAACCACCTCACCCAAACAAAAAAACAAACAATGAAAAGAATTCCACAAGCCAAGTACCACAAAAAATCAACACCAACATTCCACAAATAAATAAACAAGCCACATCCATTCGAATGAACGAAATTGTAAACAAAAAATATAAACATCTTTTTTACATCACAACAAAAGAAAATATAAATAGAGTTCAAATGGCAGATACTTGGGAACAGGAATTTCCAAACTCCAAGGATGTCATTTTAACCACAAAAAAAGGATTTCTGCTAAAATCAGATAATGAGAAAAATAAAATAATTAACACCTTAAGGTCACTTAAACAACAACAAAAAATTGAAAACTATATAGAAACACAACAAAATACCACACAAGGAAAAAATGTAAACAAGCAATCAGAAACATCTTTTTCTGTTATTATCGCAAAAGTAGAATTAGATATTAAAGATAATGACCTTAGCACCCACCTAACAAAAAATAACATACACCACAGATTTTGCAAACGTATAATTGCAAAAATAAACAACCAAGCCACAACTTTGGTAAGAATAATCACCAAAGACAGCAATTCATCTCAGATACTTTTAAAACAAGGTGTATTCTTCAAGAACAGACACTACCCAGTGTATCCAAGCAACCCTCCACAACCTTCACCACAGCCATGTAATCGCTGTGGACAGTATACACATACTACGTCAAATTGCACTGCTCCAATTAAATGCAATAAATGTGGAGGCAACCACAATACTTTAAAATGCAGCTCCCAACAACCACCAAAATGTGCACTATGTGGTGCTGAAGATCATGGAGCATGGTCCTTTAAATGTCCCCGGAGACCTACACAACCAATTAAAGGTATTCCTAATACAAAGATAAAAAGTTTAAATAAAAGATTCAATGAAATAGATAGTTCACTTACAAACAAAAGCAGAATTCATGCTCCAACAACAATCCACGACACAATTGTTAACACATATATTCGCAAACTAAACAAAGAAAACAACACAAACAGGGAAGAACTAATAAAAAAACTATGAGACAGATTTATAACAGAATTTAAAATTGACACTACAGCAGTTTGGTCAGGAAATAGATTATATATTTTGATCGTTCGACTTGGAAAATCCAGAGGCTGAGTCACCCACCCAACCCATCGAAAGTACTAATAACTCACAATTCAATGTCTGACATAAAAATCTTATATACCAACGTAAATAGCTATGCCAATAAAAAACTCACAATTGAAAACCATCTGCAAAATCATAAAATTAACTGTACTCTGTTTGTAGAAACAAAAACATCGAATTTTACTAATGTAAAATACAAAAATTGGGATACCATTCAGTTTAATGGTAATATTGTTAACAACAATGTAAGAGGAGGAAGTCTAGTTCTAGTTGAACCCTTTCTTAAAATGGGCAAAGCCAACAGACCAACTATAAATAATCCACTAAACGAGGCGACACACTTTACTCTTCCATTCCAAGACGACAAAATACATATATTTTTAATTTATGTCCATCCAACCTCTCGTATTGAAGAAACAGTATTTACTATGGCAACACAGTACAAGTATGCAATGATTATAGGAGATTTTAATTTTAACTCGGCAAAAAACGACAATTAAACAACTTTTTAAATAATACAACTTTCTTAGAAGCCCCAATCCCACCTACTTTTTTAATGGCAAATAACCCAGACTCCACTCCAGATGGACTTTTATACACTAGAAACCTTCACAATAATATCCTAAATATTGACGTCCACCCAGATATTGGATCAGACCACCTGTCAATGGAAATTACATTTAGCACCAACGTGACTCCAACAAAAGACCATATAAAAGTGAATTTTAATAAATGCAACATAGAAGCTGTTAATGAGGTCATGACAAGGTTTATAGAAGAGCCAGAACAGAAACGATACAGCCCTTTACAAATAACCAAATTTAATCAAAAATTAACCCAAACCATATAGAAAATTCACCAACCCAAAAATCCGATACTACTCCCACACTCTGCCACCATTTATCATAAGGCTTATCAAAACTAAAAGACGTATGTATAGGGAATATAGAAGTAATCCTACACCTGAACATAAGAGAAAAATAAATGATTACAACAAAAATATTCAAAACCTCATTCATCAGTATAGAACACAAACATGGCTGGATGCTTGCAAAAATATCGAGCAACAACAAGGACGTAACTACTGGCAAGAAATAAAAAAACTAACAAAATACAAAACCAGAGCAAGCATCCCAACAATCAGTCAGAATGGAATAGAATATTCAGAAGATAAAGAAAAGGTTGAAGTCATGGCACAACATTTTAGCGAAGCATTCAAAGAAAAAACATACCCTGAATATGATGTAGACAATTACAACACCATAAATAATTGGTACAACGAGTATTTTAACCAGCCTAACATTCACATTGAAAACACTAGATATGAAATTACAGAGGAAGACTACATGGACATAATAAATCGTGGCAAAAGCACTTCTCCGGGACATGACAATATCACTAAAAACTTTATCCGCCATTTAAACCTCCGAATACATAGGCATATTTCCAAAATGTACGAATACTGCTTAAACAACCATTACTTTCCCATTGAATGGAAGACAGGAATAATGATAACACTACCAAAACCTAACACAGACCACACAAAACCTATAAACTACCGTCCAATAACTTTACTGTGTGTACTAGGAAAAAATCTTGAAATCTTTATTAAGATTAACACAGAAAAAGCTCTTGATCAAAAAATTCCACTATACCAATTTGGTTTCAAAGAAAAATGCTCAACACAACATCCCGCAACCATAATGACTTCTAATATCCAAACCACTCGACTACTCAAACACCATACTGCAGCAATATTTCTAGATATCAACAAAGCTTTCGATAGTGTGTGGCACAAGGGTCTTCTTTATAAATTACACCAACTAAAATGTCCTCGTAAACTAATTTTTATCATTAAACAGTTTTTGGAAAAGCGACAAATACGAATCAGAATTAATAATTCCTTTTCAAATAGCTTCACACCAGAACAAGGACTCCCCCAAGGATCACCACTATCGCCATTATTATATAATATATACTGCTATGATATATACAGCACAAATCAAGGGATTAATCTACACACATACATGCTACAATTTGCTGATGATACAGCACTGATAGCACATGCTAAGTCCTTATCGCGTACTATTAAAAATCTGCAATATTTAATGAACAAAACACTAACATGGTTTTACCGATGGAGATTACATCCTAACCCTGCAAAATCGCAGTTTATTATCTTTCACCACAATATTAAAGATAATAATTCCCCTACAGTCAAGATAGCCAATCTGGAAATAAAGCCAAAAGCGTCAGTGAAATACCTAGGATTAATAATTGATAATAAACTAAACTTTAATCAACACACTTCCACTATTAAAAAGAAGACAATAACCAGGGCCAAACATTTCAGAACTTTGACATACAAGGACCAAGGAATAAGCAAAACAACTGCCAGCCGAATATACAAATCCATATGCAGACCTCTCCTTGAATATGGTCATACAATGTTTCTTAATATAAGAAAAACAGCGTTAAAAAACCTTGAAGTTCCTGAAACTACATCCCTTCACATTATAACAAAAGCACGACATCCCAGGAATCCTTTACATAATCCATCAAACCAGCTACTGTACAATACTACCCAGATCCAACCAATTTCCAGCAGACTAATACAATTATCAAAGAAATTCGCCTCGAAGCAGCACAACATCGACCTACTCCAGCCATTATGTATCCAAAGAACTGACTACCAGCAACAGAATCCACCATTTACATTTCCAACTACTACAATTATAGAACATTTACAAGAAATGAACAATCAGTGACGCATGATGTGATTTTTTTTTTTTGAATTTCCATACTGTTACCATAACATTAATTAAACGACATTATGTATATAAAATACGGGGCAGCAGGACCTAGGTCGATAGCCCATTGGCATAGTATAGTTTATTGTATTGTGTCAATAAATGTCTTAATAAATAAATAAATAGTTATTCGATTAGAGAACTTTTTGAATCGACAATTATCCAAATGGCCATGTTTTCGAATGGGCAATAATTCGAAAAACTGTCAATGTCGGACAACTCACTAATATTATATTTATCGGATGCCATTTAAATCCTTCGTAGAGGTGCCAACAGAGTTTTTTATTGTTTATAATTATTTCATTGTAAAAAAAATCTGACAAATACATAGTTTTTATTATGCTTAATGTTTCTTTTATATAGCCTTGTTATTATTGTTCTTTAAGTGGAGGCGGAATCAAAATGACAAAATTTAATTTTGCCTTTTTGAATAACTGTCCATTCAAGAAAATGTGCATCAAAACAGTATTCTTTGAAAAACTGGCTTACAAACAAGTGTCCTAGAATCCACTTAACTTACAAAATAGGACCTGCTAAAATGTGTTGACCTTGACAAACTCTTAATAAACTTTTGTTGAAAAGTGGAATACAGTGAAAATTTAATAAAGTGTTGTCTTAAAATAGTTTTTACTGATCGTCTAATTACCATAAATTATGCATTTAATTATTTTGTATCTAATTTCAGATCCTTGTGAAACAGTTAACTGTGCACCAAATGAAGAATGTCTCTTGGCTAACCATGAGGCAAGATGCATTTGCAGTACTGGGTATACTAATACAACATCAGGATGTGCAGACATAAACGAATGTGTAAAGAACCCTTGTCAAACTGGAGCTGTTTGTAAAAATGAACCGGGTACATTTTCTTGTCAATGTCCAGGAGGTACCTCGGGTGACCCTTATAGATCAGGGTGTACACGAATGGCTCCCCCATCTTCAGGATGTTCCAATGCCAATCCCTGTCCTGCTGGAGAACAATGCATCCTAGACGAGTTTACAAATGAAAGTGTCTGTATTTGTGTAAATGGGTTCATTAGAGATCAAAAAAGTGGAAAATGCCGGGATAACGATGAATGCACAGAATTCAGAGAAAAACAAGCTTGTGGAATAAACGCCATCTGTAAAAATCTTCCAGGAAGTTATGACTGCTATTGTCCTCCAGGCTTTAATGGAAATCCTTTTTTAGAATGTCTGGAATGTAACAGCCCTGATTGTAGGTGCCAACCACCGTACGAACTTAAAGATGGAAATTGTGTACTGGCAAGTTGTGGACCTGACGGCTTATGCCCTAATGGAGCAGAATGTATAACTATAACAGGTGGTGTTAGCTACTGTGCTTGTCCTAAAGGCTACAAGCCATCGGTTGACGGAACATGTGAAGATATTAACGAATGTATGGAACAACAACAAATTTGTGGTTATGGTGCTGCATGTATTAATAAGCCAGGTAGTTATGAATGTCATTGTCCTGAAGGCTATAGCGGTGACGCATATAACGGATTATGCTCGCCTGCTCAAAAGAAATGCATTAGTGACAAAGAATGCCCTGAAAATGAACGATGTGTCCAACCCGGGGAATGTGTATGTCCTCCACCATATTTTACAGATATTTTAGACGAAAATAAATGTAAAAGCCCCTGTGAACGTTTCCCTTGTGGGCTTAATGCCAACTGCACCATTAGTGATCCACCAAAATGTACTTGTAAGCCTGGTTATGAAGGCGATCCTCTACAAGGATGCATGGACATTGATGAATGCAAAAGTGAACCTTGCGCTTATGGAGCACATTGTCTTAACCTGCTTGAAGGATACAAATGCATTTGTCCAAAAGGAATGACTGGAGATCCATACAAAGGCGGATGTATCCTTGACACTCCAGGCACCGTTAAATCTGAATGTCAGTACGATAAAGATTGTGTTAAGATTTTAAAATGCCAAGATGGAACCTGTATTAGTCCTTGTGCTACTGTTTTATGCGGATCAAATTCCTATTGTAGAGCAAATAATCACAAAGCAGAATGCGAATGTAATGCCGGATTTATTAAAAATGCCAAGGGAAAATGCGTATCTCGTAAGTTTTATTTTGTTTTTTGTTTAATAATTTTTTTAAAAACAAGAAAAAAAACATCTGAGCAAATTATATAATATATACAAAAGTTACTAAAAAACATGAATTATTAATGAAAATTTTTTCAGCATGCGAACATTTTAATTGTGCAACGGGAGCCCAATGTGTTCTTTCAACAAGAGGTCCAACATGTAGATGTATAGAAGGTTTAATGGGAAATCCCTTTCCGGGAGGTCAATGTACCACAGACCTATGTTCTTCAAGTCACCCTTGCGAAGAACCAAAAGTGTGCATTGGCGGACGATGTAAAGAAAGATGTCAAGGAATTATATGCGGGGTTGGAGCACACTGTGAAAAAAGTAGCAATAAATGTGTATGTGATCAAAATCTTGTAGGAAATCCTGATGTTATTTGTATGCCTCGTAAGTATTGAGAATATATTTTAAGTTACTAACTTATGATCTGATACAATTTAAATTTATAATAAATGTAATATTTGTTTTCAGCTAAAAAGGGTCCTACTTGTGAACCAAAGTGTGGGAAAAATGCGCACTGTGAATATGGATTACTTTCCAGTCAATGTGTTTGCAACACCGGCACATCTGGAAATCCCTATGAAGTGTGCGAAAAGATCAAAATTCAAGAACGTACAGGATGTTCAGAGTCATCTTGTGGTTCAAATGCTGACTGCATTGAAACTTTCAACGGAATTGAATGCTCTTGTAAACATGGTTTTGCAGGCAATGCTTTTATTGAATGTAAAGATATCGATGAATGCAACAATAATGTGTGTGGAAATAGTGCTGTATGTATTAATACAATTGGTAGTTACGACTGTAGATGTAAAGAAGGATACGCGGGTAATCCATTTGTAATGTGTACTCAAGTCCAAGGAGGTATTTGCAAAGATCCCGAAAATTGCTTATGCAATGAAAATCTTTTATGTCCTGACGGTTATTCTTGCAAGAGAGGTCAGTGCAGAAACCTATGTGATAACATTCAGTGTGGTCCCAAATCAGTATGTAATAACGGAAAATGTGAATGTTCACCAAGTTATACGGGTAATCCAAATGACTTACAAGTGGGATGTACCATTCATGACCAATGTACAAATGATCTGGATTGTACAAATACTGAAATTTGCTTTCAACTCGGAAAAGGCGTGAGAAAATGTGTAGATGCTTGCACCAAAGCTCAATGTGGACCAAACGCCTTATGTGTTGCAAATAAACATAGGACTTCATGTATTTGTAAACCAGGTTACCAGGGAAAACCTAGCGACCTAGCTATAGGATGTCAAATTGAAGAACGTACAAATCCTCGTGAATGTCTGGAAGACAGTGATTGCAAATTTGGAACAATATGTGCAATAGATAGCAAGGGAACTCAAAGATGCATAAACCCATGTGAAACGGTTGCTTGTGGACCCTATGAAGTCTGTAAAATCGATGTTGCAGGACATCCCACTTGTGCTTGTAAAGACGAATATTTATGGAACCCAGTAACATCAGCCTGTGAGAAACCATCTGTTCCTGAATGCAAAAATGATAATGATTGTGAACATATTTCTTCTTGCCAACCAGATGCCCTAGGAATTCTGAAATGTGTATTGGTGTGTGAACAATTTACTTGCCCCAATAACTCAGCCTGCGTTGCAGAAGCCCACAAAGGACAATGCCAATGTTTTGATGGATACTCTGGTAACCCTAATGATAGAAATGGATGCCAGTTGATTAATCAAGACAGTTGTACTTCGGACGCCCAATGTTCTGAACAGGATACCTGCAGACAACACCCTAAGAAAAATAAAAAAATGTGCCTGCCCGCATGCGATCTTATTCAGTGCGGCCCCAATGCTATATGCGCCGTTAATAACCATGTACCCAAATGTCAATGTCCACCAGGCTCATATATTGGTGATCCAAATAATCCATCTTTGGGCTGCGAATCAGTACCGTGCGTATACAATATAGATTGCCCACCAACGCAATTATGTAATC
The DNA here is from genome assembly GCA_019359885.1 of Listronotus oregonensis. Classification (NCBI taxonomy): domain Eukaryota; kingdom Metazoa; phylum Arthropoda; class Insecta; order Coleoptera; family Curculionidae; genus Listronotus; species Listronotus oregonensis. The sequence continues at coordinate 52,952 of JAHBCN010000052.1, forward strand.
GCCTAACTCATACATGTCATGATGTTTGTGATGAAGAGTCTTGTGGTACCAATGCTGTGTGTATTGGAGTAGATCATAAAGCAACTTGTCAATGCCCACCAGGCTACAATCCTAATCCATTGGCCGAAGTAGAGTGTGTTTTAGTTGATTCTTGTAAATCAAATCCATGCCACACCACTGCTGTGTGTGAACCAACTAACAATGGATATAACTGTGTATGTCCAAATGGTACCGTAGGAGATCCTTTTATCTCCGGATGTAGACAAAAAGGAAATTGTCCTAATGGTGATAAAGACTGTCCTCAAAGTACAATATGTTACCAAGGGGACTGTATCAACCCATGCTCCCAAAAATCTTGTGGTTCAAATGCCCTTTGTAAAGTTGTTAATAAAAAAGCAGTTTGTAACTGTCCAACTGGTTACAAAACAGCAGACACGGGAATTCAAGATGGCTGCATTAGACTAATTACAACATGTGCAGTAGATGCAGACTGTGAAAATGAAGTGTGTCACATGGGACAATGTAGGCCAGTTTGTCGCAACCATGCAGATTGCTCTCAAGGTGAATCATGTTTGAATAATAAATGCGTTAATCAATGTGCAGATCATAGTCAATGTTTAGGAAACCAAGCCTGTATTGAAGGTATATGTGTCATAGGTTGCAGGAGTAATAAAAACTGTCCATCCGAACAGGCCTGTGTTAATAATAAATGTCAAGACCCATGTCAAAATAAAGACGTATGTGGATCTAACGCCGTCTGTTCATGCGTTAATCATAAAGCTGTTTGCAATTGTCCACCTGGATTTGAAGGTAATCCTACCCCACAACAAGGTTGCATTAGAATTCCTACTTTGTGCGACGAAAATACTCAATGTCCGTCCACTCACATTTGTTTCAATGGTCAATGCACCTTTAAATGCCAGGGCAATAGTGAGTGTGCAATAGGCGAAAGATGTACGAATAAAGGTTGCCTTAAAGTTTGTTTTGGCGATAGCAATTGCTTAACTGGAGAAATATGTAGAGATGAAGTTTGTCAACCAGGGTGCGCTCGGAATGCCGATTGTAAATCTTCAGAAGTTTGTATCAAAGGCAAATGTAAATGTAATACTGGATTTATCAGCACTTCCCAGGGATGCGTAGATATAAACGAATGTGAAGATAATCCATGCCATCACAGTGCTATTTGCAAAAACCAGGTCGGTTCATACAAGTGCGTATGTTCTGATGGTTTGGTTGGAGATCCTTACACCAGCTTGGGTTGCAGTGGATCGGGACAATGCAGATCAGACAAAAATTGTCCTGATAACCTCATGTGCAAACGTAATAGATGTCAAGATCCATGCGAAACCAAAGAATCCAAATGTGGAGTTAATGCTCTATGCCAAGTTCGAAGTCATAGGCTCGAATGTGCCTGTCCACCTGGCCATCTTGGAAATCCATTTGATAAAAATCTTGGCTGCTTTAAAGTCGAATGTATAGAAAATGATGATTGCCCTGGAACAAGGTTCTGCAATGCACATTCCAATAAATGTTTAGGTTTGTAAAAATAAATATGGGTTAGCATTTTTATTTGCTTAATTTATATATTTTTAGATCCCTGCGATTTTGTGGATTGTGGAAAAGGTACTTGTCTATCTGAAAATCACGATGCTGTTTGTGTTTGTTCACAAGGTTACCGATTAACCGATGATAAATGTGTTAATATAAATGAATGCGAAGAAAGTCGTCCATGTCATTCCACCGCACAGTAAGTAACAAAAAAAGTGATTAAAGTAAAAGTGACTTTAAAAATTCTCTAGTTTTTCCCTGCTGTTAACTATATTTTAAATTATTAGGGTTTATTTATACAATATTATAATTACTATTTACTTTTTTTAGATGTTTAGATAGTGATGGAGGTTTTTCATGTGTTTGTAAAGAAGGGCTAGTGGGAGATCCAATAACAACTGGATGCAGAAAACCAGGAGGATGTTTAGCAGATACCGATTGTCCTCCCTCAGCTTACTGTGATAACGAAATTTGTAGAAACCCATGCGAACTACAAGAAGTGTGCGGTCTAAACGCAAAATGCGTAGCAGTAGAACATAAAGCTGTTTGCACCTGTCCTGAGAAAACAAAAGAAGACCTTGACCATAATTGTATATTAATTGAGTGTTCAGATAGTAATGACTGTGCACAAGAAAAAACTTGTATTGACTCAATATGTGTTAACCCTTGCACTTTGCCTAATGTATGTGGTCAAAATGCTGACTGTACTGCTATCAATCACTTAGCAGCATGTACGTGCAAAGCTGGAACAACAGGAGATCCGCACCTAGGTTGCATAGCAGTGCAGTATTGTGCCAGCAATAATCAGTGTCCTCAGGGTCTTAATTGTTATAACGGTATATGTACTTCTCTTTGTACAAGCTCCCGTGACTGTATTACTGATCAACTATGTATACAGGAGCATTGTCAGCCAATTTGTAAATCCAATTCATCCTGTCCTGAATACCAATTTTGCCAAGATAACATATGTCAACAAGAAGTTCGATGTAGAGCTAACAATGATTGCGAATATTCTGAAAAATGTTTATCAAATGCCGTTGGTCAGCCAGAATGTGTGGACGCCTGTGAAGGTGTACTCTGTGGCAGAAATGCTGAATGTATCTCCAAGAATCACAAAGCAAAGTGTATTTGTAAACAAGGATTTAAAGGAAATCCCACCAACGATAAGGTGGGATGTCAAAAAATTGAATGTGAAACCGATGATGACTGTTCCAGTGATAAACTCTGCGACCATAATATGTGCAAGATCGCATGCTTAGTACACAACCCATGTGGTAAAAATACCTTATGTTCCACAGAGGAACACAAACAAGTTTGTTATTGTCAACCTGGAGATACTGGAGATCCATTAAAAGGATGCTCTCCTATTGATTTTTGTGCAGATGAGCCCTGTGGTCCCAAAGCCTCTTGCACCAATTCGAGAGGATCATTTAAATGCCAATGCCCACATGGCCTTATTGGGGATCCATATAATGAAGGATGTAGAGCCCCAGTAGAGTGTGAAAAGGATACAGACTGTCCCGTTGTTGCATCATGTGATAAAAATATAAACAAATGTAAAAGCGTTTGTGAAAATACTTTGTGTGGACCAAATTCAGAATGCATTGCTGTTGAACATGTAGGGCACTGCAGTTGCAGAAATGGTTACGAAGGAAATCCAACAAATTTGGTCAATGGATGTAGGCCAAAATTAGTTAATTGCAAAACTACACACGATTGTCCTGCTAACACTTACTGTTATGGAAATATATGTAACCCGGCATGTAAAGACAACACTGAATGCCAATCTAGTGAACAATGTTTACAGGGGCAGTGTCTTAATCCATGTAACTTACCAAAAGCCTGTGGAATGAATGCATTATGTGAAGTAGTTAGGCATAACAAAATTTGCAGTTGTCCAGAAAGATTTACTGGAAACCAAGATATTGAATGTATCAGATGTAAGTTTATATTATTAACTTCAATAATGTGTGTTCTTGGTTTAAACTTATTGTCAAGTTGTTTTTTATTGTAAACCATTAACTATTGGATGAAATTTATTAATAAATGAGTTTCTTTTTTTTTTCAGTACCTTTACCATGTTCATCAAGCATTGATTGCGGTGTCAACTCGACTTGTAAAGAAAACATCTGTATGCCACAGTGTAAGTCGGATGTGGATTGCGCATTTAACGAAAAATGTTTACAAGGCGACTGTATGCTTACCTGTCGTGTTGATAATGATTGCTTCCTTGGACATATTTGTCTAAAGAACAAGTGTATTTTTGGTTGTCACGGTGATGAGGACTGCAGCAATAGCGAGTCATGCATAAACAATAAATGCTCTAATCTCTGCCTTGAGAACCCCTGTGGACCTAATGCACATTGTTCAGTATCTAATCATAGAGCTGTATGTTCCTGTAGAGAAGGCCTTGTACCTAATCCATCAGCTAAAATAGCTTGTGTTAGAACTCCAGCTGAACCATGCGTTCAAAATACTGATTGCTCCGATAACAATATATGTAAAGACGGATTTTGTAGAAGCGCATGTTCTTCAGATGTAGGCTGTCTTAATAATGAACGCTGTGAGAGTGGGGTGTGCAAACCCATTTGCCGAAAGGATGATGATTGTAGAAATGGCGAAGTTTGTGAAGGACTTAAATGCATATCTGGATGTAGGGCTAACTCTGGATGCGCACTCGAGAAGTCCTGCATAAATAATAAATGTATGGACCCATGCAAATCACCAACCGCATGTGGGACTAATGCCAAGTGTTCTGTAGTAAATCACAAGAAGTTATGCGAATGTCCAGAGCCCCTGGAAGGAAATCCACTAGAATCCTGTAAACATGTACAACGATCATGTACTAATAATCGTGACTGTAAAAGGAATCAGTCCTGTATTCAGGGTATATGTCAAGAGAACTGTAGAACGTAAGTAATTTTTTTTGCAAAAATATTGTAAATGAAAATATTTTAAAAATAATTGGGAGTAGGTAGCTAAAAACACACCGATTGGTATTTTATTTTTATGTTTGCCAAATAAGTATCTAGAAAAATACAGTCGTAATTTATTTTATATATATTTTAAATCGAACCCTATAATTTCAAAAGATTCATGTAACCAATCAATACATAAAAAATTGCAATTCGTTAACTTTTCGACACATTTTAGGGACAATAACTGCCTGGAAGATGAACGATGTATACGAGGTACTTGCCAAGCAATTTGTAATTCAGATGGTTTTTGTGGAAAAGGGCAAATTTGTGAAAATCGGCTATGTATAACTGGATGTAGAAATGATTCCGTATGCCCACAAAATCAAGCATGTATCAACAATAAGTGTCAAAGTAAGTCAAGAAAGATAAATTTTACAAGCAAAACAAACATAACCTTGTAAATATGTTCCATAGTTTTGTGGCGGATTTATGTTTAAGTTTATTTTCTTTAGGATTACTTGCCTTACAATTTGTTTTTGGAAAATGGGACCACTTCGGTCTAGGTCCTATTGACCCCTATGAACTTGCAGATCGCCTGGAACAGAAAAGAAGAAAAAAACCCCAAAAAAAATCTAGAACACTAATCTTGTCAAAATAAAAAATCAAAAAAGAAATTTAAACTGAATTTTAAGAAACTTTGGATTAAATTCTGAAAGCTTTTATACTATTTATGAGGTTTTATCAGAAATGACATATTAGTTTATTTGACTAGTATATTTATAATTTTTAAAAGACAAAAAAGGGGATGTGGTGTATTAATTGATTTTCAAAAAAATTATAAGACGAGTAATCCCAAAGAAAACAGACTGAAACATAACCTTATTTTAATATGAGAGTGCACAAGTATTTTTTTCTCTTGTGACAGTCCTCGAAACCTTAATGTTTAAGTATTGACGCACCCAGAGTGTCCTAAGGGCAGTAAGGGGTGGTGTATTAATATTTACATCTACAGGTACCAGAATCCACATTCTAGATATATTAGGGAAGTAGGAAGTTTAGAACTTTTCTTTATAAAATGTAAAGGGATGAATGAAAGTGGTCTTTTGTGTAGCTCTGTTGGAAGCTGCAAAGGCAGAAAGTATACTGTTTTATTTTTATGAATAGAAGATGGAACTACCTATAAAAGAGGGAGAGGTCCCCTACAGCTTGTCGTGAGCTCTTCTTTGGATGGAATTAAGACTGTTAAGAGTAGTGGGTTAAGCCATTTTCCCAATATAGAAACAGCACTGCAAGTTTGGACTGATTTGGGATACATGGGAAGAAGTATTTTTTGGGTCAAAAAAGCAATTCAATCATAACAACTAGAATATAGAAAATTGATATTAAAATTTAATACATATTTCTTGAAACGTCCCGTATATGAAAAAGGCTTACCCTTTTTACCATAAGATGTTAGGGATATCTTAATTAAAAATTGCTGTCCTTTGACCTCTTGATAATAAAATAATTTCCTTACCAAGGCAAAAATTAGTTAATTTTTTATTCACTCTGTTTTTTGGGTATTTGTTTTATAACAGTGGAAATTAAAGTTAAAATAGGTTTTATAATTACATAAAATTAAAAACTACTTACCCACACTTTAACGGAAGATTGTTGAATGAATTAGTTTATTTTAAGATCACAAATTTGCTGTATATCGGGTGATTCTCAAAAGTGCTCGCCAGTAAGCCGAACTATTTGCCAAACAATTTGCTGCCAATTCTACGCTTGATCCTCCTATTAATCTTCCTCTTCCAACAGTTGCCCCTGTTTCTCATAAAATTTCTGATATAATTTTTAAAGTCAAACAGATCAAGCGTATTCTTTCTTCTCTTAATACTAAAAAATCGTCTGGGCTGGATGGCATACCAGCAATCGTCCTGAAAAAATGTGCTCCCGAGCTTGCATCCATCCTAACTCCCCTCTTTCGAATCTCTTACGACACGGGCATTTTCCCGGAGAGTTGGAAAGCTACGCGTGTGCAACCTGTCCCCAAAAAAGGATCCCAAACTCTCCCTTCCAACTATAGACCTATATCTCTTCTTTCAGTTGTTTGCAAAGTAATGGAAAAATTCATTAATTCCCAAATCTTAAAGTATCGGGAAAAACATAAGATCTTACATGATAGACAATATGGTTCCGTCACAGTAGATCCACAGCTGATCTTCTTTCCTTTGTCTCACACAACTGGAACAAGGCCCTTGAGTTTCTTGGTGAATCCCAGATCGTTGCTCTTGACATATCCAAAGCTTTCGATCAGGTCTGGCATGATGGGCTTCTTAACAAACTTCCTTCTTACGGTCTTCCACCTAAGCTTTGCTCTTGGCTTTCCAGTTTCCTTTCTAATCGACGTATATCAGTTAGTGTAGATGGTCATCTTCTCTCTTCCACAATCAATCCCATTCATAGTTTTGCTGACGATAGTACCCTCCACTCTAGTATTCAATTTCATAAGCCACCGTGTGATTCTGATTTGGAAAACAAGCGCAGGTCAATGCAGATATCTCCTTCACAAGACCTCAAACTTATTTTGGAGTGGGGCGCCAAAAATCTTGTTCAGTTTAATGCCTCGAAAACACAGTCATGTTCGCTGTCGCGAAAAAAGTCTGCAAATGCTCATCCCTTACATATGAGCGGCCAAGTTCTGCAGAACAAAGAGTTTAATCTTGTCGGCGTTACTTTTGAGAATAACCTTAACTGGCACAAGCACATTACATCCATAGCCTCGGCAGCTTCAAAAAAGCTTGGATTCCTCTTCCGAGCCAGAAAATATTTCTCTTCTTCCAATCTGTACACTCTGTATGTATCTCAAATTAGACCCTCTTTAGAATATTGTTCTCATGTCTGGGGAATGGCGTCCCCTACAACACTTAGCATTCTGGACTCCATTCAAAGAAGAGCCGTTCGTCTTATTAATGATCCAACGCTCACAGAAAGGCTTCCTCCTCTTGCCCACCGTCGAGCTGTAGGGGATCTGTCGCTCTTCTATAGGTATTTTCACGGCTTCTGCTCAGAGGAGTTGGCCAGTATAATTCCTTCTCTGGCAGCTCCCAACAGAGCAACCCGTAGTGCAACTTTTATGCATCCTTTTACAGTTCAGTTAGAGAGGTCCCGAACTTCCCGCTTTCTTCGTTCCTTTATCCCTAGAGTGTCAAGACTGTGGAACCTGCTGCCCGTAGAAGCTTTTCCTTCTCCTCCCAATCTCCAAAAATTTAAATCCCGTGTGAACAAACTCCCTCTCACCACACTTAAGGCACCCACGGTACGTTAGTACTTAGACATCAGCCTTCGTGGACTGTCCCAAGATAAAAAAAAAAGTATTACTATAGCTCTGTAAATATATAAATATAAAAAAAGAATACAGTTCACATTTGGTCTAATTAATACAAAAAGTTTAATTATTTAAAGTATATTAAGTCCATATTTTGACCGGTATTAATGTTTTACTTTTAATTTTAGATCCATGCGAGAGTTTTGCAACATGCGGTGTATGTGCTGACTGTACAGTATCAAACCACGTAGCGCAGTGTAGCTGTCCTGCTAACTTCTTTGGCGATCCGTTAGTTTCTTGTATTCAGGCAGCTACAAAATGTAATGATCATTGTGAATGCGATGAAGCTGGATACTGTACGAAAAAATGTCAATCGTCTAACGACTGTTCTTGTGGGGAGACTTGTGTAAACACTCAGTGTAGAAACAAATGCTCTCCACAGTTAGGATGCGCTCAAGGACAAATTTGTTCAAAAGGTGCGTGTATTCCTGGATGTAGATCAGATAACGATTGTTCCAATTCAGAGTCATGTAATAAAGGAAAATGCCAAAATCTATGCAAGCAACCTTTTGCATGTGGCAAAAATGCCGTATGTAGAATCTCTGATCACAGAAAGCTTTGTTTGTGTCCTGACGGATACCAAGGTGATCCAAACGCTTTATGTTCTCCCTATCAATGTAAAGATGATGACCAATGCGAACCAAATAAAAAGTGTGGTGCTGATGGTGTATGTGTTAATCCATGTCTAGAACAAGGTGCTTGTGGCATTAACGCTCAATGTAAAATCATTAACAGAAAAGCCTATTGTTCATGCCCACCAGGTTACATTGGAAATGCTTTAATAGAGTGTAAACAAGGAGGTATCCAAGCTTGCCTTAAAAACCCTTGTGGCCACAATGCTAAATGCAAAGAAGTAGCAAATGACAGTTATGAATGTTCTTGCATGCAAGGATGTATAGGCGATGCCTACAAAGGCTGCGACTGCGATGCAAAAATAGTCAGTTTATGTAAAAACATTTTATGTGGAGAAGCAGCCATTTGTAAAGTTATCAATGGTAAACCACAATGCGTTTGTCCGTCAAATAGACCTGCAGGTGATCCGACAATTGAGTGTAAGTATTCGATTTGTAGTCAGTAATAATTTAGGGATTTCATAGAGAAAAAAAAATCATGAATATTATTTGTCCAATACTTAGTACTTTTTTAAATATAAACTAAACCAAAATGTAAAAATAAAACTTAGTATTGTAATTTTTTCTTTTAAAGTTGACGCCAACTTATTAACAAAAATAACCAAGACTTACCAGAGTTAATCCAATTCTCGGGTTAGAAAAAGAAACAGTGTTCCAATTTACTAATAATGTCAGTTTAGTTTCATGTTACTCAGAATATGCTATATCGGACAAACATAGCTGACCAGATCTTTCTTTTGTTCATATTTTGTCAACCAGGGCGCTAATACACACAAGGAGAATATTTAACCCCGCCTTCATAAAATATTAATTTAAAGGTTTAACTTTCTAGGTTTTATGTTTTATTTTACACTTTCTAATTTTTTGTTAAATTGAAAGTATTAATTTTATTTTACTAACAATTTATTTTAATTTTTGCTTCGTTTGTTATTATTTGAGATACGTCATAAAGTCAGCATAGATCAAATTTACTGTTTAACGTACATGCATAAAAAGGGACATACATGTCATACATGTAAAATTATTTATTAAAAAAACAAATTATACTTTTGACTCTACCTTTATTAAAATCAGTAGTTTTTTTTGACATAATTATTTGCATGTACTTTTAATTTTGTTTTAAAAAAATATATTAAAAAAAATCAATTATTTAGAGCTATATTTTAGATTTGATGGACAACCTATTAATTTTACTTTAAATTAAATATAATTAATCAATTTTTACCTTCTCTTCTTCTTTCTGGGAGCCGTCTTTCACTACAGGAGGCAGCGCAACCTCTTGGGCTTTTTGTGCCTAATCTCCCATTCTCTTTTATACCAATCCTCCCATTAGTCTTGTTCCTTCTACATGGTTGATTAATATATTCCTGTGGGCTCATTTTCGGTTGCCCACATAATGCCTGTCTTTTGTGATTTAACGCTTCACATTCACACAGTGTGTGGTAGGCTGTTTCTTCCCCCTCGTCGCACATTTTGCAACTTGGGTCCCCATTGTATGAGCCTATCTTGTGTAGGTGTCCTCTTAGGTTATCGTGCCCTGTCAGCAACCCTACTGTTATGTGAAGTATTTTCCTACTTTGTCTTAGTAGTGCTTCCTTCGTTCTTTTGGATGGGCCCCTTATGAAGCTTTTTTTCTGTTTTACTCTACTGAGGTTTTCCAAGTATTCCTCGTGTCTGTTTCGGATCCACTCCCTGGTTTGCCCTCGTGCTGTGGTTTTGGTCACTCCAAGGGCAGGTTCTGGTCCAAAGTATGGTGTAGATGATCCATGTCTCGCTAGCTCATCCGCTTTTTCGTTGCCTTCTACCCGAATGTCCTGGTACCCACAGGAGAGTTACCCTGTCGCGTTCTCCCAGGACCTCCAGTTCTTTTTGGCATGCCCATGTCAGCTTGGACGTCACCTTGGGGTTTACTAGTGCCCCTAGTGACGCCTGGCTGTCTGTTATTATGCAGATACGCTTGTTTTTGTAAGTCCTCCTGTTATTTTCTTTTGCACAGTGGTTTTTGTTGCAGTCGAAAGTAGCTCATTTTTGCCTCTCACATCACTATGAGGTTAAGTGGTGGAAGGTCTAAGAAACATTCCATGGCTGCTGTTGGGGTTGTTTTAATTGCTCCTGTTTTAGCTAGGCAAGCAAGTCTCTGTACCTTGGCAAATTCTGTAACAGCAGTTCTTTGTCGCATGTGTGTATAACCAATAAACCACGTTTGGTTTAAGCCCCATGTTTTTCCATGAAACCGTCTGATTAACATAAGAGGCATCTCCGCTTTCTTTCTTGTTTTCTGAAGATCACAGTCAGACTCACAATTTTGATTGCCTAACTTCGTAGGTTCAGGGGTCCTAAGCCCTCTAGATTTCTCCTTTTGGTAAAGGCAACTATGGCTGATTTGGCAGGGTTTATGTTTAGTCCCTTCTTTCTCGTCCATCTGGTGACTGAGTTTAGGGCCTGTTGCATTTTATCCCTAACAGTGTTGATAAATTTTCCTTGGGCCATAATGACGAGATCGTCTGCGAATCCCAATGTTTGGTGCCCTTCAAGTTAAGGGACATTTGGTAAGTCGTCCATGGCAAGGTTTCACAGCAGTGGGGACAATTTTTACCTTATACTTTTTTAACTTTTATTGTTAATAAACTTTTGTAAAAAAAACTATAAAAAATACACGTTTCCAACTTCACACCAATCACATAACTTTAATATATATATATATATATATATATATATATATATATATATATATATATATATATATATTTATTTAAATACTATAGGGTCTGCCTTATTTTTTTGGACTATTTAATTAGATAAAGATGGTAGAAGACGTATTTAACAGCGATAGTTTTCATACTCTTGTTCACTTTAACAACCCTATATTATAAGCAGCAAGCGACCCGATACTGGCAAGCGTATGTTTTATCATTTCTTACTTTGCGATCGTGAATATTATTACAGCTTGCCAGACTAGGTAATCTGTTTCCCAAACTGGCTGCGTAAAACAAAGAAGTCAAATTATCTTTTAATATAAGAGTAAAACAAAGAGTAGTTATTATCAAACCAAAACACTCTTTGGAAACCGCCATTTTTGTTTTGAATTTAAGACTACCTTCCAATTGGTTGGTGGAATATAAGATTACATCTTAAAACACATTTAATAGTGGTATAACATATCTTTTACAGGCTCCTTGGATCGTAGTGCTCTTGACTGTAGAACCGAAGGATGTGGTAAGAATGCAGAATGTATAAGGGAACAGGCATTTTTTGTATGTCGTTGTAGACCCGGATATTCGGGCGCACCAGAAAAAGAATGCCGGAAGGGTAAGCTGTAATTTAAAATTGAAGTAAAACAATTCAACTTATTGTGCTTTTTATAGATATTATTGTATACAGTACAGAGAGGCTTATTTTTTATTATTTTCCTTGTTATGACACATTGACATCACCACAGAATCACATAACACTACAAAGAGATACTCTCTTATTTTTTTACCGTCAGCATGTAAAATCCTTAGTAATAATCCAGGAACCATATTATATTTTACATATTTATGACATTAGTCTGAGATCAGCTTATATATAAGAAAAATAATCGGTGTAAGATATCAACCGATATAATATCTTTAATGTAATTATAAAACGATAATGCTACTTTTACTTTTTAATTTGAACGAAATCAACGTTGAGTAGGTAATAAACATAATCCATTTTAATTTACAAAAAAAAAAGACAAAAAAATATTTTCTTGAAATGCTAATCGTTTAGAGAATAATAAAAAAAAATGTTTAGAATACGTATATGTCAGATTGCAGAAAAAAAGCTTAAAACAATAATATGTTAAAAATACAAGATTAATTCACATTGCATACGTGTGTTTAAGTTTCAAATTTCTTAGGTAACATCTACAAGCAAGTGAAAATATAATTTTAGTAACACAGACATTGTTCGACACTGACTAACAAAGCACTTTTGGATTGACTTAAGGTTGGTTAAACCTTGACCCAAGTATTATGGTAGCGTTTTGTCATACTCTTTGACTTAACAAGAAATTTGAACACGAATTTTTTATTTGCTGATATATCTAACAAAAGTTTTAATAAAAATATTTATACTGAAACAAACTAGTATCTTTGTAAAGTTACGTGAGCTGTGATATTATGTAAAAACACATTTCTCTTTGAACAAATTGTAGCGCGATTATTTAGATTATTTTGTTAAGTACCTTTTTATTGTGGTTTAGGTAACTCCAAGTATACCGTAATATTTGTTTGTAAATATTGTAATTCTTGAATGTTGCAAAAGTAAGAGCAACTCGTCATGTGGAATGTACACTTCAGGGTTCCAATCTGCCTATCACATGATCCTGAATTATTACCCCTTTCATCCAATCACATTCCACACACAAATAACGATAACATCTTGGCCATGAATGAATTTTGAATGATGGTACACCTTAGCGCGTGCGGTTGCGCGCTGCGGGTATGATAGTTGATAAGTCAGATTGGGAACTATGAAAGGAGCATTCTCACATTGATATGTAAAATAGCATTCATTTCTAGTACTGTTCGGTTAAAAGCTGTTTAATACGCTTGTAAATACTTGCAGCTTGTACGGTCGTGTTGAGATGGCCTCTTTCATTTCTCTCATTCTCTGACTGTCTTGGTCACACCCGCATGCGATTGTTGTGTTTTGTGATATACATTTCCTCTCACGGTTTCTTAAAAAGCTTTCTTTTCTTTTGTCCCATGATCCTATAGCTGCCGAATGTAACAATGACCTAGACTGCTCCGACCAGAAAGCTTGCATCAACTTCCAGTGTGTTAACCCGTGTAATTTACGAGGAGCATGTGGGCAAAACGCTCAGTGTAAAACGATTCAACATAGACCCCGATGTTCTTGTCCTGAATGCTATATTGGTTCCGCGAATACAGCTTGCAACCCAGATCCCAACTGTTTAAAAACTCAACCAAGACCCGCAGGTGAACCAGTGTGTTTCGCCGACTCAGACTGTGATACAAAACTCGCATGCAATGTCAATACCGGAAAATGTTACGATCCTTGCCAAAATGGAGCCATTAAGTGCAACGGAAAGAAGAAATGCGAGGTACATTATCACAAACCAACCTGCGTTTGCAAAAATGGCTTTATAGTTAATGAACGCGGAGAAATATCCTGCGGACCAGAGCAGTCAGAATGTACTAGCGATATCGAATGTCCCTCTAATAAGGCATGCATTGACCAGCTATGCCAAAACCCATGTACTGCAAGCCCTGAATCACCATGCCCGCCAGACAAAGGATGTGACGTATTAAATCACAAACCTACATGCATCTGCTTGAAGAATTGTAGTCCATCCCTCTCGATATGTTTGCGAGATAATGGGTGCCCTGCTGATCAGTCATGTCGGGCGTTTAGATGCGAAAACCCATGCGATACCGCAAACTGCCCAGAAAATACCCCATGTCGAGTTGAAGACCATAAACCCATATGCGAGTATTGCCCTCCTGGATATAAACAAGATTCCAAATTTGGATGCTTCAAAGGTAAAAATAACACCGGGTGCAAGGATTTTAGTGCTTGACGTCAGACATCGAAAACGATGAACCTCGTTGCTTTCGGTTTACTTTGCAGTAATATATCAACCTTTTCTATGCTACGTCGTTTCTGTGCCTTTCACCCCAACATAAACAACTGGAAAAAGAAAATGCATCCATCAAGATTACCTTTCCATATTTTCATTACTGGCTTTTAAGGTTCTTTTTTTACCGCCATGGGACTGTTTAACTTATAGGTTATTCTGTTTTCTATTAACCCCACTTTCTTGCGTTTCCATTAAATACCTTTATGCGAAACATTTATTGACATTTTGCTGCTTATGTAATATAATAATGCCCTTTGTTCAGACGCTATTTAAATGTTTCGTTTAAAAAATATATCCCAATTTCTTCGTATTTTCAGCTCGAGTATTTTTTGTTAATCCTTTCTTAGAAAAAAGCAGGTAAATATTAGTCGCTATCTCTTTTGAAGTAGAATAATCGAAAATCCAAGTTTGTTAGCATGCCTAGTTAAATAAATGTTCTGTAAATATGTAAATAAACGTTATGTGCTTATGATGGGTGCTTTATTGGAATTGGGTATATTTAGATAAGCTTTATTCCATTACTACGCTTTTTATTTAGATGTTGTGCCATAGAGTGTAAAGATAAACTTAAAAATCATTCATAATTATCACGTATGTATGTCCATTTAGATGTGCAGTGCCGATCTCATTCCGAATGTGCCCCACAACAAGCATGCATAAATAGAAAATGTCAAAATCCTTGCCTTGTTTCCAATCCGTGCACCAATTCGCAAGACTGTCAGGTGCAGGATCATCAACCCGTGTGCGTAAAAGGTACGACATATTAACATTGTTAAAAATATGATTTTAAATATTTAAATTTTTAGTGTGCCAGTGTCAAAAGGACAATGACTGTGCTCATATTGGACAGCGTTGTGATGGATGTAACTGTGTAACAGGTAAGTAAAAAGAAAATTACTTTAAACTCGAGCAAAAAAAGGTGTATTTTTTCAGGAATGTAATTAATTAGAACTGCTTGTACAGGGTGGCCCGTTTATTAAGGGCCACCTTCTCGGAAATTATAAGTTAAACGAGAAAGACTCTCTCTCTCTCTCTTTATATATATAAAATATATATATATATATATATATATATATATATATATATATATATATATATATATATATATATATATATATATATATATATTTCTTCTTCTTAGCCATTTTCTATCCTCTGGATATAGGCCTCTCTCATATTCTTCCAGGTGTTCCTATTTTGTGCCACCTGATACCAGTTTATTTCGGCTGTCAGTTTAATGTCATCATACCATCTCTGCTGTGGTCTGCCGATGCCTCTTTTCTCCCCCCATTGTCTCCATCTCGTCACTTTTCCGCTCCAGTTGTCCGTGTTTCGGGCAACGTGTCCAGCCCAGTTCCATTTTAGAGCACCTACTCGTCTCGTTATATCCCCTACCCTAGTTCTATGTCTTATCCACTCCTTGGTTTTGTGATCTTTAAGTGTTATTCCTAGCATTTTTCGCTCTATGGCTCTTTGGTGCACCTCTAACTTATTATTTTTATTTGTCTTGTTAAGACCCATGTTTCGCTTCCATAAGTTGTTAGTGGGAGGACGCATTCCATATAGATTCTAGTTTTTAGTTTCAGGGAAAGATTGGAGTTAAAACGCATCGTAATCTACCATACGCTGCGCATCCTAGGCGTATTCTACGGTCAATTTCAAATTCTTGGTTGTTTTTGCCCATTGTTATTTCCTGACCTAGGTAGATATACGAATTAACTCTCTCTACTTGTTGTCCCTGTAAGTTTATTTGTTCTATGTTTGTCCGTTGGTTTGTCATGAATTTGGTTTTTGCGATGTTTATTTCTAATTCAACCTTTTTTGCTTCTAATTGTAACTCCATATTTTGTATTTATATATATATATATATATATATATATATATATATATATATATATATATATATATATATATATATATATATATATACTAGGTAAATAGCTTAGGTGAAATAATATCACCGTCTGACGCCTCTATTGATTTTGATTTCTTCGGTGTCTTCATGCAACCTTATCTTCATTATATATATATATATATATATATATATATATATATATATATATATATATATATATATATATATATATATATATATATGACACTACATTGCCCTTAGGTCGGGTAATATAATGTCGGATTATCTCCATTCATGTGGTTTTAGTTTCAATTCTTTTAAATGTAGATTTTGATAAATTTCTAGCTACGGTAAAACTTACACAGTGTATCGACACTCTTGAATCACCGGGCTGGATGTTTTTTGTATACAAATTAAAAAAAAACAACCTACAAAAGGTAAAATCCATGCATGTTCAACAAGCGAGTTGTCCTAAAACACATTGAGTCTAACGTAAAAAGGGGCCTTATATTTTAGGACGATTCATATAATTCTAATTGTCCGTCGTAACAAACAAAGATGTTTAATATTCGAGCATATACCTCCATATACTACATGCAGCCTTACCGCTTGGCAGGGCGAGCAAGCGTGCCAGAGAGGATGGAGAAGGTCTATAACCTCTTTCTCTGGCACGCTTGTTTTTTTGATTGGTCGTCGGAGAGAGGTATATACCGCGATCTACGTGCTGATTGGTCAGCGGGGTATATTTCTTTCCCCACCAACCAATTATAACAAACGTGCGAGTAGATAAGACACTTCTAGTGGTTTATGACAAGCCCTTAAATAATGGAATTTACTATTTTATGATGATATTAATTAGTTCAGACTAGTGCTTTATTGTTTCTTAAATATTTCTATTGCACTTTATTTAAAGTTTGCTATTCACCTTGCAAGTAACTTATTTCTTAATGTCATATGTATAATTTAGTGATCAACAACAGTCTTTTTCTAAAACTAAAAAGTAATGAAATTTTTCCATTAAAAAATACTACTTTTAATTATTTGAATTTTATTTTGAAAGTTAAAATTTAAATATAAAATTAAAGTACTACAAATATTCGTCAATTTTATTTTCAGAACAACCAAGAAATCCACAATGCTCGCACTGCCCATATGGTATTCCCTGCGATCCGATTACTGGCGCCTGTTTAAAGGGTAAGTGGTTTTACATATATGACATTTATTTTTATTTGTGGTGTATTTGTGTCAATTTTAAAACTTTTAAATATAAAAATTATTTTCTTAATTCCATAATAAATTTGGGGTATTTTATTATTACTTATAAATTTAACCAAAAGCCGCCCGTTTAAAACACAAATCGAACAACTAGAGAACAAAAACTGTTCACAACCGATTAGAAGGAAATCGAGATACTGACTAATATACCAAGAACGAAAGTAAAAAATAATTATAATAAAGCTGTCGGGTTTTAAAGAAAATAGTTACATTTATATTAAAAACATTTTTTAACTGAGATAATGTTTATCATATGATTACTATTATATCTTTATCAAATTATAAATGCAGATGAGTGTAATTCGATTCTATGATTTGCTTAGTCCGTCAATAATTGTTTTACAATCAATTAATGTTTCGTCAGTACAATCCATTATAAAAATGATTGGAGGAATATTGAAAAATAAATTTTTAGTTAACAGACCATGTGTAATTAGAAGTTCATATTTCTTCGCTAAAGATACTTATTGCTAAAACCGAAAAACTCCATGGTGTCAAATTTGTGTAAAAAAATCTTAACTTTAATGATATCTATTCCATTAAAAAATTCATAATAAAGTCATAATTTTAATTTGATACCTAAAAAATAAAGAAAAACAAATCTTTACAATTTTAAAATTAAATTTAAAATTTGCCTATTTATATCTTTAAAAGCATATCAAAAGAAGCAAATGCAAAAATCTTACTATTTTTTAATACAATCATAAAAATATTAAATTTCAATAGAATCATTAATATTTATAAGAACCTAAAAAAAATTTCTACAGCTACTTAGTTATGTTTAATTTTAATTTATAAAATAATATTCTAAGCTTTTTATTGATAGAACCAAATACACCACAAACAATATTGTGTTGCTGTTTTTTGTTACCACATACCCCTCCAAAATTCCCTTCCAACGAGAAAAATCTATAATCACCACGAAAATCCACAAGGACTGGAAAAATCGCCTGTCATCGGTACTCAGACATGGGGACATACTTCGATTTTGAACACTATCCAACAATATCAGCAATATGGACATGACTGATAAATTTTTCTTTTCAGATCATATAACTGTATATTCTTCCTAACCTAAATCATGTGTTATAATGTAAATATTGAAAATAGCAACACGTAACATTTGTTGTTTTCGTGTCGTCACTGTTTCATTATTGGCTATAGCAATCTGTCAAACAGGACTGATGTTTTTTTCTATAAAAAGTGAACTTTGTACTGGTTTCACATTTTTTTTCTTCTAGTTTAGTTATGTAAATAGTTACTTATAATGGTGGTGATGGTGGGGCTACGGTGCTTACCGCTTTGTCATTGCATGTTTGTCACTACACATACATATTTACACGATATTTTTAATATTGTAATATAGTTAACTCACACGTAATTGTTTATTTTAAAATAACAGATATGGTTACAACACCCGAAACACTAACAGAAATACAAACTGTGACTCTCTCCCAAATAACCAATGCTAGTTCTGCTACTACATTAACAACCAAACAGGAAACGATGATTGAAATGGAATACACTACCCATCCTTTTGAACAAACTGCTTTTAGCACAGTAAAAACTAATTTATTTGAAACAACTCCAGTATCACCTGAAACAACGGAGACGGAAGAATTTTCCAGTGAAAAAATTTTACATATTTTTCCAGCTACTGAGACTACTGAAAAGTTTGTAACTATAACACCACAATATCCCTCTACGACAGTAACGGGGGAAACTACTCAAACTCTTTTATCAGGTGTGCCCGAAAAAACCACTGAAGGAATATTATTTTTAGAAACAACTAAAGGGGAGGAGAAAACTACAAAAAATGTTGCAATACCAACATCTTTAAGTCCTAAAACAGTAAATGAAATTGATACAACACACTTTTTGATCACAGAAAAAACACCAGAAATTTTATCAGGTACAGTAACACCTACAGAGGATTCACATATTATTACTATGGGAGATGGTAAGTTAAAGGTAACAACTCCAAACATCTTTGGGGAAGATTTAAAGACTGAAGAACCAGTTACTACAATAACTAGTAAAGTTCCTATCACAACATCTCGTCTATCTAAAGAAACTCTCCATGAAACTACCAGTCATTTACCTAAAACTACGGTTTCTGGAGAAGTTTTGGAAAATAAATACGAAAAAACCACTACACACTTGGATAAAATTTCCACAATAAAATCTTTTGAGCCAACAACAGAAAAATTATTTATTCATACAACTTTGGAAACTCAGACAGCATCCACCGTTGCTGGAGTTACTAAAATTACGTCTTCTGAGGTAACTAAAGTTCCGCTAGTTGACACCACTGAAGACAGTGTGGACATAAGGACTACAAAATCACCGTCTGAGAAAGCCAATCATTCAGAAACTTCTAGTACTGAATATGTCCAAACCACTACTAATCCCGAATTAACGACACTATAATACCCATTTCCTCTAATGTGCCTAGCCAGGAGACAACAATCGCTTTATCAAAAATTAGTCAAGAAACATCCTTTACAGAACCTAACACACAGACTTTATCGACTCTAACCAGTACTGAAAAATCAAATTTAAAGACTGAAATTCCATTAACAATATCTGCCGACTCCAAATCAACTATGACAATTTCCTCTAAAACAAAACCAACTATACCTCCAATTTCTAAAGAAACTGAATACTCAGTAGTCAATTTCACTCGGCACTCACAAACTATACACACTTCAACGACTGAAGTGCCATTAATTACCTCTACTGTACCTCACCCCACAGAGCATGCACAAATTTTAAACACGTCGCAAAGTGAAATTCCAGTCACAACCTCTAGCGAAAAGGAACAATCGGTAGAAACTTCTACGAAGTACGGTTTGCCTTCGACTTATTATTTTAAACCAGAACAAACGACTTTACAATCTATCGAATTTAAGAGTTCCAGTATTACATCAGCTTTTGCTTCCACTGAAATTCCCAAAAAACACCATTTAAGGGCACTGAATTCCCACAGACCAGCAGTTCTGAACATGAGGCAACCACTGATTTTCAAACCGAAATACAAACACAGACTAAAACTACACAAACATTCACTGACTCTGGACCTACTGATTTTTCTGTAACTCGCCCCACTGACAAGTCCCAGACTTGGACATATTTCTCAGAACCCGAATTTACTACAACACATAAAGCTGTGTCTTCTAGCGAACTTAGTACAGAAACTGAATTTACCATCGCTGGAACCACTACACAGTCAATATTTACGGAGTCTAAAACCTACCCTACAGGGTACGAACATGGCTCAAAATATACCAAGCCAGGATTGACAACGACATCAGAAATATATCCTTATACTGAGTCTACTTCGAACCCAAGTGTTACTACAAAAATAAGTAATGAGCTATTCACTGAAGGATCGGAATCTCCTAGTACAAGTATGAAACCAGAACAAGCAATTGATATGGAAAGTGTAAAACCAGAGTACTCTAAATCCGAACCAGCTACAACATTAAGAATTGTTCTAACTAGTGAAAACTTATCTATCGAGACAGAAATATTAACCCACTCTACAATAGAGCCAGAACCGAAACTTACCACAACGCATGAATTTATGCCAACCGAAAAACAATATACAGAAACTGAAACTACCGAGTTTTTAACATTTAGCAGTCAGGAATACAAAGAAAGAACAAAAAGTATTGTATCTTCGACTGAGACAACTGTTAGGGCTATCACTGAATCTGAAATAAAGACTGTTCCAACTGTTGATGAAATCAATAAAGAGGCAGTTCCTGGGAAGACTGAACTTCCAACAACCCGCACTACTGAATATGGCCAGAACTCTGCGCTTCATTCCAAGCCAGAATTAACTACGACACAATCATCTAGTTCCTTTACTGATGGTAATAGAGATACATATGCTACTGTCGTTGGAATAGGTAAGGTAACTAAATCTGATAATGATACTGAATCAATTACTGAATCAGGAAAACATCCTACTAAAACACAACCAACGAATTTACCAAAAGAAACTTTATCATACAGAAATAAACAAACAGGAATAGATGCATTTACTACACTTTCTAGTACTTTGTATACTGAATTATCGACGGAGAGTTCTACAATTGAACATTTAACGGAACAACCAATCAGTAAAACACAAAAAATCTTAACAATGGATACGACTCAGCCTTTTAAACAGACGACAAAAGATTCTAATGAAATAAATACAGAAGTAGTAAAAGAAGTAACAACGATAAGTTTGCAAAATATTGGTGACGTAACGCCTGAAGATACTACCAATGTTTATTCAGAAAGAACTGAATTTTATTCAATGGAAATATCATCTAATGTGCCGCAAAAAACATTCACAACTACATTAAAAATACCGGTAGCAAGTGGGCAAGTTTGTCACTATAACGAGGACTGTCCACAAGACCAACTTTGTGATAGGCTTAATAGAATGTGCATAACCCTATGTGAGGAAGATAGTTGTGGAGAAAACGCGGAATGTTTTCCAAGTAATCATACGCCTAAGTGTAAATGCTTACCGGGCTATGTAGGAGATCCTGAAATAAAATGCCTATTTACAGAAGATTTAACGACTACTACTGGAGTGACTGATAGTAAAGAAAAACAGGCATCTGTAACAACAATATACCCCGTAACAAGTGAAACTATTAAAATGAAAATAACAAAAACTCCGAAACCAACAAAAATTACGACACAACCTTTACTTACGTCTTCTAAAATATCTGAAGAGCAATTCACGGAAAAGATATCTACACAAGAACACAGCACAGAAACCACAATATTTGATTTAGAAGAAACAACATCTGTTAAGCCTATTACTAGTTCAACAATGTCCACAAAATTACCTATATTTACAGAAAAATTACCAACAATGCAAACAATTTCCACGCTACAAGAAAATTTAATGAAAGATACATCACTTTCTACAGAAAGCGCAAAGGAAACTACACGACCATTTTTAAGTATGCATACAGAACAGACCGCAGAAACTGCCACTTTTCATATTACTGAAAGGCCAATAACTACAGAGAGACTAACGACCATTATTATTGGACCTGAGTCTACTGAAACTGCTCAGTCATCAACTAACCATAAATTCGAAACTGTAGAGTCTATCTCGAAAGTATCTTCGGAGCAAACCGAAAGAAGCGTGGATTTAACAGAAAATTCAAAAGGTACAGAGTCTATTACTGCTGCTAGCACAGATATAACTACATCTTTGGGTTGGACTCAGCCTTTAAGTAAAGAAAATACAGATGAAACTACAAAAGAGGTAGAACTTATAACATCATACACAAGTACCGTAGAAAGTAGTCCTTCAACAGTAAAAGAATCTAAACCGACGACTTTCTTATCTAAAACTACAACTTTTGAACCGGTTACTAGAATTTACCCCGATACAGAAAAATACCAAACGGTGCAAGAATTTGCAGAAACAACAACACAACAGTCAGATAATTCGTTTAACTTTAGTACTTCATCCTATCCCATTACAGATAAAAATTATACAGATACTGAGAAAATAACACAAATTTGGCCCGAAATGATGGAAAGTACTACTGCTACCCAAGAAACGTTCTCAACTAAAATGTCCTCTCTAACAGACATTTTATCTGGAAAAACCACTGCAAATTATAAATCAACCGTGTTAAGTCATACCACAGTACCGGTTTCACTTATTACTACAAATGCTCCCCTAACGACTACGGAATTAGAAAATATGGGTACCACAGAAAGTTCTAAATTTAAAGAAACAGTTTCAGCTTTTAGTAGTTCTAAAATAACTTCTGAATCATCAAGTAATATACCTAGTAAAATGCCGACTGAGGAAATAACTGAAGGTACGCCATCCATTTTTACTCAGAATTCAACCGAATCCTTGCTAGAGCTTACTGAAACAGTTTCAGCAGAATTTAAACTAAATACTACTACAGCACATTCTATGGTCATAGAAAAAGAAGAGACAGTGACTCAAACTACTACAAATGCAACCACATCCAAATCACTTACGGCCTCAAGTGAAGGACAAACTATCACATATTCGACCTCACCACCAGCTTATAGTATAACTTTTACCACTCCTAAAATAACACATTCAACTGAAGGTCATGAATCAACTACAAAACCCTATTTTAAAAGTAGTACGAAGTATTTAGAAGAAACAACAACATTTAGTACAGTGCTGACAACGAAGGAAATACAGGAATTAACTACAAATGGCAAGACTACAATTAAAATTGATAGGACGGAAGTGATAGAAATTACCACCCCTTTATATACTTTTAAAGAACAAACCAGTACTGAAATACCGGATGTTACGGAAAAAGAAACAATATCTGCAGAAATAACTGGTCTAGTTACACATACAGTGGTAATGAGCACAGACCAAATGAAAGAATTAACAAATACTGGAAGTACCACAGTTACTAAAATACCAGAGGTTATGACCGAATCCTATAAATCAAGTGCTACCATTTCTGAGAGTACAAGAAGTACTCTATCCGATATGCATTCTGAATTTGATATGAGCTCACCTTTATCAACAATACCTAATGTCGGCACCGAAACCGCTACTCAACCTATTAAGAAAGAAGATAAAACTTTATACAATACCACTGCTACGTTGGAATCAACGACATTTAGTTCCAAGTTAAGAACAACAACCATAGCATTATCAACTAAAGAAACTGGGCCGTATGAGGTAACGACACCTTCTTTCTTTGAAGTAGGTGGTACGACCGAAGAAATATCCAAGAACACGTCTAGAGATTTTACTGAATTCACAGCCGAAAATATTACACCTGAGGGAACTACCAAAGTATATGAAGAAACAACCAAAGTAAGTACTGCTTCTAGCCCTGTTCATAAGATTTCTGTAACAACGCAAGAATCCACTTTAGGTACAACAGTATCTTCAGATACTACAGCATTGTTTGAGAAAAATAAAACCATGGCATATAGTACCGAAGAAACTAACATGACTAAAGGAACAACCGAGGAATATGTTGAGGTAGCTACCAATAAATATGAGGAAAATACCACTACAGAACACATAAGTTCTCTTTCCTTAGAAACTAAAACAATGGAAGAATTAACTTCAACGACAGCTAAACATCAAGATAAAACAACAACCGCTTCTCCGGTCTTAACACCAGAAATGTCAACTACGAAAAAACAAACAACAAATAAATATTTAACTCTTCAACCAAAAGAAACAACTACTTTAGGTATCACTGACTCAATAGTAACTACTAAAAAGATGGAAACAGAAACTGCAACTAAAGAAACTGTGTCTGTTCCTTCCTTCTCTGATACTACAGAAGAGTTTCTCTCTTCTACTTCTCTTTTTGAAAACACAGAAATTATTTCACAAACAACTGAAGAATTTTCCTCTTTTTCACCCCTAATTGAAACCACAGAAAAATTTTCACAACCAACGACAACACATGGCACTAGTGATAAACCATCTTTGCAACCTCATGAAGAAACCACTTTAGGTATTATTGAAGAAATAAAAACTACCGAAGAGATCGGAACAGAAAAAACTACAAAAGAAATTTTTTCTTCTCCTATCCTTACTGAAACTACAGAAATTATTTCACAATCAACCAAAGTACATGCCACATCTCCGCAACCTGAAGAAGAAACTACTTTGGGTATTTCTGAAGCAATTATAACTACTGAAAAGATTGAAACACAAAGTACAAGTAAAGAATTTTTCTCTTCTCCTTCCCTTTTTGAAACCACAGAAATTTCTTCGCAATCAACGCCGGAATATCATACTAGTAAAGAATCATCTTTGCAACCTCAGGAAACAACTACTTTACATATTACTGAAGCAATGATTACTACTGCAAAGATTAAAGAAGAAAGTCCAACTAAAGAATTTTCCTCTTACTCTTCCCTTACTGAAACAACAGAAACTATTTTACAATCAACGAAAAGAACAGAAAATGGCACTAGTAAAGAAACATCCTTCCAACCTCATAAAACAACTACTTTAGGTATTTCTGAAGCAATAATAACTACTGAAAAGATCAAAACGGAAAGTACTACTGAACAATTTGTATCTTCTCCTTTCCTTACTGAAACTACAGAAACTTTGTTACAATCAACGACAGAAAAGGACACTAACAAAGGATCGTCTTTGCAACCTCATAAAACAACTACTTTAGGTATTTCGGAAGCAATAATAACTACCGAAAAGATCAAAACGGAAAGTACAACTGTAGAATTTTCATCCGCTCCTCCACTTACTAAAACTACAGAAACTATTGTACAATCAACGACAGAAAAAGGCACTAGTAAACAATCATCTTTGCAACCTCATCAAACAACTACTTTAGGTATTTCTGAAGCAATGAAAACTACTGAAAATATCAAAAGGGAAAGTACAACTGAAGAATTTTTATCTTCCCATCCCCTTACTGAAACCACAGAAACAATTGTACAATTAACCACAGAAAAGGGCACTAATAAAGAATCATCTTTGCAACCTCATCAAACAACTACTTTGGGTATTTCTGAAGCAATGATAACTACTGAAAAGATCAAAACGGAAAGTACAACTGAAGAATTTTTATCTTCTTCTCCCCTTACTAAAAATACAGAAACAATTGTACAATTAACGACAGAAAAGGGCACTAGTAAAGAATCATCTTTGCAACCTCATCAAACAACTACTTTAGGTATTTCTGAAGCAATGATAACTACTGAAAAGATCAAAACGGAAAGCAGAACTGAAGAATTTTTATCTTCTCCTCCCCTAACTGAAACTACAGAAACTATTGTACAATCAACGATAGAACAAGGCACTAGTAAAGAATCATCTTTGCAACCTCATCAAACAACTACTTTAGGTATTTCTGAAACAATGATAACTACTGAAAAGATCAAAACGGAAAGTACAACTGAAGAATTTTTATCTTCTCCTCCCCTTACTGAAACTACAGAAACTATTGTACAATCAACGATAGAAAAAGGCACTAGTAAAGAATCATCTTTGCAACCTCATCAAACAACTACTTTAGGTATTTCTGAAACAATGATAACTACTGAAAAGATCAAAACGGAAAGTACAACTGAAGAATTTTTATCTTCTCCTCCCCTAACTGAAACTACAGAAACTATTGTACAATCAACGATAGAAAAAGGAACTAGTAAAGAATCATCTTTGCAACCTCATCAAACAACTACTTTAGGTATTTCTGAAGCAATAATAACTACTGAAAAGATCAAAACAGAAAGTACAACTGAAGAAATTTTATCTTCTCCTCCCTTTTCTCCAAGTACAGAAATGATTCCAAAATCAACAGAACAACATGTCACCAGTAGAGAATATACGTCTCCTGCACTTATAGAATCAACAACAATAGAAACTACTACTATCTCTGTAACAGAAAGTGTGGGTAAAGAAATAACTTTAGGTTATTTAACGACAAATGAAGCAGTTTTAACAACGACGCTAAAAGCTTCAATTAATGAGAGTGTGATATCGCTTACAAACTACACTAAACAATTAACAAATCGCACTTTTCAATGCCTGACTGATAATGATTGCGAAGATTCGGATGTGTGCATCTTTAAAAAGTGTATAAACGTTTGCACAATCGGAGGCTTATGTGGGCCAAACGCTAAGTGTACTGCTGAAAATCATGCAGCTGATTGCACTTGCCCGCCGCATCATTACGGAGACCCACATAGGATGTGTTATCAAGGTATTACAATCTTACTCAAAAATATAAGTGCCCCTTTTTCTTTTTCAGTTTTATTGTACTATATTATTGTAATTATTTTTATATCTAGTTATAGTTAACTAATTTAGCACAAATTAAGTAAGTTAAAGCTTAGCGTTCCTACGTAAGTTTATTACCGCTGCTATTATTAAGCCAAATTGATTGACATTTGACCTTTTAAAATAAAATATCATTAAAATATGACCTATTAAAGAGTAGGGTGAAAGGCAGAATTACCAGAAAAATCAAAAAGGGTATATTGGTCATAAAGGACCTATGA
This sequence comes from Listronotus oregonensis, assembly GCA_019359885.1. Lineage (NCBI taxonomy): Eukaryota > Metazoa > Arthropoda > Insecta > Coleoptera > Curculionidae > Listronotus > Listronotus oregonensis. Next base: position 80,202 of record JAHBCN010000052.1, read on the forward strand.
GAGATGTATGTTGCTTTGTTTTTATGATCCTTGTCTTCTTTTAGTTAAGTGTCTCCAGCACATTATTTTTCTTGTATTTACACGAAAGTGTTTTAAATTTTTCTCCACACCACAATAAGAAGAACGCGTTACAATGTAGAATACGATTTCTTTAGTTTAGGAAAAAATCACCACAAACAATTATGGCAAACGCATTTCTATTGCGTTTTTACACGAGATATTTTTCTTTATTTAAAATTTTGTTGTCAAAATATGATAAAATTTTTGAGGGATAGTACAAGGTGCTAGTCAAGTATTGGATATAGACAAACAAGAAAGCAAGTAATACACATGCAGAATTTTCATTTCATTTATCAGTTTTTCTTTGACCATAACTCAATCTATTTGGCCTCAGTAGTTACAGGCCTTTCAATATTCTTTTTTATATCTTATTAAACATTTTGATTTCGTATACTACTAGACACCTTTCACTTAATACCTCCATCAAAATGTATTTGCCTTGTCCCCATTATAACTCTTTATCTTTGTTTGGTACTTATTACTCCTGACTCAATTTTAGTAACAATTATCCGACAAATTATTTAAAAAAAGAAAGACATTTTTACACTTGTTAAAACGCTGCAGTTCAGTGGACATTTTCCTTAGGTTCTAAATTCAAGACAAAAATTACGTCAGATAATTATTTTAAAACTGATTGTAGAATTCTACAAAAAACAAAACAAAATAGTAAGAAACTGCATTAAAAAGGCGGAGAGACAAAATCAAGATCTAAAAAGAAAGATAATTTTAAAGTTTTTTTTTAATAATAGTTACTTTTAATAACAATCTTTAGCAGTTAAACGATATGTAGAAGCAATGATCATTAAGACATTAATGGATTTTTTTAATACCGACGACAGAGGAACGCTACGCTTCCTTGCATGGTTTTGGTAGACAGTTTAAAATAAATAATAATGTAAATAAAATGTTAAATTAAAAGTAATATGTTAAATAATACAAATAAATATCCCCTGTCTATAATACCCCTCATAAGTCGTGTTAATAAACTAAAATTTACTAATTAACTTACATTCCTAATAGAACCACATGGTGAAAGAGCACCTAAACCTTGCGAATCTGATATGGACTGCCTCGAGTCCGAGGCCTGTTACATGTCCTTTTGTCAAGATCCTTGCGAATTTACGAGTGCCTGTGCAGAAAGTGCTCGGTGTCAAGCAAAAATGCACAGGCCCATTTGTACATGTCCAATGGGATTTGAAGGAAATCCAGCAAGCAAATGCTTTAAATCGCCTACAAGTAAGACGATATTGTCATTAATGTATATATTAATGTGTTTTCTTTTCAGTGTTAATGTTAATAAATTAATATTCAGTAATCATCAGCAGTAACTTATTAATTTATTAAACATATAACTATAATAATGTTTAACTTTTAACCAATAATAGTCTAAATTAGAAGAGTAGAATACAAATTGTATAAAATGTACGAAAAATGTTTGATTTTATTAGTTGTAGTTCTTGTTTTTTTTTTATAATGGGCAAGATAAACAGAAATAAAAAAAACTATAACGAATGTGATAATGAATAGTAATTATTACATTAGTCTACGAATCCTTGTAAATTATGCAAGTCTCTAATTTTAGGTTTTACTGATAAATAAAAATAATTTTTAACCCCTATATATGCGTAATTTCAAACGCATGTGACAAAGAGTAAAACATATTTGAAAAATAATAATATAAAATTTATTAGGACTTACGTCAAAATAATTAAGAATTACGTTGCATTTTTTAGGTATATTATAAAGTATTTTCCTAAATATAATAAGAGCGTTTCAACTTACCGGTCACCATTACATGTTAAGTATCAACTTACTATTTTTTTTATAAAAATATCTTGTATAATAAGAGCGTTTCAACTTACCGGTCACTATTACATGTTAAGTATCAACTTACTATTTTTTTTATAAAAATATCTTGTATAAAAAAAGAATGTTGTGCCTTACCACAAAAAGGAAAGTTTTATGTTTGTGGTTTTATTAAATTATTAACCACATTTTTTATAGCATTTCTATTCAGAAATTTAACTTTTTTCAATATATGGACATATCGAAAAAATTAAAAGGAAAACTCATTATGCTGCTTAAAGAACCATAAAAGAAAGAGAAAAAAGTTGTTCAAACATATAATAATATATTTTTCCGCCCCTCTATAATTTGACAAATGACGAGATGCGAGTAATTGTTCTTGCAAATTAAAATACCACCATAGTAATTTATTTTGGGTTTAGAAAATACAATTAATTTTTTTTAATTTAATGAAAAAATGTACCTTTTTTACATCTGTTATAATAAATGCCCGTTAAAATGTCCACACATTTGACCCCGTTAATTTAGTTTTGGTGCAATGTTGGTATGGTATGGTTCGAAGTCCACGTTAATCTCTAGGATACTTCTGGATGGCATTACCCGTGAATAGGGGGTAGTCCAGGGGTAACAGTTATTTGTATGACTCTGTAGTGGCACTACCGCGTTGTCTAAAAGGTGCCGTAAAAATGCCATATCTGCACGTTTCGGTTTTTGCTCAAAGTAGACGAAATTAGGTAAAAAATGGTTTTATACTAGAAAGAGGCGAAGGACGAGAATCGTTTGTCTCTCGGCGAAAAACCTGGGGAGACTCGGCGTCAGCCCCATTCACAATGCGGTGATGATTTAAAAATTGTTTGTAAATTGTTTATTAATTCTCCAAAATATTAATTAAAGACAGAAATATCCGAATCGCCCCGATTCTCAATGTAAATAGGATCGTACGTAACATATGGTGAAATCAAAATTTTCCTAACATTACAAACTTTAAAATCATTAACAAAATTGAAATAATAAGTAATGATATCAATACTAATTCGTAGCACATATATCACATATATATACGGGCCTTTTTCCCTGCCATATCAGTACAGTTTTCGTGGCACCATTCTTGACATGGATTGTACTGAATGCAATCCTCTAATGGTGGATGAATGAACATTTCTGAGCAGTGAGAATAATGCCAATCTCTCTGGTTTCTCTCTTCACATTTTTTTATTCCCTTTTTCTACAGCATTTTTATTGGTCTTAAGTTTTTTCTTAGCATCTAAAAGCTTTTTAGCATTCTCGTTTAAGACTGGCTGTCCACCCGTGTCTTGATGACACCTCTGGAGAAAGAGACTCTTCTTTGTAAGCTTGTGTATGAGAAATTGTAAATCTCAGCAGCCCGACGAAGGGTTAACTCTTTGTTTAGGACTTTATTTGCGGCTTCTGTCATTTTTGCTTGGGACCATTCACCAGCATTTGTTTTTCTTTTGTACGTGCAAACCATCTACAATAAATTTAAAATGTATCATTAAACCCAAATATTAAATAAATCATTTAAAAAAAAAGTGATCCAATTCGCCCCCGATTACATGATTCGAATAAACCCATATTAAAGACTATTTAAACAAATATTTCACACATTACCCTAAAACAAATGCCTAAAAACTAAATGTTTTTTTTTATAATCTCCTTTCCATTCAATATAAGACATACCTATAATTGAAAGTTTTAACACAAATCGTTAAAATAACACACAGAAATGGTAAACACCTACCTTAGATAATAATTGGAAAAATTGTAACACACACAAACACCGGACTCGCTTGCGAGCAGCGCTGACCCTGATGTTCTAGTCCAATCGAAACACTACCGATGGCGGGAGGTGCGGGGCGGGTGAGGATCCTAAGACGCCAGTCGCTTGCGTTTCCTGTTAATGCGTTTTTCAAAATATTAAAGGATTTAATTTGATCCAATTCGCCCTTGGTCTACCCTTCTTGTCTTACTAGATTTTTATTGAAGTTTATACAGCAGATTTTAGAATTTTAAGTAAACCATAAAATAAAAATAAAAATTGTTTATTAGTCTCTCAATTTTTCCACAAAATTCTTTTGATGCGTTTTTTTTTTAATTATCAATTAATACACTTAAACTATACTTATCCGATTGTAAGTCAGCTAGTGTCATTTAATTGAGAAGCCCTAAACCTAAAATAATTGGAATTTGCTAAATTGCAAACTGCCACTAGGACACTGTACAATTAAAAAAAGGAATAGTAACGTTGTAGTTAACATATTCTATTTATCTTGCCCTTTTTCTTTTATGCTTAAACAAATGTAAATTCAAGTGTATATATTTACTTGTCTTTTTCTTCCTTTTTTCCTGCACTTTTTCAATTAGTGGGTTGCACTACAAATGAAGAATGCCCCATTAGTGAAGCATGTATAGATAGAGCATGTCAAAGACCTTGTGATGTTCATAACCCTTGTGCCCAACATGCTGTCTGTATTAATACCAACCATGGATGTGACTGCAGCTGTGAAGAAGGATTCCAGGGCAATGGATTTGTTGGCTGCACTGCAGGTATTTTTTATATTCTTTTACCTAGATTGAAAATAAATTATTATAATATAAGTTAAAATATTAAGGTATTAAGACATATTGGTCGAGTTGTTTTTATGCCTAAAAGAAGCTATAAACTTACGAGACCAATAAAGCCATGTATGTTAATGTACATGGTTTATATTTATATTTTGTCACCTACTTGCAACTATAACTATAAAGGATACAAAAGACTTCTCTAATACAAGTTTTATAGTTTTATTTATTTTTTAAGCATAACTAAAGAAACAAATAAACATCAAAAGTTAAAAAAAATGAATAAGTTAACTTTTTTTAAATGGAACACCCTGTATATTTTTATTAAGAATGAAAGGTCTATTTATCCTCTTTTCAAAAATATATAGTTTGCTGGCATTTCTTTTAGCCGCTTTGAAAATATTCAAGTTTTAAATAAATGTTCAATTGATAGTGAAAATCAGCATTGCCTTGAAAAACAAATAATTTATTTTGAACTTGAAAAATCTAACAAAATTACAAATTTTCAACGTAACGTCCACCATTTCCTCCATTGATTTTGTTGAAATCAAACTGGTACTGGTTCCTTTTAACTAACATAATTTCCTGTTTAATTTTTCGTCTTAGTATGTTTATGTTTTCTGGCCGTTCATAATAAATTTTATTTTTTAAGTAATTCCACAAAAATAGATTCAGAGGATTTAAATCTGGGCTATTGGGCGGTCATTTAAGAATGCCATACCCTCCTATCCAAAAACCAGATTTCTTGTTGAGATACTGGTGCAACATTGTGTGGGGGTGCCCCGTACTGGTGCCAGATGAGGTTTAGAGGAAAGTTTTTAAGCAGGATTTTATTCTGAAGAAAATTAAGATACCTATCTTCGGTTAGAGAATCTTTAAATATTATTGGTCCAATAAACTTATTGCTCAACATGCCACACCAAACATAAAGTAACCTACGCCCTTGTATCTTAACACGCCCTTGTAACTTGGATTTTGAGGGGAATTTCAGTTGCCCAATGATGCGTATTTTTATTATACATCCCCGCTTCATCAGTAAATAAAATTTTGTTAAAAATAATTCATTTTGAAGATTCCGTATTGTAGGAATAAAAATTATGTTTCCTTAAAGTATTGTAAATTTTTCCTAAGATTTGTTTGAAAACGTCAGGAATGGATATTTCTGGATTTTCTAAAAAATATATACTGCTAAGATTTTTCTGGCTATTGGTAAAATAAATGAAGCTAATATTTAAATCCTGCTCTTGATTTGTAACCACTATTCTCGTTTTTCTTTTAACACTTTTCGTTTCTTTCGACGAACAATATACTTTGTAGAGTTTCTTAATGATATTCCTTGTCCGAAAAACTTTGGTGATAATCGTACCGAACTTTTTGATCTTTGGCGTATCCTATATTTAAAGTGTTTTTTATTTCAATAAAGCGACGGCAAAATGTTAGTACGTGTCAAGATGTTGTTAAAACGTATAAAGAAATCAAATCGTTTGTTTTCCAAGGAAATGCTGATTTTAACTATCAATTGAATGTTTAACTAAAAACTTAAATATTTTAAAACGGCTGAAGGAAATACCAGCAAACTATATAATTTCGAAAACATGTTGAATAGACCTTTCATTATAAATAATAATATAGAGGGTGTTCTTTTTAAAAACAGTTAACCTATTCATTTTTCTTAACTTTTTGATGTTTATTTGTTTCTTTTCTTATGCTCAGATAACATATAAAACACTATGAAACTTTTATAGAAGAAGTTGTTTTCTATTCTTTTTAGTTATCGTTGTAAATGGGTGTAAAAATATAAATAAAAACTCTGTACATATAACATACAACATTTTATGTATGATTACATTAGTCAAGAAGAAAATCCAGCCGCTTAAAGGTTGATTCTCATAAGGGGTTGTCCATTAATTACGTCATTTTTTTTGGCATTTTTCCGCCCTTTCCCCTGGTGATACGTGGTAAGGTTTAAGACATACATACATAGTTCAACGACTAAATACAGACCCATATTTGGGGGAGGGCAGGCGGGGCTACTGCCCCGGGGCCTCTACAAGAGAGGGGTCACCACAATATATAAAAAAATATTTTCTCACTCTCACTTTTACGTTTTTTTTTCTTTTAAAACAGTCTTTTCTCGCATTTTTATCGACAATAATTGCGCAAACATAATAATATTGTTCTTGAATATAATAACTATATACCCACATTTGTTTACTTTAATCCGTAAAACTTCGATACATGCGGTCGTACAAAAATGACACTTTTTGACGCTAAAAATACTTAAAAAGGCAAGCTAGAAATCTATATAATATTATTCAAAATTTAAATAACTGTTATTTTAATTATTCAAGATTAAAAATTATCTTAAAGACATTCAGCTAGTCTTAAAATATTCGTTTTAAGCGCAAGAATGACTTCACCTCGGATTTCAATAACTTTAGTCAGAGATATTTTAAATATTTCTTAGTTGAAAATGCTGATAAACAAATTACGCTGCTTTTTTGTCAAAAATAATCTGTTGAGGATTCTGTAACTTTTTTTTTCTAATAATATTTAGGGGATCTCACCTTTAAAAGTTTGGAAAACAGTCATTATTCAATATTTTTATATCTCTAGTTCTAATTGACGAATTTTGTTTTAAAAAAGCCATTTTGTTTCTTTTTTTATAAGAAACAAAAAAGTGTTTGAAAACATTTTTCTATCTTCAATAGTTAATTAGCTACAGTGTATTCAACAATTAAATAGTTTATAACAATCCTCTGACCACTTTTCCGGAAAAGCCAGTTTCATGTTCGGATTCAGCAAGAAAAAAAAACTCCTTTTCGTGGACCTTGTTTTGAATAGTAAGATGTGGGGCCCCCACCCAAAATCTGCTTTCACAGTCCTAAATCCGGCTCTGACTAAATAAATACACGTGATATCTCACTACACCCCCTACTCCTCCTTGTAATATTTCGTGATTTTTGTCGAACCTTCTCCTCCCCTATCGAGCCTCAAATGATTAATGGACGAATATACAGGGTGATTCAAAAACATGTCAACGCTAAATAGGAGATTCCTTGGCCAAAAATGAGGCAAGACCTTTTCTTGCTGTCCTATATTAATCATTTTCGTTTTCATGCATTATTAAATTCTTGAACCAAGTTAGCTTCTTAGTAATTAAAATGTATTTATTTTAATTTAAAAAAATAATATAACCTCTTTTTACATTGTAGTGAACACATACCTTCCACCAGTATGCCAATACAATGAAGATTGTCCACCAAATAAACTTTGTGACAGACTTAATCGAAGATGTATAAACCCTTGCTTTGAAGATTCATGTGGAGATAATGCTGAATGCATACCAAAGAACCACGATGCCAGCTGTGTTTGTTTACCAGGTAGGTACATTGGTAATATTACTATTCCTACAAATTTTAAATCAAGATACATCAGAAAATAAACATTCCAATATTTTCAATAAAATATAATAAGAAAAAATGTAAAGATAGATCTTTTCCACACAAGTGGTACATATTATAAAATAAATTATTGTAAATAATTTACCTACCAATGTTTTTCCAAAAACGTTTTATTTGGTATGGTTGTTGTGGTATCAACATGGACTTCAAATTTATTTTTCTATTATTCTCATTATATTAATATATCTTGAAAACAACGAAGAGATCAAATCACATGACTGCGGTCTATAACTTTGATAAGCCATATAGAGTCAGCTGCGAACCTGACATATGGACAAAGGCAATACCTCCACCAGTTGCCAGATGCCTGGTTTCGTACATCGATGATTCTGATAATCTAGCAAGATTTGGTTCATCACAAAATTTCAACGGCCCAGAGCTATTCCTTGGACTATCAAAATGGACGATTAAAATAACAATAGACAGATGGTCTCAAAACCAACATCTGGCATGCGTCACCTGGTCAAAGAGAAGTAGTAGGTTTTCTGAGAGGCCTCTGTCTTCTAAGGAACCACTTCCAGAAAATGGGCATACATAATGGTCCCACAATTTGCAGGCTTTATCCGGAGGAGGAAACAGCCTCATTCATATTATCTAACTATGATGCGCTGAGACCCAAAAGGCATATTACTGTTCGGAAATACACTGAGAATTATCCGTCGTCCGCATAAAAATCTTGGTAGAACTCTACTAACATGCTTAAACCAACCAACCAACCAACGAAAAAGTTGCTTGTCTCTATAGATATGATCTATCCTTATTTTTACCCAAAATAAGCTGCGCTCAAGCAACAGAATATAGATTAATAGACTGTATAATATATTTTTAAAAAATATGTTAATACTTTAATTGCCAAATTTGCGTTTTATTTGTATTGAATTTTATCAGCAAAAATGTGGTGTTACACTGTCTTGCGAAAACCCTAATATAATTATATATTTATTCCTCTCAGGTTTTGAGGGTAATGCTTACGTGGAATGTGTCAGGGTGCAGGGTTGTAGACATGATGAGGAATGCCCTACCAGCGAAGCATGTATTAACGCCCAATGTGTATCACCTTGCAACTGTGGAATCAACGCAATTTGTGATGTAATAAATCATAAGCCGACATGCCATTGTCCTCCAGGTTACCAAGGAGATGCTACAATTTCTTGCCAACCTCCAACCAATCCTTGCGACCCAAATCCATGTGGCACCAATGCACTTTGTGAACTAGACAACGGCAACCCAATTTGTTTCTGCCCAAAGGGATTAACTGGAAATCCATTTAAGAATTGCAGTATGTATTTTAGTTAAAGTATAACAAATATATTTTTTTAGGTAAAACATTCTCTTAAAAGAGTTTGAATCATAAAAAAACCTTTAGTTCTTCTTTACTAATTATTTTGGTGTTTGTTGTACTATTAACTGATTAATAACTTTTTCTAGTTCCCGAAGGTGATGAGTGTGAACCAAACCCATGCGGATCAAACTCCGGGTGCAGAGTAGTAGGAGGAAATGCTGTATGCTTCTGTTTACCTGAATACGAAGGAACACCTCCACAAATTCCGTGCAGTATACCATCCAATCCATGTGACCCATCTCCATGCGGACCCAATACTCAATGTTCGATATTACCAAATGGCTTTGCAAAATGTACGTGTCTTCCTGGTTTCTTAGAGAGTCCAAACACTATTCGTGGATGTGTAGAAAGTAAAAATCCATGTGAACCAAACCCTTGCGGGCAAGGCGCTTTATGCGATCCTCATGGCGATCCCGTCTGCTATTGTCCAGTTGGTACCATAGGAAATCCATTTAGAAGTTGTGCTGGTTCGGTAGAAAAAGCGTTATGCAGTCCAGGGCCATGTGGTGTCAATTCAGATTGTTATGTTACAAACAACGAAGAACAGTGTTATTGTAGAGCTGGTTTCATTGGTGATCCTTACACAGGATGTAGAATTGAACCTCCTAGTCCATGTGTACCAAATCCCTGTGGTCCAGGAGCACAGTGTGTAATTACACCTGATGGCAATTCAATGTGTCGTTGCCCTGAAGGCATGGGTGGTGAACCCACTGGCCCACTTGGCTGCTATGGATACGAATGTGTAGTTGATGAAAATTGTGCAGATCACCAAGCTTGTATTTCCTATAGATGTAGAGATCCTTGTTTAGGATGTTGTGGTATTAACGCGGACTGCCGAGTGGAAAAGCATCATCCGGTATGCACTTGTAAACCTGGTTTAACTGGAAACCCTATTACCAGATGTTTCCCTATTCCAGAAATACTACCTGAGCGAGATCCTTGTATGCCTAATCCTTGTGGCATTAACACTTTTTGCAGGGTTTCTTCAAATAGAGCAGTTTGTTCTTGCTTACCAGATTTTCATGGGGACCCCCAAACTGGATGTCATCCCGAATGTTACATTAATTCTGATTGTCCTATTAATAAAGCTTGTTTGGATAGACATTGTCAAGATCCCTGCGCACTACAAGGCCATTTGTGTGGTGTTAACGCTCTATGTCAAGTTAGAGATCATACAGCAACTTGTATTTGTATTGATGGCTATATGGGTGATCCATTCTTACAATGTGTTCATACTCCAACTGTAGTCATTCCAACCTATCCTAATATTACCACCCAACCTTGCGCTCCTTCACCCTGTGGAAATATGGAATGTAGTATTTATGGTACTCAAATTGCAATTTGTGATCCGTGCTTGGGACCAGAAGCCGCATATAATCCTCAGTGCCGACCTGAATGTTTAACCAACGCAGATTGTCCATTTAACAGAGCTTGTGTTAGATTTAACTGTATTGACCCTTGCCCCGGATCATGTGGAGTTAATGCTTTATGCACAGTTGTATCACATGCTCCCATATGCAGTTGTCCGCCTGGTTTAATTGGCGATCCATTCCAACAATGTGTTATTCCAACAGGTTAGTAAAATAATAGATTTAATCTATAAAACTAAAAAAAAACAATAAATTTTAAATTAACCTCTGTTAATGAATTCTTACTTTTTCTTGTTTAGAACCAAAAGCAGTGGAAACATGTGAAAATGTCAGATGTGGCGTAAATGCTGATTGCCTAGAAACACACGCAGGTTTAGCATGCGTTTGCAAAAAAGGCTTTTTTGGAGATCCATGGCTTGCCTGTCGACCAGAGTGTGTTATTAATCCCGACTGTCCACTTGACAAAGCTTGTATTAACACAAAGTGTGAAAATCCATGCAAAGGCGTTTGCGGAGTTGGTGCACAATGTGATGTAGTAAATCACATTCCTATCTGTTCATGCCCTCCAAAATATGGTGGAGATCCATTTGTGTCTTGTTACAAAGTCCATATTCCAAGCGTTCCTCATGTTACACCTATAAATCCATGTGACCCATCACCATGCGGACCATTTAGCAGATGTTTAGTCTCCCATCAAGGCTATGCTACTTGCTCATGTCTACCCGGATATCAAGGTGTACCTCCAGTCTGTAAACCTGAATGTGTTTCAACGTCGGAATGCCCACAAATGCAAGCCTGTATTAATCAGAAATGTATTGATCCTTGTCCAGGAACTTGTGGATCTGGTGCTTTATGTACTGTTATCAATCATAACCCGATTTGCAGCTGCCCTGCCGGACTCGAAGGGGATCCATTTATAAACTGTTATAGGCGTCCAGTAGTAGAAGAGTCTCCATCTACCACAGAAGAACCGGTAAATCCCTGTGTACCTTCACCTTGTGGTTCAAATTCATTATGCCAGGTTAAGGAAAACAGGCCAGTATGCTCATGTGTTGCAAACTATATTGGTAGTCCACCATTTTGTAGACCTGAATGTGTTATAAGTACTGAATGTCCTCAACATCAAGCTTGCATTAACGAAAAATGCGTTAATCCTTGTACGGGAACCTGTGGACCAAACGCCAAATGTGATGTAGTTAATCACACACCATTTTGCAGCTGTTTGTCTGGTTACGAAGGTAAGTAATGCACTCTAATTAGCAAATAAAAATTGGAAAATATTTTTTTGGTTATATATAATATATATTGGTATTTTTATTGGTTATAAACATTTCATATAAACATTTATTCAACCAGGTGACGCTTTCATTGAATGCACCAGGACCGTGGTAGTCGAAAGACCAAAAGACCCTTGCAACCCATCACCATGTGGTCAAAATGCTGAATGTACAGTCAGCGGAGGAGCTGCAAAGTGCGCATGTATTCCACCCTACATTGGGAACCCATATTCAGGAGGCTGTAGACCAGAATGTACAATGAACTCAGAATGTTCAGCTCACCTGGCCTGTCTGTCCTTGCACTGCAGAGATCCATGCCAAGGTACATGTGGAGCAAATGCAGAATGCAGCGTTTTTAATCATGTTCCTGTATGCACTTGCGCAAAAGGATTAATTGGTGATCCACAAACTGCTTGTAGACAACCGCCAGTAGTAGAAAGTAAGTTATTTTTAAAATTGTTAAAGCTTAATAAAATACCACAAAACAGGCTTAAAATGAATTTATGAATTATTTAGAGATAAATGAATGATATATTCATAAACTATTTTTGCTTAAAAAATAAATTTTAAGAGGAAAAAAGCTATTAAGTATCGAATTAATGTACCTTTTTACACGGTTTTAAATTTTAAAATAGCTAAAAAATATGTATCCCTTTATTAATTGCTTCTTTTAAAGAATTCGCAAAGTTAAATTTAATAGTGGCTTCTTGTATTTTAATGCGTGCTATAAATATATAGGTACATTTACTTGATGATTTTCTACAAAAATATAGGCCGTATTTTTAATTAGTGTCCTTATTGTAATTCTTTTAGCTCCTCGCTTAACATTAGTTTTTGTTTTAGAACCTAAACCATGTGATCCATCACCCTGTGGACCGAACAGTGTGTGTCGTGAACGCAACGACCAAGCTATCTGCTCTTGTCAAATAGGATATTTCGGACAACCGCCCAGGTGTAGACCAGAATGTTTAGTAAGCTCAGAATGTAGTTCCGATAAGGCTTGCATAAATCAAAAATGTATTGACCCCTGCCCAGGAACATGTGGCCATCGAGCAAGATGTCAAGTTAACAACCATAATCCTATATGTACTTGTCCACCTAATTTCGTTGGAGATCCATTCATTTTATGTCGAGAAGAAGGTAAATTTCCAGTTGATTTAATTTAATAAATTTATAAACCTTAAAGCCGTTTTACACATACAATAATTCTTGTGAAAATGATCACTAAAATTTGGACATGTTTTATATAGGATTTATGGCAATAGTACATTCACTTGTGTTTGATACTTAACAATAAATTGCAGTAAAATTATTGCTAGAATTCATGTTATGCTCATATACACAAATACTAATTGCATAACAGCTGTTGAATTAGTTTTACATAATCTAGAAAAGCGGAAAGTTAATTATTTAAAAAAAAGGTTGTTGTGTTCTTTAAATGTTATCAGATATAGATAAACAGGAGTTGGTACTATTAGGTGTGTCAAAAGTTACCTAGTTCCTTTTTACTTTATGAAATAACTCTTAATGACATTACCACGACTGTCTCGAAAATATAGAACATGTTTACTATTTACATTGCAAAAACTTTAGTAAGAATAATTTATCTTGTAATACACAAAATATGTATTAAATAATTTTTCGGCACAATTATGGCAATCATTTTCGGAACAATAATTCTCGTATGTGTGAAACGGTTCTTAGACACAATTAAACAAATATATTTAAACAGGCTTATTTTTTATTATTGAGGTAGTAAAGTGGTCTACGTTTCAATGTTTGACCATCTTTAACACTCTTTAGGTTGTTTCCCTATATTTCTAGACTTAAAAACCAATTTTTTAAATTTTTAACTCAAGCAGTTTATTAATGGCGGTTATTTTGGTTTCGATACACACGCCTAATTTTGTAATTGTAAGGTCTTACAAAAACATTCATTACTATAAAACCGTCTTCAAAGAATGAAACAAAAACCATCTTGTACCTCTCTTTTTTCTACGTAAAAATCACAGGACAAATTGAATGTAAAAACCAGCAAAGCTTTTTAAATTTTTTGTTTTAAGTGGAAGCAGAGTCAAATACAGTACGATTTCTTTTTTTATTTTTTAGTTTATTATGTTTGTGGAATAACCACAAATAATATTAATTGTAATAAATCAACATTTAATTTTTATGAATTAAAAAAAAAGTTTGAAATATCCTTAATTTTTACTTTTAATAACTCTGATTTGGTTGTGCTTTATGTTGTGAAAACAATTTTTTTGTAACAATGAATCTTCTGGTTTTATGTTATGCCAGCCTTGGTACGGGACCATGTCTGAACATGAAATTATCTTGTTAAGACAGGTCAGTATATTGCTGTTGGTCTTTACATTCTATTAATTTTTATTTTGGCTTAGATAAAATAGCCTTAAAACAGTTAATACATAGAGATTTTTCAGAGACTAAATTTAATTTTAAATACATATTATTACTGAGGGCTTGTTCTAAAGTTACTTCCACCATCAATATAAAAAAAAAATATCACGCATCTCCTAACAAGATAGTTTTATTGTTAAACAAAATTTGTTTTAACGCCATAAAGCATAATTATATATTAAATTAAGTAAGAAAGCGCAATATACGAGCTCTAGGACCATTTAAAGTGCGCCAGAAAAAATCGTTCTGAACTGATTCTTTGTCATTTTTAAGGTGTTATAACTTTTATTCTCAGTACAATACATGACATTTTTTTTTTAATTTCCTAAAAACATTTTTGAACATTAAAAAAATTAAAGGGTTGATTTATTACAACTAATATTATTTGTGGTTATACTACTAGCATATATTACCAAATCAAATAAGAAATCAAATTGTATTTGACTCTAATTCTACTTGAAAAAAAATATAAAAAGTAAAATTTTGCTGGATTTACACTCAATTTGTCCCATGATTATTACATAGAAAAGGGAGATAAGTAAAAAAAAAACTGAACCTTTATTTTATCCTACTTAATAAAAAACAGGATGGTTTTTGTTTCATCTTTTTAAAGCAAGTACTTTTAAAATAATAAATGTTTTTGTAAACCCTTACAATCGCCAAATGGCCGACAGTAATAAACTGCTTGAGTTGGTTTTTAAATCTTGAGATATAGAGGAAATACCCTGAAGAGTTTCATTATTTTTAAAATAGGTCAAGCCACGAATTAATTTTTTTACCACTTTAGAAAGATTGAACCAGAGGCTACTAGAATATATGTAAAAAATAAAAATGTATCATTCGCTGATTTTTTAAAGTCCTAGACATACATTTTTTTGTCTTGGGACAGTCCACGAAGGCTGATGCCTAAGTACTAACGTACCGTGGATGTCTTTAGTGTGGTGAGAGGGAGTTTGTTCACATGGGACTTAAATTTTTGGAGATTGGGAGGAGAAGGAAAAACTTCTGCGGGCAGCAGGTTCCATAGTCTTGACACTCTAGGGGTGAAGGAACGAAGAAAGCGGGAAGTTCGGGGCCTCTCTAACTAAACTGTAAAAGGATGCATAAAAGTTGCACTACGTGTTGCTCTGTTGGGAGCTGCCAGAGAAGGAATTATACTGGCCAATTCCTCTGAGCAGAAGCCGTGAAAATACCTATAGAAGAGCGACAGATCCCCTACAGCTCGACGGTGGGCAAGAAGAGGAAGCCCTTCTGTGAGCTTTGGATCATTAATAAGACGAACGGCTCTTCTTTGAATGGAGTCCAGAATGCTAAGTGTTGTAGGGGACGCCATTCCCCAGACATGAGAACAATATTCTAAAGATGGTCTGATTTGGGATACATATAGAGTGTACAGATTGGAAGAAGAGAAATATTTTCTGGCTCGGAAGAGGAATCCAATCTTTTTTGAAGCTGCCGAAGCTATGGATGAAATGTGTTTGTGCCAGTTGAGGTCACTCTCAAAAGTAACGCCGACAAGATTAAACGGCTCTTTGTTCTGCAGAACTTGGCCGCTCATATGTAAGGGATGAGCATCTGCAGACTTTTTTCGCGACAGCGAAGAGTGACTGTGTTTTTGAGGCATTAAACTGAACAAGATTTTTGGCGCCCCAATTTAAGATAAGTTTGAGCTCTTGTGAAAGAGATATCTGCATTGAACTGCGCTTGTTTTCGAAATCAGAATTACACGGTGGCTTAAGAAATTAAATACTAGAGTGGAGGGTACTATCGTCAGCAAAACTATGAATGGGATTGATTGTGGAAGAGAGAAGATCGTTAATGTGTAGAAGAAACAGCGTGGGTGCCAGCACTGAGCCCTGGGGCACCCCAGCGTTTATTTGGTAGAAGCTGGAGGAATGACCATCTACACTAACTGATATAGGTCGATTAGAAAGGAAACTGGAAAGCCAAGAGCAAAGCGTAGGTGGAAGACCGTAAGAAGGAAGTTTGTTAAGAAGCCCATCATGTCAGACCTGATCGAAAGCTTTGGATATGTCAAGAGCAACGATCTGGGATTCACCAAAAAACTCAAGGGACTTGTTCCAGTTATGTGAAACAAAGGAAAGAAGATCAGCTGTGGATCTACTGTGACGAAATCCATATTGTCTATCATGTAAGATCTTATGTTTTTCCAGATACTTTAAGATTTGGGAATTAATTAATTTTTCCATTACTTTGCAAACAACTGAAAGAAGAGATATAGGTCTATAGTTAGAAGGGAGACTTTTGGATCCTTTTTTGGGGACAGGTTGTACATGTGCAGCTTTCCAGCTCTCCGGGAAAATGCCCGTGTCGTAAGAGATTCGAAAGAGGCCAGTTAAGATGGGTGCAAGCTCGGGAGCACATTTTTTTAAGACGATTGCTGGTATGCCATCCATCCCAGACGATTTTTTAGTATTAAGAGAAGAAAGAATACGCTTAATCTGTTTGACTTTAAAAATTATATCAGAAATTTTATGAGAAACAGGGACAACTGTTGGAATAGGAGGATCAAGCGTAGAATTGGCAGCAAATTGTTTGACAAATAGTTCCTTTGGAGGTAGAGACAATTCCATCTTCAGAGATTAGGAGTGGAAAAGAATTTGTGCAAAAGTTTTGACTAATATTTTTGGCAAAGGACCAGAAAGCTTTACTGCCATTTGAGCAAGAGAGAACTTTATCTTTTATTCGATTGTTAAAACGGTCTTTTGCTTCTGAGATGGTCTGATTATACTGATTTCTCGCTTCAATGCTAGCCGGTCGATTTTCGGGACTGGGGTTTTGAAGAAACTTTTTGTGGGCTTGAATTTTTAAAAGTCTGGCACAGGATTTAGAAAACCACGGTTTGTGATTTGAAGTTATGGGGTTCTTTTAAGTGTGGGGAATATAGGTCTCAATGCCTAGTTGAATTGTTTTGGTAATTTGTTTACATATTTCGGAAGAATCGAAAGTAGAAAAGCAGGTAGGATCCCAAGGGTAGCCGGCAAAGAAATCTCTCAATTAATAAATTACAGGTAAAATTAAAATATGCAGTCATAAAGAGAGTGGATAAAGCCACTGTTTATTTAAACAATATTCCCTACTTTTTTGAGATAAGCTTTTTTTTTATTTGCACAGAAATTCAGCCGGATAAGTTCTGAATTGCACAAAAGTAAAATATTTATTTTAAGTTCCAAAAAACATTTAGAAGAAATGTGAAAGGTAATTTGCTTTATCCTACAAGATTCTTAGAAGCCAATATTAAAAAAAAAACAATTAAGAGTAGATATAGGAATGAGCATGAACTCAGAATTTTTTATAGAATTTATAAAATAATGTTGTCCAGGAGATTTCATTTTATTTAATTGTCGGTACACGATTCACTCACTCTGTTAAAATGTATTTAGTAAACCTGCCGTAAAAATTAAAACCGTCTCGTCGAAGCTTTTTCATATGTGATCATTATACCCAGTGGAAATAGAATTTCTAAACGTCTTTTACTTCTCACTGTATAGAGTAATAGAAATTATTTATTAATACGTGTTAAAGAATTTTTTCGTTCTTTTTTTAATCTGCCTTTAGGTAAATGTTTAAATTCTTATAAACTCTTATCACTGTGACAAATAGCTATAATGTTTTAGGATAAGAACAAATTTATATTAACTTTGATTTCCGAGCTATATTAATATACAGTTTTATACTTCTTCTTCTTCCCTGGCATTACAACTCTGGGTGAGTCTTAGCCACTATTGCTCTCCATCTCGTACGATCTTGTGCTTCCACTTGCCACTGCTGGACTCCCATCTTAGATAAATCTGCTGCGAGAGCATCCTTCCTTTTTTTCTCGGTCTACCTATTGATCTTCTGCCATCTGGTCTCTCAAGAAATACTGTTTTTATCAATCTGTGGTCTTCTGATCTTACTACATGACCTGTCCATCTTATTCGGTTAGCTTTTATGTGTCTGACTATATTTTCACTGCCATACATTGCGGACAATTCAGCATTGTGGCGTCTTTTCCACACTCCTGTTGTTTCATCTTTATTGGGCCCAAATATCATTCTGAAAACTTTTCTTCCAAACACAAGAAGCTTATTTATTTCCCGTTGATTGAGGGTCCAGGTTTCGCTGCCATAAGTAACTACCGGGCGAATTATTGACCTGTACAAAGTTAGTTTGGATTGTCTCTTTAACAGCCTAGATTTTAATAATGTTGTGAGAAAGTATAATGCCCTATTTCCTGCCATTATTCGTCCTGAGACATCCTTTTCTACTCGATTGTCATCCGTGATTACCGCTCCAAGGTACTTAAATTCCTTAACCACTTCAAAGTTGAACTCATCGAGGGTTATATTCTGCCTAATTCGGGGTCTTGGATTCTTTGTAACTACCATGTATTTTGTATTTTCTTCGTTTACTCGTAGGCCCAAATTACCTGCTTCTCTCTCCAGCTGTGAAAAAACCTCTCGCATGTCTCTTGTTGAATGGGCCACTGTGTCTATGTCATCAGCAAAGGCCAACAGCAGTTTTGAACCCTGATAAGCAAAGCCTTCTGTTAGCTCCGACGCTATTTTGCTAACTGCATACAGTTTTATAGAATGAACTTTTTTATGAATAGGTACGCTGTTACCTAAGAATAGCTACTAGGATATTCCAAAAAATAAGTGTTTTTAGCGTAAGGATGTTAGTTTCATTATTAATGAGATTTCTGATGTTAATTTCAAAAGATACTTTCTCCAAATATAACTGACACCTAATTTCAAATAACTTTATGTAGCTAATCCGGTTTTCTTTTTTAAATATTGGTAAGATCTAAAAATGTTTCTTCCAAAATAATTTTTGCTATTTCAATAAATTAAATCTGGCGAACTGATAATACTGAACGCCAGAAAGATAGAGCATGAATATATACAAATACATATTTTTTTTTTAACAGTAACGTCGAAATGTGATTGGTTAGTTTATTTAGATACAACATAAGCCAAGTTTCAGAAATTGCAGGACGATATAAAAACGGTTTTAAAGACTCGCTATAGCTATAGCAGTAGAAAAGTAAAACTCCATTCCCAACCACCATGCCCTTATGAAGTGAATGGGACATAGTTGCACTAAAAATATTAAAAAATAGTACGGTTTTGAAAAAACATATTATTTTAAATATTTTTAATAAAACTGAATCAGACCATTTTATCTAATTTCCTATTAATAACTTTCAATAGATTCATGTTCTAATAAAAACCTTTCCACAAGAAAACTGTATCCTTATATAATGTTAAAAACTAAAAAAATATATATTTTTTTCAGATAAACGAGTAGAGCCAGCTCCTACCCCGTGCATACCATCACCATGCGGCGCAAATGCTGAGTGTCAAACCGTCAGCAATAGAGCAGTATGTTCGTGTCTACCAGGTATGTTCGGTGCACCACCAAACTGTCGCCCAGAATGTACCATCGACCAAGATTGTCCATTAAACCTTGCATGTACCAACCAGAAATGTAGAGATCCATGTGTCGCCTCTTGCGGATTTAATGCAGAATGTTCTGTAGTTAACCACAGACCAATTTGCACTTGTCAATCAGGATTTGAAGGTGATCCATTCTCCGGATGCACTCTAGTTATAGGTAAGTCACAAGTTTGTATGGCACCTTTAAAGTATGAATGGTTTATGTCTGGCTATATATAAAATAAAATATTGTAACCAACTTTACACAAGAGAAAAAACATTAGTTACAATAAAATTAACATATATATGAATGAAAAAACTTAAGTGGAAATTTAAATAAACAATAAAAATATTTTTAAAGACCGGATAATCCTATTATTGCCACTGCTTTAAAGAAACTGGCTAAACTGTTAATGTTAATATTAATAGTTTATTTCACAAATAACTTAAAATTATTTCATAGTTATGCAACTATTAACAAAACACAACACAGCAATTTTCTTGATAAAAAAACTTAAGAGATAATCAAAACCGATTTTTTTTTTCGTAATCATTGTACATATACTATATTCATATCATATTTCTTAAAACTTTTTCTTTTGGCTACCTGCATGGCATGTATATCTATCTGTGTCTATATGTACTTCACTTAGTCTATATAGCTTTCTTTTTCATTTTCCATTTCCTTTTTAGTCGTAGAGGAACCACGAAACCCATGTAATCCGTCCCCTTGTGGGTCAAATGCAATTTGCAGAGAAAGAAATGGGGCAGGCTCATGTATTTGCGTAGAGGGCTATTTTGGAGATCCATATTCAGGCTGTAGACCCGAATGTGTAACTAGTAACGAATGTCCCCACGACAAAGCATGCTTAAATATGAAATGTAGAGATCCTTGTCCAGGAACATGCGGAGTTAATGCGGAATGTTCAGTTATTAATCATAATCCGCAGTGTTTCTGTAACCCTGGTTATACTGGAAATGCTTTGAGTTTCTGTCGAAAGATCGAGCCTAGTAAGATTCCGTTAAAAGCTCATAATACTAGATCTAACCTTAATATTTTTTTAGTCGTCATTGAAGAACCTAAACGTAATCCTTGTATTCCCTCACCTTGTGGGCCGTATAGTATTTGTCAAATACAAAATGAAAGGCCTGTATGCTCATGCGCAGTTGGCTATTATGGTGCTCCTCCCATGTGCAAACCAGAGTGCTTAGTAACCTCTGAATGTACCCTCGATAAAACATGCCAAAATCAAAAATGCGTGGATCCTTGTCCTGGAACTTGCGGGTTAAATGCATTATGTAGAGTTGTTAATCACAACCCCATTTGTAGTTGTCCTCCGTCCTATACTGGCGATCCATTCATTAGATGTATACCAGAAGAAAGTAAGCGAAATAATTTATTTTAAGTAACAAATAGCTTAAATTTTTATAACAAAAAGTACAAATCTAATCCCTAACGAAACTAAAACAACGCAACGACTAATACAAACGTAATTAGGATTAAAATATAAGACCAAAATAACCTCTTAACCCGGCTAACAACAAAAAAAAATTGTAAAATTCTTCAAATGGTAAAATTGTTTTTTAGAACGCCCTGTAGTGGTCGAAAGACCAAATCCATGCATACCTAGTCCATGTGGGGTATTTGCAGAATGTAAAGCTATAGGCGATAGGGCTGTATGTTCATGCCTGCCTAATTACTTTGGACAGCCACCAAATTGTCGACCAGAATGCGTCATAAACTCAGAATGTCCATCAAATAAAGCATGTGTAAATCAAAGATGTAAAGACCCATGTCCTGGTTCATGTGGTGCAAATGCCCAATGTAGAGTTGTTAATCATGTTCCTGTATGCTATTGTTTCGAAAGATTTACAGGCGACCCGTTTTCAGGATGTCAGGAATGTAAGATATTACTAACCCCTTTTGTCTGCTACATCTTAAATAATATTATTTTAGTAAGGCCAATCGAAGAGCCAGCCCATCCATGTAATCCATCACCCTGCGGTTCCAACGCCAACTGTAAAGAACTTAACGGTGCTGGATCATGTACATGCATTCCAGGCTATTTTGGTGATCCATATACTGGTTGCCGACCAGAATGTGTACAAAATTCTGACTGTCCTAGAGACAAATCATGCGTAAATAATAAATGTAAAAATCCATGCCCTGGAACTTGTGGTATTAATGCTGAGTGTATTGTGAGTAATCACATTCCCAATTGCAACTGCCTATCTGGATTTACTGGAAATCCCACATTATCCTGTCACCCAATTCGAATAGAACCGAGTAAGCTACTACTGGTTTATTTATTACTAGACGTACACAGATGTTTTTAAGCTCTGCTGTTTATTTAAAATCATATTAAGTTTTTACTTGTGTTTTTTTTTAAATATTTTTAAAGCCTAAGAAAACCTTATAACTGAATATATAGGTAATCTCGTTTTTGTTTTTTTTTAAATTGAAAATTATAACAATTTATCATTTTAAAAAAGTAACACAAGGTCTTGTTATATTAATGTAGAATACTTCAAATACACCAGGGGTCTCCAAACTTTCCAGCCTTAGGGCCATACTGATTACTCCAGTAAGTTCCGAGTAGTGATGTAAGAATACGTATCCAAATTTTCGTTGAATCCGAATATTAAACGGATCCGTATATTACGGAATCAGTCCGTAAATTCGAATACGTATTCGGTATCGAAACGGGAGCGGATGAATTCTTCCAACTGCCGGTTGATCGGCATCGACACGGGCTCGAATATGCGATCGGATCCGTAATCGTTATACGAGGTGGTTACGAGATGTTTTATAAAGATTTTTCCATTTGTCCCTGGATGGCGCTGCCCTTAATTAAAGCACTTTGGGCATACGTAAAAAACTTATTTTTTTAAATAAATACTTATTTTTTAATGCGAAAAAATAAGCGCTAATAATTTCGTCACTCCCTCACGGAAACGTATATGTTTTCTTTTATATGCTAGATAATAAAACAAAAAAAATAGAATCAACTTTATCCGCGTTACTTTTAATAAGACTTGACCTTCAAGCAAAAAACAGTATTGTTTACCTTTCGAGTTTAACGTAACCCATTTTAAAAAATTCAAAAACTTATAAATTAAAAATGCAGGGAAGGAAAAAAAGGTTACCTCAGAAAGTTATATTTTTTACATTTGACTTGCAGAGCTGTTGTTTTATATTCTTTGTTCCTATGTTGAAACGAATATTTGTTTCTATGTTGCCTTGCTATAACTATTAATAAAATAATAAAATTAAGTATACTGTTATATATTTTTAACCGTAACCTATTATTTAACTCATCGCCATTTAGTTTATTTTATATATTTTTTTAACAGAACAAACATTTTGATAGGCATAGCGAAAATAGAGAAATTTTTTGTAACATAAAGCGGAATTTGAAGCAGCTGCGCCAACCCTGTTGACTGTCTTTGAATTCGTATCCTTTCCTCTATTCGCCCGCCGCCGTCCGGTATCAGCTGTGCGCGACTCCGCGGTTGCCTATGTTATAAGGACTTCTTATGGATACGTATTCACATATTGAATCCGAATCTCTCTTGATTCCGAATACGTATAATCCGAATATCAAAAGGATACGGAAATTTACATCACTAGTTCCGAGGGCCAAAACCATATTATCATTGTTGCCGGTGGTAAGAAGTGAAATAGTCCACTGATGAAAAAAAAAGTCCGAAAAAGTACACAACGTTTAAAAAAGGCTGCAAATCGAACTAAAGTCCGCAAAACGGCAACACTGCATATTATTAATTTTCCTGTCATTATCTGTAATTTCTAGATTAGTCGTAGAGTACGAGCCATGAGGAGTAACGTGACACGACATCTGGTGGACACAAGCGGAAATAGGTAGTACCTTCTATCGCTAACAGATGGCGCTAATAGCACGTACAGAATAATCTCGTTGGTTCGAGAAAGTTCTGGTTTCTTCCACTCACTTCTAGATGGCAGTAATTGGAATATATAAGAAGGCTAGTGGCGCAACCACAAGTCAGTTCCTATGACACTGTTGTTAAATAAAATATTGCATACCTCCTTAAAACGTGTTTGTGCGTGTTTAAGTTTAAGACATCTTTATAACAGTATTTTGATTTGAATTGTTGCTTTTGTGTGTGAATTAGTAGTATGGAAAAGTAGCGAAAAATTGATAGTGAATGCAGAAAATTCAAAGATCAGTGGAACATTCAGTATTTCGTAATTGAGTCCAGTAACAAGGCGCTATGTTTGATTTGCAATGAAAGCATAGCCGTTCTCAAAGAATATAACATTAAACGTCATTATGAAACAAAACATTTTCAAAATCACTCAAAATATACAGGAAGTTTGCGGACAGAAAAATTCGAAGCTATGCAGCGCGGATTGAAATCGCAGCAATCTTCATTTACAAAATTCAAAACTGAACAAGAGGCTGCAACTCGTGCCAGCTTTCGTGTGGCTCTTGAAATTGCAAAACGTGGAAAACCATTCACCGATGGAGAAATGATCAAAGAATGCATAATTGCAGTAGCCGAAGAAATGTGCCCTGAAAAGGTAAATTTATTAAAAACTGTCAGTATGTCAGCAAACACTGTGGCTCGAAGGGTAGAAAACATCGCTGAAAATATATCCTCTCAACTGTTCGACAAAAATGGACATTTTGAGTGGTTTTCTTTGGCCTTGGATGAGTCAACGGATGTGTCAGATACTGCTCAGGTGTTGATTTATATTCGAGGAGTAGATAAAAGCTATAAAGTGCACGAAGAACTTCTTGATATGTATAGTATTCATGGCACAACTACTGGTACAGATATTTTTAAAGGAGTTGAAATGGCCATTAATCAAAAGAACCTTCGATGGAAAAACTTGAAATGTATTACAACTGATGGAGGCAAAAACATGAGTGGGAAAGATAAAGGAGTGGTCGCTCTTGTGTCAAAGGCTGTAGAAAATGACGGTGGTTCAAAACCATTAGTCTTACATTGTATCATTCATCAACAGTCTTTGTGCGGAAAATGTTTGGATATGTCTGACGTTCTGAAACCAGTCATATCAACTGTTAATTTTATCAGATCTTTTGGGCTGAATCACCGACAATTCCGACAATTTATTGAAGAGATTGGAGAAACTGACTTACCTTATCATACTGCCGTACGCATTATCGAAATTTTTTTGAATGAAAAGCATCGCCCTCTTACTGAATTACAAAACAACGCATGGCTGTGGAAGTTAGCATTCTATGTTGATTTGACAAAACATGTGAACGAACTGAATTTGGGATTGCAAGGAGAAAACCAGCATCTTCCTGATTTATACACTAATATCAAATCATTCCGGAAGAAATTGAGACTGTTTCAATCACAACTACGAAGTAAATGTTTTTCACATTTTAAAACATGTGAAAATTCAGCCACACTACTGAGACTGAGTTTCCTATCGATTTTGCAATCGAAACTTTGAGTGCTTTGAAGATAAATTTTGATACTCGTTTCTCGGACTTTGATGCCATTGCGAATCAAATTAAGATTTTTCAGAATCCTTTTGATACTGACATTGAAACCCTAGCCCCGGAACTTCAAATGGAAATGATTGATCTACAATGCAGTGATATAATTAAGAACAAATATCAAAACTCATCTTTGTTGGAATTTTATAAGAGTCTTCCACTGACACAATTTGATAATTTGCATAAATTTGCTCGTGGTCGGTTTTCTGTTTTTGGTACTACTTATTTGTGTGAGAAAACCTTCTCCAAAATCAAGTACACAAAAAATGTTTACAGATCGAAATTAACTGATGAGCATCTATAATCTCTTTTAATAATTGGTACAAGTAAAATTAGTCCACAACTACAAACTATTGTCAGTGGAAAATCTCAATTACACAAATCTCATTAGTATTTCATATGTCATTATATTTGTTATAAGTTATGTGATTATTTAAAATGTATAAAATGTTAGTTGGATTCATTTCAATAATTTGTTAGTTATTATATACTGAAGTTAAATTTTTTGCATATTATACATGTCTTTACTCATTACAATTCTGTGTTTCTTTATCCAACTTATCACAAAAACAATAACAATAAGCCTACAAGAATGTTATGAGTTAGCGGAGTTAGCCCATGACCATATCAATGTAGATGTCATATTAATAATTATTCAACATAAAATTAGAATACTTCAGTAAACTAAATTTAATTTGCTATAAAAATTATTTGTTCTCTAAAAGGAGTTTTCAAGTATGCTAGCTCTCCGCGGGCCGGATGTGGCCCTCGGGCCGTAGTTTGGAGACCCCTGAAATACACTACTTTGAAAACACAAATATCCCATTAGAACTATTCCATGTTCAGAGTTAATATTAAATAATTTGGCTATTAAAAAAAGTTTATAAGTTTATTTTACTTTTTTCTTTAGCAATGTATTATATCTACTAAAAAAGATATAAAAACTAATAAAGGAACATTTAACAGCAAGGAAAAATACAGTTGTCTATATTACCAAATTACCTACATGATAAAAAACTAGTAATGCCCAAACAGTAGAGCTTAAACATGTAAATCGTGTACTATAAATCTTTTAACTATCTATAATTTTCTTAGCAATAATCGAGGAACCTAAAAATCCTTGCATTCCATCACCGTGCGGTCCATTTAGCCAATGTAGGGAAGTAAACCTTCATGCTGTATGTTCTTGTCTACCAAATTATATCGGAGCTCCCCCAATGTGTAAACCAGAATGTATAGTTAGTTCAGAATGTGCACAAGATAAAACGTGTATAAACCAAAAGTGTAGAGATCCATGCCCTGGAACTTGCGGCCTTAATGCTAAATGTACCGTAATAAACCATAATCCAATATGTAGTTGTGCACCTGGACTAACAGGAGATCCATTTATTCGTTGCATTCAGGAAGAAAGTAAGAAATCTTACCTATATTTGTTTTATGTTATTAACCTTGTCAACTTTGGATGATACTAACATTTACCTCATTCCTTTTAGAACGGCCAGTTGTTATTGAGCCTAGTGGCAATCCTTGCGTTCCTACTCCTTGTGGACCAAACTCGCAATGTAGAATAGCTGGTACACAACCAGTATGTTCATGTTTACCAAACTATATAGGACGTGCACCGAACTGTCGACCTGAATGTACAATAAACCAAGAATGCTCAGGAAATTTAGCATGCATAAATGAAAGATGTAAAGATCCTTGTCCAGGTTCATGTGGATTTAATGCTCTATGTGTTGTAACAAACCACTCCCCTCAATGTAGATGCCAAGTAGGCTTTACTGGCGATCCATTTAATGGCTGTTCATCCATTCCAATTGTTCAACCAGTAGAAGAAGAACGCCAACCCTGCAATCCCTCACCCTGTGGAGCTAACGCTGAATGTAGAGAAAGAAATGGTGCTGGATCATGCACATGTTTACCAGAGTATTTTGGTGATCCGTATTCTGGATGTAGACCAGAATGTATATCTAACTCTGACTGTCCACGAGATAAATCATGTTTAAACAACAAATGTAAAGACCCATGTCCAGGAATTTGTGGTATTAATGCAGAGTGTAGGGTGTCCAACCATATCCCTTCTTGTTTCTGCTTTGATGGTTATACTGGAAATCCTTCGGTTTCTTGTCACTTACCACCTCCAAGTATGTACTTCAAAAATAGTTGTCCTCTTTTTTTAGCTAACTAGTATTAGTTACATGATTTCTTATACAGTTCAAAAATATAAGTAAAGATAAATAAATTTACATTTTTTAGTAAAAGATTGCTAGGAAATTGAGTTGTACTTAAAAACGAAAATCCAGTGGTGATATAATTATTTTTTAAAAACAAAAATTTTACCAAAATACAGCATAACTGATA
Organism: Listronotus oregonensis; assembly: GCA_019359885.1. Taxonomy (NCBI): domain Eukaryota; kingdom Metazoa; phylum Arthropoda; class Insecta; order Coleoptera; family Curculionidae; genus Listronotus; species Listronotus oregonensis. Next base: position 107,834 of record JAHBCN010000052.1, read on the forward strand.
ATTTTAAATTAAATCTTGTAATTATGGACTATTTGACGGCTATAAAATATCTATTTTATACGTGTTTCTTATATGTTTCATTAATTACATATAAATTTTTATCGAATCAAGTTGAGAAAAAGTTTTTAAATGTTGCTTTTTTTATTAGATCATTTTTCTTTTTCTAAAACAATAAAGAATTGCAGTTGTACAAGAAATTAATGACTAAGTATATATTATGGACGCATATAGGGTCAATTTAAACTTATTTTTTTAATATTCCCAGTTCTAGAACAACCAAAAATCGAACCTTGTCAACCATCACCTTGTGGTCCTTACAGTGTATGTCGGGTAGTAAATGGACATGCCGTATGTTCATGTCAACAAAATTATATTGGATCACCACCAATGTGTAGGCCAGAGTGTATGATCAGTGCAGAATGTTCTTTAGATAAGGCATGTATAAACAGCAAATGTCAAGACCCATGTCCAGGAACATGTGGAATTAACGCTAGATGTCAGGTAGTCAATCACAACCCAATATGTAGTTGTTCTGCTGGCTACACTGGCGATCCATTTGTTAAATGCTCACAAGAAAAACGTAAGTTAAAAATTGGACGTCTTAGCGTGACAAGGTGTCATATTTAAACATCCCTTTTTAGGAAAACCTGAACCTTTGCCACCAGCAAACCCTTGTGTACCATCACCTTGCGGGCCTAATTCGGATTGTAGAGTAATAGGTAACACACCTGCATGTTCTTGTATTCCTAACTTTGTTGGACGTCCTCCAAACTGTAGACCAGAATGTACTATTAATGCCGAATGTCCACCAAATTTGTCTTGCCAAAGAGAAAAATGTGTCGATCCATGCCCTGGATCTTGCGGTGCTAATACGGAATGTATGGTAATTTCTCATCGACCAGTATGTTCTTGTAGAACTGGTTATACTGGTGACCCATTCTCTGGGTGCAATACTATTCCAAGTAAGAAATGTGTAAATATTTCCAATATTGCATCAAGCGCTAAATTATCTATAATTTTAGTAATTCAAGCAGTTGAAGAGGAACGCAATCCGTGCAATCCCTCGCCGTGTGGAGCTAACGCAGAGTGTAGGGAAAGAAGTGGGGCAGGTTCATGCGTTTGTCTGCCTGAATACTTTGGGGATCCATACACAGGATGTAGACCTGAATGCGTTACTAATACTGACTGTCCTTCAAACAAAGCTTGTCTTAATAACAAGTGCAAAGATCCTTGTCCAGGAACATGCGGTATAAATGCAGAATGTACTGTTACAAACCATGCCCCATCGTGTACATGTTTGTCTGGATACACCGGAAACCCATTTACTTCCTGTCATCTTCCTCTGCCTAGTAAGCTATAAATATCTTTAGGTTTACTTTCTTTTGTACTATATTCTTCTTTTCCTTAGTTGTTGAAGAACCAAGGAAAGATCCTTGTGTACCATCACCATGTGGACCTTATAGTATTTGTAAAACAATAAATGATCATGCGGTATGTTCTTGTCAACCTGAATATATAGGCTCACCTCCTGCATGTAGACCTGAATGCATGGTTAGTTCAGAATGTGTACAAAATAAAGCATGTATAAATCAAAAATGTAAAGATCCTTGTCCTGGAACATGTGGAATTAATGCCAGATGTCAAGTAGTCAATCATAATCCAATTTGTAGTTGCCCACAAAATTATGTTGGGGATCCTTTCGCACGATGTGTTTTGCAACAAAGTAAGACTTTTGTTTACTTTAACTAACCCAAAGTAGCTATAGTTCCTCTAATTTTATATTGTTAACTTTATTATTTTGATCTTTTAGAAATACCTTCAGTTGAACCCAGCGGTAACCCCTGTGTACCATCACCCTGCGGGCCAAACTCGCAATGCAGGGTGGTTGGAACACAGGCTGCATGCTCTTGCCTTCCCAACTATATTGGGCGAGCCCCAAATTGTAGACCTGAATGTACTATAAATGCCGAATGTCCAGGCAATTTTGCATGTCAAAATGAAAGATGTATAGATCCATGCCCAGGCTCATGTGGATCATTTACCACATGTATAGTAATAAAGCATTCCCCAGTTTGTCAATGTATTTCTGGGTATACTGGTGATCCATTTACGGGATGTTCAGTCGTACCACCTTGTAAGAACTTAGTTTTAGTTTCTTATTTCTCTTTCTATTACTGTTCTTCTCACTTTCCTATAAACTTTACTCTATACTTTTAGCTCCTCCTGTAACTGAACAGCCAAGAAATCCTTGCAATCCCTCACCTTGTGGGGCAAATGCAATTTGCAAAGAAAGGAGTGGTGCAGGATCTTGCGCATGTTTGCCTGAATACTTTGGAGATCCTTATACTGGATGCAGACCAGAATGTGTAACAAACTCAGATTGTGATCGTAGTAGATCTTGCGTTAATAATAAATGTATTGATCCTTGTCCTGGTACATGCGGGCTAAATTCAGAATGCAGCGTAATAAACCATGCACCATCTTGTACATGCATACCAGGTTATAGTGGAGATCCTACGAGAGCTTGCAACCTTATACAAGCCAGTAAGACATAGAAATTAGAAATCTACTAACGTAGTGCTAACCCCATAGTTTTTGTTTGTTTAGTAGCTCAAAGTGTAATATACCTTTCTTTATAAAGTTGTAGAAGAACCACAAAATCCTTGTCAACCCTCGCCATGTGGACCATATAGTGCATGTCGAGAAATAAATGGGCATGCCGTTTGCTCTTGCAATGTTGGCTATATTGGTTCACCACCAATGTGTAAACCTGAGTGTGTAGTAAGTTCTGAGTGTCACCAAGACAAAGCATGCATATCCCAAAAATGCGTTGATCCGTGTCCAGGAACCTGCGGAACAAACGCTCAATGTAGAGTTGTCAATCATAATCCAATATGTAGTTGTTTGACAGGATATACAGGAGATCCGTTTACTAAGTGCTCCAAAATTAAATGTATGTTACTTTTTTCCTTCTTTCTTGACTATGACCTATAATTTTACTATTTCTCTTTCAGTACCTTCACCGCCTAAAACACCTGAAAATCCATGTGTTCCATCACCTTGTGGACCAAATTCCCAATGTAGGGTTGTTGGTAGTCAACCTGCATGCTCTTGCTTACAAAACTTTATTGGTCGCCCTCCTAACTGTCGACCTGAATGTATAAATGACTCTGAGTGTCCAAATCATTTAGCATGCAAAAACGAAAGATGTAAAGATCCGTGTCCCGGTTTATGCGGTGTTAACGCACAATGTACTGTAGTAAATCATAACGCAGTATGTTCGTGCTTCACTGGATATATTGGAGACCCATTTAGCTCTTGCAATTTACCACCTCCACCACCTTGTAAGCATTTTATTCTAATATATTGTGTTACATTTATCTTCTATACCTATCAGTAATTCATTCTTTACTTTATTCGTGCATTATTATTTTTATTTAAATTAATTAAATGATATATTTATATATATATATATATATATATATATATATATATATATATATATATATATATATATATATATATATATATATATATATATATATATATATATATATATATATATATATATATATATATATATATATATATAATTTAGTGACAGTGGCAGTATCACATTATTTCATTAAACCAGTAGCTAGAAATAGTACATAAATCATTTACATAGAGACTTTGTTACGAAATTTGTTAGAAATATTTTAATATTTATATAATAAATAATAATTTTATTGGAATTTAAAAGAGTGACTGAAAAATTATTAATCAATGATTTAACGTTTTCAGTGACAGAGCGACCAGCAACGCCATGTTCGCCTTCGCCCTGTGGACAAAATGCTGAATGCAGAGAAAAGAACGGGGCAGGTGCATGCTATTGTGCTCCAGGATATGAAGGAAATCCTTATGATAGTGACAGAGGTTGCCGCAGAGAGTGCGAAGTTAATAATGATTGTGCTCCAGCCCTTGCTTGCGTTTCTTTTAAATGCATAGACCCTTGTCCTGGTACTTGTGGAGTACTGGCCGAGTGCCATGTAAATAATCATGTACCAACTTGTATATGCCCAGCTGGATACAGCGGCGATCCATTCTTCCAGTGTAGAATAGCTCCAACAGAACCACCACCTACTATCAATCCATGTCAACCATCTCCTTGTGGACCCAACAGTCAATGTAGAGAAGTTAATAAACAAGCCGTTTGCTCTTGCCTTCCCCAGTATATTGGTTCGCCTCCAAGCTGTAGGCCAGAATGTGTTGTAAATTCCGAATGTCAATTGGATAAAGCTTGTATTAATCAAAAATGTGGCGACCCTTGTCCTAATACATGTGGTTTGGGAGCTCAATGTACTACAAGAAATCACAATCCCATTTGCGCTTGTCCACCAGGATATACTGGTGATCCGTTTACCAGATGCTCACCGCAGCCACCACCACCGCCAGAGCCGTCAACTGAAAGACCACCCTCATGTTATCCAAGTCCCTGTGGACCAAACTCACAGTGCAAAATTATCGAAAATTCACCGACGTGTTCTTGTTTACCCGATTACATCGGAGCACCACCAAACTGTAGACCAGAGTGTGTTCTTAGTTCAGAATGTGGCAGTTCTCTGGCTTGTATTAATCAAAAATGTAAAGATCCTTGTCCTGGTTCTTGTGGCTCCAACGCAGTTTGTACTGTACTTAACCACATACCAATATGCTCTTGCTTGGAAGGATATACCGGCGATGCATTTACTACATGTAATCTTACCCCTCCTTCAACAACATCGCCAATTGAAGAAGATCCCTGTAACCCGTCACCATGTGGCATAAATGCTCAATGCAATAACGGTATCTGCACTTGTCTACCAGAATACAATGGTAATCCATATGAAGCATGCAGACCTGAATGTGTTCTTAGTGCAGAATGTACGAGAGATAAAGCTTGCATCCGAAACAAGTGTATTGATCCTTGCCCTGGAACCTGTGGACAAAACGCACGTTGTGATGTTATTAATCACATACCTTCATGTTCTTGTCCGGACGGGTATACTGGAGATCCGTTTATTAACTGTCGTGTTGCTGAACCACCACCACCAAAACTTAATCCGTGTAATCCATCTCCTTGTGGACCCAACAGTCAATGTAGAGAAGTGAACGAACAAGCGGTATGCTCATGCCTTCCCAGTTACCAAGGAAGTCCCCCAGGTTGTAGACCAGAATGCGTCGTCAGCGGTGAATGTTCACAAGAAAAAGCATGTATTAACCAAAAATGTATTGATCCGTGTCCCGGCTCTTGCGGTTCTCGGGCTAGATGTGAAGTTCGTAATCACAGCCCTATTTGCAGTTGCGCAGAAGGACAAACTGGCGATCCATTCCAAAGTTGCAGAGATATTCCACCCGAACCTGTTACACCAGCACCTCCCAGAAAAATACCTTGTGTACCATCACCTTGTGGCCCTAACTCTGTTTGTCGCACTGTTGGAGATACATACACTTGTAGTTGTCAAGAAAATTACATTGGACAACCACCAAATTGTCGGCCAGAATGTGTTATCAACACCGATTGTCCAAGTACTCAAGCATGTATAAACAGCAAATGCAAAGATCCATGTCCAGGAAGTTGTGGAGAAAATGCCGAATGTCATGTTATTTCACATGCAGTATCATGCTCTTGCATACAAGGTTTTATTGGAGATCCATTCGTTCAATGTATAATTAAAGCAGAACCTATTAAACCATGCGAGCCATCACCATGTGGTGCAAATGCCGAGTGCAAAGAAAGAAACGGGGCTGGAGCATGTATTTGTTTACCAGACTATCAAGGAAATCCCTACGAAGGGTGTAGACCTGAATGCGTTTTGAGTTCGGATTGTCCATCTATTAAGGCCTGTATTATGAACAAATGTGCAGATCCATGTCCAGGAACATGTGGTCAAAACGCTGAATGCTCAGTAATTAATCATGTTCCAACTTGTTCTTGTATTCCTGGATTTACTGGTGATGCATTTAGATTCTGTTCTCCATTACCAATAGAACGTAAGTACTTATAAGTATTAGTATTTAAGGCAGCTCTGCCCTTTAAATATGCGTGTATAAGCAAGTTAACAGTCATATTCGCCATAACTCAATTTAATGAATCGACTCAGTTGTGCTTTAATTTGTAATAGCACATTTTTGCTTTAAAAAAGACAAATTAATTTGTTATTCTATCACAGATTTTCTTTTAAGTGTAACTGCAGTAATTTGTATTTTATTAATTTTTTTGTTCAATATGATGATTAAACCACATTTATATATTAAAATTAGAATTGTATTATCCATCTGAAAATGCTTTGAACGTATTTTTAAAAGTTTTATTCTGAAAGCCTTTAAGCATTGTTAATGCTTGTAAATTTAACTTAAAAACTAGTTGTCGCAATATCCTTTTTTACTTAATACTTTTCTCCATTGCATTCATTTGACAGTGTAAGAGTTAATTTTTAGTGTACCCTACTTAGTTACCAAGATATATTATCTAAAATATTTTATAATAATGTTTTGTGGTATTATTGATTATAGTTCAGTACATTATTTAATTTTAGCCGTGACAGAAGAACCACAACAACCACAAAATCCATGTAAACCATCTCCTTGTGGACCAAACAGTCAATGTCGCGAAGTTAATGGCCAGGCAGTCTGCTCGTGCTTACCTGAGTATCAAGGATCTCCTCCATCTTGTAAACCAGAATGTGTAGTTAGTTCTGAATGTCCACCCAATCGCGCGTGCCATAAATTCAAATGTGCCAATCCCTGTGTGGGAACTTGTGGCGTAGGTGCTAGATGCGAAGTCATTAATCACAATCCAATTTGCAGCTGTCCATCAGGATTAACTGGCGATCCATTCTCAAGATGTTATGAATTACCAGTGGAACCAAAACCAGCACCTACACAAATTAATCCGTGCGTGCCATCTCCATGTGGAGCTAATTCAGAATGTCGCGATATTGGTGGTCAACCGTCCTGCTCTTGTAAACCGAATTATATTGGAACTCCACCAAATTGTCGACCAGAATGTGTTGTAAATACTGACTGTCCATCCCACTTAGCTTGTATTACTGAAAAGTGCAGACATCCATGTCAAGGGTCGTGCGGTTTTAACGCAGAATGTAGAGTACAAAATCACATTCCCATCTGCACATGCCTTCCAACGTTCACTGGCAATGCTTTTACTGAATGTGTTAAAGAGCAAGCTCCACCACCAAGAACACCGGAAGATCCATGTAATCCATCACCATGTGGACAAAACGCTGAATGTGACAACGGAATCTGTACATGTTTACCATTATATCAGGGAGATCCTTACAGAGGATGCCGACCAGAATGTACCATGAATACCGACTGTTCACCTACCAAGACTTGTATTAACCTAAAATGTGTGGATCCATGTCCAGGCACTTGTGGACAAGGAGCTATTTGCGACGTTGTTAACCATTTGCCGATTTGCAGTTGCCCTCCTGACTATGAAGGAGATCCGTTTACTATTTGTCGTCAAAAACCCAGAATTCGTAAGTATATAATATATATATATATATATATATATATATATATATATATATATATATATATATATATATATATATATATATATATATATATATATATATATATATATATATATATATATAACAGTTTAGACAAAAATATTTATGTTACATGAAGTGTTTCAAAAAAAGTAATCTACACAAGGAAAACTATTTTATCAAATTAAGTTTTTAGAAATTTTATTTTTTATGAAAACTGCATAAAGAAAAACTATATTTTGTAGTTTTACAAAACAATTTTGTTATTTTGGTGTGACAAAAAGTTAAGGAGAACATAAGACAAAGAAACCACGAACTTACTAGTATATTTAGTTATAAATTGCTTAAAAATAAGCCATACAAGGAATTGTATTATCTTTAAAAAGTGTATTTTACTACAAATTAATATATTTTGGATTGATATAGTTTTTTTTTCATACCTTAAATTTAATTTAAATAATATATAAAAAATTGGTTATTTTAGCAAAGAACACAGTAATAGATAGTTTTATTCTGTTTTATTTTGTCACCGTTTTAAAATAAATTTGGAAGGTTATCTTTTTACTCTTTGTCACTAAAAATGTGATTAAATAGTTTTTCGTTTAAAGTTGTTCTATTGTCACTAGAAGTAATATGATCTTCAAACCATAAATGATATGTCATTAACCTACCAAAATTTTAATGATCTTAAGAAACAAGAAAAATGGTATCCTATAAATTACCTTTTTTCAGCTCCTACGCCAATAAACCCATGCCAACCATCACCCTGCGGTCCAAATAGCGTATGTAAGGTTAATAATGGTGTCGCTGTTTGTTCTTGTCAACCTGGCATGATTGGCAGTGCACCTCAATGTCGCCCAGAATGTGTAGTCAGTGCTGAATGTACACTAACTCAAGCCTGTCTAAACAACAAATGTATTGATCCATGTCCTGGAACTTGTGGACTTAACGCCATTTGCCAAGTTGTCAACCATAATCCGATTTGTAGTTGTTCTTCTGGAAATACAGGGGACCCGTTCACCAGATGTTACCCGATTCCACCACCACCTAGAGGTAAGTACACACGCAAGGGTAAATGGGATAAATGTCTACATCGCTGTCTTAGGGTTGGATAGTACATCCACCAATTAAGGTAAAAATATTAATTAGTTATGGTGGCCACACCATGCAGTGTCGAAAAGAAATAATTTTTTTAATATTAATTTTCCATCAAAAATTTTTCCAAGTGATCTTGCCTTTAATTAATAATTTATTATGACTTTTACCAGTATGATCAAAATAACCATTTTCACTTTACAGTAAAAAATGAATAAATAAAAGAATAGGAATACATTAAATTTGGTATGCATAGCATAAACTTTTTTCTGGCTGAATAGGGGAAACCTGGAAGAAATTTTAAGGGTCCAAAAAAAACATGCAAAAACCTACATTTTTTGCCTTTTTTTCTTTATTGCTATTTGCCAACAAGAGTAATACATTTTGCGCTTTCTAATCCTATCTTGTTGGAAATGTATTGTCAAAACATTTCTCTTTTTATTTTTTTTTCTTTACGAGCAATACTTACAAAGTTATAAGCGAATAAAATTTAAAAAAATAACGCGTTTTTTTAAATGTTTTGAACATTTTGTGTTTTTTAACAAATGTTTAGCATCTTTCTGAGAAGATTTAATTATTGTTATATACATTTTTATGAAGGGTATCCAGCAAAAACATCCTGCCACTTCATACATCCAACAACTCTTGTTTCCTAGAGATAAGGCTTGGTTTAGGCTTAATTATACAGGGTGTAAAAAGTATGATGCTCACGATTTTAATGGGCGATAGTGGAGCTTAAAACAAGTAAAAAACTTCATATGACATATGTGTCAAAACTTGACAGATTTTTTTCTAAACGATATCACAGTTATAAACTTCCCTAGCAATTCTTTCTGAAACGCTTAACAATTGGCAACTAAGTATTAAATGTGTCGGTCTATAAATTTAAAAAAATAACAATAGTAATAATAATGTTTCTCCCGGTTAAACATTTAAAAAACCATTGGCAACAGCGCTGCAGTTCGTCAAGTCAGTAGTCACTTTGTGTTATGCCTAGTCGCTGAGGTATTTTTGTCTGTTTTTTTAATCCGTGCTTTGAAGTTCAAAATAATGTTTTCAAACCGGGAATATGCCGATATGTTAATAATTTACGGCAAGGCAAACCATAATGCTAATCTAGCAGCTCATATTTACCGTAAATGATAACCACAACGGTATCAAAGAGTTTTCGAAACAGGATGTGTGCAACCGAGAAATCCTGGGAGGTTCATATGTAACTATGGAACAAAAGAAAATTATTTTGGAAATCGCGAAAGAAAATCCTGAAACTAGTACGAGGTCATAAGGCCGCCAAGTAAACGTATTCACCACAATTCAAAACTGTTTCTTTTTTTATAATTAGGGACATTCTATTCTTCAAGCACAATAAAAAAGTTTTGTCTTAAAACATAATAATTTTTGTTCTTAAAATGGATATTAACCTTAATTTTGTGTGTGGTAAGTACAATTATTTTTTAATTAAAAATAAAATGTGTATTAACATCTCTTAATTGTAAATATGTTCTATAAACATCACTTTTAAAGTGTAAATATGTAAAACCTCGCAAGAAACGTTCAACGTTCGACTTGGTGAGTGATGAAGTGGGCGCGCTGTTGCCAAATTTTTTAAACTTTGAAAGGCCATATTTCGAAAACAATGAACTTTTGACCCATGTGTTTTTGGCTTGTTTTGACTCCACTATCGCCCATTAAAATCGTGAGCATCATACTTTTTACACCCTGTACATCTAAAAAATTAATAAATAAAAATCCTTTTTGCTTTATAAATGAATAACAGTAAACAATTGTTTTTGCAGACAATATTCCAACAAATCCATGCCAACCAAGCCCATGTGGACCGAACTCTGTGTGCCAAGTGCGCGGCGAGAGCCCAGCCTGCTCGTGTTTAGAAGGTTATATCGGTGTGCCGCCAACTTGCAGGCCTGAGTGCACCATAAATCCCGAGTGCCCGAGTGCGCGCGCGTGTATCAACCAAAAGTGCCGCGACCCGTGCCCGGGCAGTTGCGGCGCTAACGCGTTGTGTTCGGTAGTGAATCATAATCCCGTTTGCTCGTGCAATCCGGGTTACACCGGTGACCCGTTCAGAGGATGCGTCCAGACACCACGTAAGTCGATTTTGTCTTGTTTACTTTCTTTTATTGTAGTTGGTTTTGGGTGAGAAACAATATCAAGTTAGGTCAGACACAAAACATATTAGAACAATGGTAGGTAGACTTGTATGACCCCAAAAACAAATTACAAGAGAGTTTTAAGGTTAGGGCCGTGTTAATTACATCGATTTTACAATTTAAGCCAAAGAGATTAGTTTTGATATTACAAATAGACCTGCGTATTAAGAATGATAAAATACTATATACCTGATCAATAAAACTGTAGAACTTTAAACTTAGTTTAAAAAAATACATAAATATTTGTTTGCTTAATCAGAAATTTGGTTGTAAGTAACAACCTATACTGTAAATCAGTCAAAATACAAAAGAGGGATGCACAGACTCCTTAATTTTGATTTATTTTTTTTGTACATTTTTTACACAAAATCTTATATATAGATTTGCTTATAGAGAAAGAAGGTCGACCCACAATAACTTATGAAAGTTTTGGATTGTTAATAAAAGTCTAGGGTAATTTTATGTATCGCATTTAATAGCAGAAGTTAGTACTAGTAATTAGTAATAGAGATTATTCTAATTTTGGCTACTATCGGCAAACGTGAAAGTATAAAAAATAGTAGATGCACTTGGACTAATTTTGACAAATCGAACTAGATAACCTAAAACCTATATTTCACATAATATTTTTTACAAATATAACTAAAAGACTAATTGTTTTACTATTCCATAATTAAAGATATTTTTTAAAACTTATATTTACTAAATTGATTCGTCAAAATTAGAATAAGATGTATGTAGTTACCAAATTGATATTGTTTCTTGAAGCATGCACATCTTAGAATTTTTTTATTTGTATGGGATTATTCAAAACATTTAAAATTATTATAAAATATACTACTAGAGTAGAAATTACCACCAGCATCAAACAAACATTAAATTATTAAGACATACAAATGTCCAAGATTATTAATTCTGTAAGAAAAAGTTTCTTGTTTATAGAAAAAACAGAAGGTTTGCTGAAAGGTATAATTTTAATTAATAAATTGAAAAAATAAAAGCTGTAAAAGACTTCCCTCAAACATAGTCTAAGAATAGTCTCTGTAGAAAATTTATTTTTCTTAGAAGTTAATTTTGCATATTTATAGTAAAATCACATATGGCTCGATAGTATTTTTGCATTACTTTTTGGAATAAAAAGACAATAGAGAGGGAGAGATCTCAGATTTTAAACAATCATAAACGTTAATTTAAAGACACAACGAACTATTAAATAATATGTATATGCCAATTAAGTTAAGTTAAAAAGAAGTAAAAATGCAAAATTCTTTTTAAAGTAATATTTTCCAACGTCTTATGCATTTTTAATATTTTAGACACCAAATAATTAAACACTAAAAAAATTAACTAGCTATGAATCTGCTAACGTTTACAGATAGATCTTTATAATGAGCTTTGAATTTGTTTCACCCTGTACCATTTCATTTTTAAATTATTCCCGAAGTAAGTGACCTTCTAGCCAATAAATTTTGTAAATTTTAAATGTTTTGAATATTTTATTATTGGTTATTTGCATGTAACTGCTGTACATACTAATGCTGCCTATGCTAAGGGGATAAAAAGGTAAGGATAATCCCCCAACGATAACAACGAGCTTCAGAGGCAACGAGCAAACACACCCTGCTATAGCCCCCTTTCCCTGCTACTTGATTGCTATAAGTCCCAAAAAACAAATAACCCCAGGCTTACAAAATAAAATGGAAAACGGTTCACAAGCGTTACACAATACCCCCAACCCCAAATGCGCTTACATAAATTAAATACCCTGACAAAGCTTTCCCCACGCAAAAATATTTAATAAAAAGCAAAGCATAATACCAAGGCATAAGTGGTACAATTAAAACAAGTAACCTCGCCCGCTAAAATAAACGCTTGCTATTGCGGAGTCAATAACCCGATTAAAAATCACTGACGATTGACTACTAAAACCTTGATTATGATTATAGAGCGTTTACCCGAACCAGAGATATTAAACCCCTGCAAACCTTCCCCCTGCGGAACAAACGCAATTTGCACAGAAAGAAATGGAGCTGGTGCATGTCAATGTTTACCAGAGTATATTGGAAATCCTTACGAGGCTTGTAGGCCTGAATGTATTCACAACTCAGATTGCCCGTCTAACAGAGCATGCATAAGAAATAAATGTTCAGATCCCTGTCCTGGTACTTGTGGAACTAATGCTGAATGTCAAGTTATAAACCATTCCCCCTCTTGTACTTGTATCCCTGGATATACTGGTGATGCCTTTAGGCATTGCATCTTACCACAGCCAGAACGTAAGCACTTTACATTGTCAACTTTATAATTGGAGAAATATTGCATCCATAAAATAGATCTAGAAATATGGTTACTAAAGGTTTTCAAGCTAGTTATCAATTTATATTTAATTCAATTTTATAAACTTATATTAAATATCTCAATAGGTATATTTTAATATAATTAAAATATTGTTGGTCGTAGTCACCTATAACATTTTTATTGTGATGTTCATCGAAGATATGATAGCAAATTATTTGTTAACCTATCTCAAATATCTATGTTACTACGAAAGCCTAGAGGGGCCAAGTAAACAGAAAATAAATTGAAATATCAACTTACTAAGTAGAAATTTTAACTTACTATGTTTAAATTTTAACTTAGCATGTTGAAATTTCAAGTTACTATGTTAAACTTTTAACTAAGCATATTAAAATTCCAACTTACTATGTTAAAAGTTTAACTTACCATGTTGAAATTTCAGTTTACTAAATTTCGACTAAGGAAGTTAAAATTTCAACTTGCTATGTTAAAATTTCAACTTACTATGTTAAATTTCAAATGACTAAGTTGAAATTTCAACTTCCTATGTTGAAATTATGAAAGATCTCTCTCCCAACAGGATCATCAGATTTATTAGTCTGGACCTGGTGGGAAAAATATAAAAGGTTGTGAGCCACAATAGACCGATCGGTCGCGGTGCAACGGTGTTATACCCACTTACTTTAAACCTACCTGCCTACCTAGTAAGTTGAAAATTGAACATAGTAGGTTGAAATACTAATTTAAAATTTCAACCTAATTTTTTTACTTGGCCCGGGATTTCATATGTTACAGATATAATATTGGATGCACCAATTTCTTGTTTGAGAATATTAAATTTTTAAACTTAAAAAGATTTATAAAAAATCGTACCTTTTAGCTGTCCAAGTTCAAAACGAGGATCCATGTCAACCTTCACCTTGTGGACCAAACAGTCAATGTCGGGTTGTAAACCAACAGGCTGTTTGTTCTTGTATACCCACTTATATAGGTAGCCCGCCTGGTTGTAGACCAGAATGCGTGGTTTCTTCCGAATGTCCCATGAACAGAGCTTGTATTAACAGTAAATGTACGGATCCGTGTCCTGGAACTTGTGGTCTACAAAGTAAATGCCAAGTGATAAACCATAGCCCAATTTGTAGTTGTAGAGGTGGATTTACTGGAGATCCATTTGCAAGATGTTATCCTATACCACGTAAGATATTAAACAATATCCAGTAAAGTCGTAAAAAACCTCCTTCACCTTTAATTCTCTTTATTTATTAGAAAAAATTTATTTGTATATGCTAAGAATAGATAAAATTGTCAGTGAAATATTTTGCCAAACTTGTTTAGTTTTTTAAATTCATCATATCCTCCTATATATTTTACGAAAAAGCAAGGTTGACGTTTCGCACATGAAAGAGTATTTAATTCATTGTAGGAAAACCGATAATTATGGACTAAAAATCACTCATTTTGTTTAATTTGCCATGAAAGAATATCAAACGTTTTATAAAAATGAATACATGATGACGCTCAGATATCATTTTAGCAGTTATGGAACTATTTTTTTAATAACAATATTTATCGATCGTAATCATGTTTCAAATTTAAGTAAACCAACCTTTACCGATCAAGAAAAGAGGGAAACTTTTTACGATTTGACTGTTAATAAAACTTCCACTATAATTTTTATTTAATATTTGAAGTAATTGAAATGTAAACACTATGACAAACTACAAAATACACAGAGGATAATTATTTTTAGCACCACCCCCAACACCAATACAAGAAATAGAGATAAACCCATGTATTCCGTCACCTTGCGGCCCTAATTCTCAATGTATAAACAATGGAAGAACACCATCTTGTTCATGTCTCCCTCAATACATAGGTAGTCCCCCGAATTGTAGACCCGAGTGTACGATAAACCAAGACTGTCCAAGCAATTCAGCATGTATCCGTGAAAAATGTACTGATCCATGCCCCGGTTCCTGTGGCGCAAATGCGGAATGTGTTGTGCAAAACCACAACGCAATTTGCAGCTGCCCCACTGGCTTTGCAGGAGATCCATTTGTCAGTTGCTATCCCAAACCACAGGAGATTGAACCAGTGAGAGAGCAGGATCCTTGTAACCCATCTCCATGTGGATCGAACGCCCAGTGTAATAATGGTGTTTGTACTTGTCTTCCTGAATACCAAGGCGATCCATATAGAGGCTGTAGACCAGAATGTACCCTTAACAATGATTGTCCAAGAAACAAGGCTTGTATAAGACTAAAATGTGTAGATCCATGCCCTGGAACTTGTGGAACTGGTGCTATATGTCAAGTTATTAACCACATACCAATTTGTAGCTGCCCAAGTGGCTATCAAGGGAATGCATTTGTCTTCTGTCAATTATCTCCACGTAAGAACTTTTTATAAATATGAATATAATTAAATTTGACAGGTTTTCATTACAGAGAGTCATATTAAGTTCGTACCTAGATTAAAACTTAATTATTTTAAAGTACTTAAGTCTAAGAACACTTGTTCTTTATTTTATTACGCAACTATATAATTATACCCATTTTCTTTTAGCACCTCCTAAAAGTAATCCTTGCAACCCATCTCCCTGCGGGCCCAACAGTCAATGTAGAGAAGTCAACGGACAAGCTGTCTGTTCCTGTGTCTTAGGCTTTATAGGAAGCCCCCCAACATGTAGACCCGAATGTGTAACTAGTTCCGAATGTCCCCTAATACAGGCCTGTGTAAATCAAAAATGTGTAGATCCATGTCCTGGTACTTGTGGTCTTAATGCCAAATGTCAAGTTGTTAACCATAATCCGATTTGTAGTTGTCCACTTAACTATATAGGGATCCATTTACGAGATGCATTCCTAAACGTAAGCATAATATTTTTTCGGTTTATTCTGGAGCAATTCCGGTTTGACCAAAAATGACTCTAACTTTCGATTTTAAAATAGGACGCCTTTTATATAAATAACATTATGGGTGTAATGGTCCATCTATTTCATTAATTTATATTATACAGGGTGTCCCAGAATATGTGGGCAATCTCTCGGAATCTAATAGAAAACCTAAAAATATTATGACAAGTTCCCATAAAATTTTTTCCTATGACCCTCCCCTACGGAGATACAGGAACATAACAGACGCCCCTGAAAATGGTTTTTGTTTAAATAACTTTTAAAATACTAGGCGTGATTTAATATATTTTTTGATATGATGGTTAGTAGATAAGTCTAAAATGAACCCATCAAATCATATTTGGCTTATTTAGTTTGCCAGGGACGGACTAGCTCTGACACAATAATAGTAATTTTTTAAGACCCTGTATGATAAAGGCTCAACAATATTATTTTTGGATAGCTTTAACCTTAAACTAAAATAAAGGTGATTGACATCGATAAAATCAACTGTTTACGAGAAATAAAATATCATGGTTGATATTTTTTTTTTACATTCTACAAGGTGTTTTTCAATTGTACTTCAATATTTAGGAAAGCAGTTTTTGGGTCCATATTAAAAAAAACTTTATATGAACGTATGTCCTAAACGTCTTAACTTTTAAGATACAGGGTAGTAAAATTTTCAAAAATAAATCATTTATTATTAATATCTGTAATACCACTTTTGATATTTTATTGAAATTTGGCATGTATGTACTATGTATCAACAAGCATTTTTTAGTGTACCACATTTTTTTTTATTTTCACCAGTGGCGTTCGTACAAAATTTGACCGGCCTATTTTGGCAAATAAAAAAATGTGGTACACTAAAAAATGCTTCTTGATACATAGTACATGTATGCCAAAGTTCATTAAAATATCTAAAGTGGTATTACAGATATTAATAATAAATGATTTATTTTTTAAAATTTTACCACCCTGTATCTCAAAAGTTAAGACGTTTAGGACATACGTTCATATGAAGTTTTCTTCTTAAAATGGACCCAAAAATTGCCTGGTTAAATATTGACGTACAATTAGAAAACACCCTGTATAATTTAAAAAAAAAATTACCAAACATGATTTTTTATTTATCGTAAACAGTTGATTTTATCAATGTCAATTAAGAATATCTTTTTTTTAGTTTAAGGTTAAAGCTATTCAAAAATAATATTGTCAAGCCTTTATCATACAGGGTGTTAAAAAAATTGCCATTATTGTGTCAGAGGTAGTCCGTCCCTGGCAAACTAAATAAGCCAAATATGATTTAATGGGTTTATTTTAAGAAAACTTATCTAGTAACCATCATATTAAAAAAATATTAAAGTACGCCTAGTATTTTAAAAGATATTAAAAAAACGATTTTCAGGGTCGTCTGTTGTGTACCTGTATCTCCGTAGGGAAGGCTCGTAGGAAAAAAGTTTATGGGAGCTTGTCATAATATTTTTAAGTTTTCTATTAGAATCCGAGAGAATGTCTACATATTCTGGGACACCCTGTATATTTAATTCTAAAATGCCATGGATTTTTTTAATATTAATCATATAGATTAAAATTTTTTTGTACTATAACTGATTTTAAAAATGATTTTATTACTATATAAAATATTTAAAAATTTTGTCAAAAATAGTAAAAAAATACATTTTTAATAACAACTGCGTAATATGCATCTTTGCACTCAGTCTTCGTCATCTACTGATCTATGAATTAAAACCGCCCAAGTAGCAATAATTATACCCAAGAGTAATAATTGTTCATCACATCGGCAACACTGTTACGTGCAAACTCCCATAAGTAACCATCTTGACAAAAGAGTGACCCTAAAAAATTCAATATAGTTCAATGGATTACATTATTGCAGATTTACCAAAAACTTTCCCTAAATGCTACTTGAGAGTTAATTCGGTTGCTCGAATCAATTACAGAAAAGATACAAATTAACTAAAAAAAATGCTTAAACTTGTATTACCAAGAGACAAATTAATTTTTCTTTTTTACTTATTACTAATTACTAGTAAAACAGTTTTTTTAGGAATTAAATGAAATTAAAATATGGGGTAATAAAAGTGTATTTTATCTAATTAAAAACAAACTAATCGTCTGTGAAGCGAGATATTAAGAATCAAATTGTGCATAATGACACTGTCGATATCTGTCATGTATGAAAGCCATGCATTCATTTTGGAATATCTCGATAATGGTTCTTACGATATTGTTTAAAAACTAATGCAATATAAATCAGAGTATTAGAAAATGTAAAAAAATCCTGAATTTTTTGACCGTTTGTTGAAAATATATTGAATTTTGAAAGTTTACTAGGTCTGTTTATTGTTAAGAAATAGTGTACACTATTTTATTGTTTTTTTTTTACGTAATCGCTCTTATGAAAGGTGTATTTTAGGGCTAGGTTGGTCCAAAAATTATAAAATGGTGTAAAATATTACTGAATAACTAACAGACCTCATGTGTTGTGTGTACAGTCTTCTACAAAAATAATATTTTCAAGCATTGTGAACCTCTAACTTTTGGTAAAACGTATTTGATCCTTTTTGGAATAACGCTAAATTTGTGGCCCATTTAACTTACTGTATCACGAATTAAACTAAAATGTTAAAAATATAATGATTCGTACTGGTACTAGCCCCGGCCCGTTCAACAATCAATTTTTGTTAAAGAGTGATGGGCGAGTTCGAAGATATTCATCCGAGATTAGGGTTTGAATTGCAGACGGGCTGGGCTTTACTTACTTCTTCTTAAAGTGCCTATCCTCTGAGGATGTTGGCTATCATTGGACCATACTACTTTGTTTACTGACGCTCTGAATAGACCTGTGAATGTCATTCCAGTCCATGTTCGCAGGATACGTAGCCATGATATTCGTCTGCGTACTGCTGATCTTCGACCCTCTATTTTTCCCTGTAGGATAAGTTGAAGCAGGTGGTATTTTTCATTTCGCATATGTCCAAAGTACTCCAGTTTTCTGCGTTTGACGCTTGTAAGGTATTCTAGTTCTCCACCGATCCCTTGCAAGACGGTTTCGTTTGATACGTGGCATATCCATACGATGTTAAGCATGCGGCGGTAACACCACATCTTAAACGCATCTGTGCGTTTACATGAGGCATCGGTAAGGGTCCACGCTTCTGCCCGATATAAGAGGGTTGAGAGTACATGTCAAAATTCTGATTCGAGTCTGGATATTGAGGGATAGGTTGCAGAGTATCTTGCGCATCCTATTGAATACACCTCTTGCTTCTTCGATTCCGCATCTTATTTCTAGAGGGTGGTTCCAGTCCTTACTTAAAGTGCAGCCTAGGTATGTGACTGCCTTTGCCATTGTAAGCGCTACATTGTTGACAGTAAACTGTAGGTTGTCGACATTGTTTTTACTGACAATTAGCGTTTGTGTTTTCTTGCAGTTTATCTTCATACCATATCTATTTACTTAGTGGAACGTCATAATTTTGTCTACGACTGTCGCGAGTAAACTACCTTTATTGTTTTTGTCATACATAACTAAACAACAAGTACTAAGTGTTAAGCTGCGTGTTACAATATTTGTTACTAGATATGAGTTTTCTTTTCTTGAAGTTATTAGACCATATTATAGTTACAGTAACACTAAAATCCTGGACTTCCATTGTCTTTATTTGTTAATTGTTACACGTTGCAATGAGCATTTATCTCCAATCGTTATTACCTAAAAACTGTTGGAGATACATACTAACTGAAACGTTTGGTAACAATTAACAAATAAAGACAAAGGAAGTCCAAGGTTTTAGTGTTAATGAGTTTTCTTACTAAAAATATATTACAGTTATAAAAGTGAATGGTTTAAAATTGCTTGTATGAGATAATTTTTAAGATCATCCGAAAAAAATAAATAAATTTAAATAAAGATTGTAGCTGGCAAATAGCAATAAACTAAATGTTTTTATCGTTCTTGATCAAGAATAAAAATATTTTTTGTATATTTCATGCATGGCATTTTAGATTCAGAAAAAAAACCACATAACTGAACAGAACTGTCAAGAAGTGTCCAAAGATGTGACATTGTACTCGAAATATCATTTTCTATTAAAATAAGAAGAGAATAGATGAACATTCATTTTAAAATCGAATGCTTAGATCATTTCTAGCCATACCAGAAGTGTTTTGGAAAATATATATGTCAAAATATGCAAATTTATCCGTTATTGTGTCCCTGTTCCCAGAAAAAAAAATAAACAACCAAATTACTTGAGACTTACCCGGTATACTATTTTATTGTTTTAAGAAAATATTCTGGTCAAAGAGTTTTATTAATAAAATTCTTGACTCTTGTTTAAATTATCTTGTCATTTACTTTAAAGATTAATTCATTATAACACATTATTAAAAAAATAGACATTCATACAATATAATATATTGTTATCTTTTTCTTAATTATAATTATTTTAAACTTTGGTAATTGTCTAGAAAGTTCCGGCATCGCCGATTTTGACCAATTTTGGTATACGGAGGTTTTTGGAACACTGATACGAATCTGAAGGGATTTTTAGTAGGAAAAGCTTCGTTTTCGAGATGTCCATCATCAAACTTGAAAATTGAATTAACCTTATTTTCACTATTTCTCCTTCCTTTTGCACACAATTCTTAATTTTAACACTAAATTGGCACACAATATTTTATAAACACCTTTTAAAACCTTTTTTTATGTTGATTTTACACCTTTTTCCATTAAATTGCAAAGTTTTACTTTCAAACGCTGCGGACATGGTTGCTGAAAAATTCCCTAGTGTATAAATAGTTGCGGCGTTTCAAAGTGAAAGTTTGCAATAAAATAGAAAAAAGGTATAAAATAAATATAAAAACAGGTTTTTAAAAGGTGTTTATAAAATATTTTGTGCAAATTTAGTGTAAACATCAAGAATTATGTGCAAAAAAGGGGAATAGTGAAAATGACGTTACTTTTTAAGTTTAATGATAGATGTGTTAAAAACGAAACGTTTTCTACTAAAAATAATTTTAGATTTGTGATCAGTGCCCTAAAAAAACCCGCGTAAACCTAAATTGGTTAAAATCGGCGTTGCCGCAACTTTCTAGACAATTACCAAAACTTTTTTTTATTTCTTATGATAACAAAAATAGTTTGCTTCCCTGCACTAACCACGTTTGTCTAAAATAACTTTTCAACTAGTTAAAACGATGTAATCCAGTATCCATGTTCTATTTCATACTCTGAAAAGTATGTGATATTTTTCGTATATGTTTTTTTTTAAATAAAAGTTATTATGGAACCTAAATGGCATTTAGTGCAGTTGATAAAAACGTCAAGCTGTCTATTATCAAAACTAACACGTTATGTCAGATACTCTGCGTATGAATATGAATGTCTACTAATTTTGAAAATAAACAGAATTTCAAATGAAATTATTTACCTGACTTCTTTTAAATAAACCTACATATCTTTTTTCTTAAAATAAGACTATACTAACTTTTTTTTGACTTTTAAAGTGCAGAAAATAAGTATTTTTAATTTATAAACCAAAAAAGTCTAGTCTACAAAAATGTTTGCCTTGTAGCTCAAGAAGAACCGGTAGTAGTTCCAGTCAACCCTTGCAACCCATCACCATGCGGTCCCAACTCACAATGTAAAGAGTCAAACGGATCCCCGTCATGCTCTTGTCTTTCCGAATTTATCGGCACACCACCTAATTGCAGACCCGAATGCAGTAGTAACAGTGACTGCGCCAACCATTTGGCATGTATAAATAGAAAATGTAAAGACCCTTGTCCTGGAGTATGTGGTACAAATACTGAATGTAGAGTTGTTAGTCACTCTCCGAACTGTGTATGTATTGCTGGTTTTGAAGGTGATCCTTTTACCCAATGTGTACCTATCCGGCAACAAATTCAAGAAATTCTTAACCCATGCCAACCATCGCCATGTGGTGCAAATGCCATATGTAAAGAAAGAAATGGTGCAGGATCTTGTGTCTGCTTACCCGAATATATCGGAAATCCATACGAAGGCTGTAGACCCGAGTGTACAATAAGTTCCGATTGTCCACAAAATAGAGCTTGTTTGAGAAATAAATGCGTTGATCCTTGCCCTGGAACTTGCGGTCAAAACGCCAATTGTCAGGTTATAAATCATTTACCTTCATGTACATGTATTGCCGGATATACTGGAGATCCATTTAGATTCTGCCAAGTCATACCTGAACGTAAGTTTAGCTCCTCATCAGTATGTATGTTTTTATACCAGGTGAAACAGCGGACGTGTAATAGCTAATTACTTTCTTATTTACAAAGATATTTTTCTAAAATTAATAGTGTTTCTATAGCGAATAGTTGTTTTTTAGGACTTAATAAATTATTCTTGTGACTTCAGGTTTAACTTGAAATAACTTTTTTCTACGACTGACACTAAAAGTAATATTTTTCTCACTGGTTACTAGCTTTTAAAATAAAATATTTCCCATGCAATGAGGAAAACCAAAAACAGTAAGAAAAATAATTTTCTCTCAAATGGGAAAAGTACTTTGCTCTCAATTGCTATATGAAATAGTAGAAATAGGCCTTTGATTCGCGACTTTGACATTATCTAGCAGCCTGTGGCAGTTGGCGTCGCATAGCAATGATTAAACAAAAATGAATATATCATGCATCGGCGAGCGCCATATTTATTGCAAATGTCAGTTTTATAAATGTTGTATTTTATCCTATACAGGGTGCCATAGATTCGAGTGCATGCATGGGGATCTCGGAAAACGTAAGAGATACGAAGTCGGTTAAATTATGGCAAAGTTGTGTACTTGCGTAATTAACCATGTCCACTTTAAAAAGTTGCAAAATACCGAGTACTTCCGGAGATATCCGGAAAATCGAAATTTTCCGATTTCGTTTTTATTTTTTTCTGACGTTATTTAAAGAAATATGAAAAAACAAAAGACACTTTTTTTATGGCCACTTTTTAAGCTCCACAAAACAGCTGTGAGAAATTTTCCGCACGACGTTTCGTTTTCGTTAAACCATCATCAACTTTATTTTTCTAAATTCGGACCTGGGTTTTTTATTAAATTTTTTTTAAACCCTTTATTATCCCAATTACAAAAATGTATAACACTTAATATTTATTAACAAATATGAAACGCTCCTATAAGAAATGATGTGCGTTCCTTGTCCAACTTATTGTCTCTTATGGAAAATATGTTTATTAAACAGAAAAATATTAAGTGTTATACATTATTGTAATTGGCATTATAACTGCTTTTAAAAAAATGCAATAAACAATTGAGTATTCAAAAAAATAAAGTTAATGATGGTTTAACGAAAACGAAACGTCGTACGGAAAATCTGTGAACGCTGTTTTGTAGAGCTTAAAAAGTGGCCATAAGAAAGTGTTTTTTGTTTTTCCATATCTCTTTAAATAACGTCAGAAAAAAAATAGAAACGAAATCGGCAAATTTCGGTATTTTCCGGATATCTCCGGAAGTACTTGAAATTTTACAACTTTCTAAACGGCATGTTGTTAGGCACCTATGCACAACTTTGCAATAATTTGTTCGACTTCGTATCTCTTACGGTTTCTGAGATCCCCATGCATGTACTCTAATCTGTGGCAGCCTGTATAGATACTAAAATTTCTTATTAATTTTTTAAAAATGAATAACGCAAATAGCGATACCGAGCTTATAAAAATAGAGCTTACTAAAAAGAATATTTTTTTATTTTATATATTTTTTTGTTTCGCTATAAAAGAAATGGTCGTAGAAAAAGTAGAATGTTCAACATGTAAGAAAGCACATTTCCCACTCGCTAATTTGCGAACAAACTCACTTGTGGGAAATGTTAAACTTTTCTTACCTGTTGCACAATATACTATTTACATCATCATTAATGATATAACAAACAGTAGAAAAAATAATGTTCTATAGGAAGGACAAATAAAAATATGTTGTTTTCATTCACTTTTTTTCGAAATATCAAAAATTTATTCAGTCAGGAATAGTGGAATTCCTGCATAAACATACACCACCATGCTAAATAATAAATTGTCTGATCTTTCGAAATCACCGCACGCGACACTTTAATATTGTCCAAGCTGTACTGCTACTGAAGCTTATTTAAATGAATAATTTTTTGACGCCATTTTAAAAGTAAGTGTCATACTATGACACATGGTTAAAAAGATAATTTTAAGGCGATAGGCTATAAAATTATAAAGGGTGGTATTTAAAAAAAAATAGTTAGTTCCGGTTTAATCGGAAGTAGCAAAGATAGATTTCTAAGTCCTGGAAGAGGGTCTGCTATAGAAACTCTCAAAATTTGAGAGTAAAATTTTTGTAAATAAGAAAGTAATTATCTATCCGTGGGGTCACTCAGCATAATAAACAATCTAACCACATTGATATTTGGTTAATATTATTTTGACTGTCAAAAAAAAATGTCAGTTTCTTGAGAAATAGTCATTTAGCACATGTTAAATAGATATAATTTTTCTACAAAGTAAAGATATAGCATACAAAGTAGTTAAAACAATTTCCGTTTATTAATTCTTACACCAAAAATACACAAATCTAGTGTTAAATATATTAAAAATAAATAAGATATTTAATCTAGAATTATAATGAATTCTGAAATCTAAACAATTTGTTAAAAAAAAAACGCAATCTTAGGCGGTTATGTAAAATAAGTCATGTGTTGATATATTAAAATTACATTTAAAGACTTTCTTAAAATTAATGCCTCAAATTTTGTAGCCGTTGTCGAAGATATAACACCAGTTAACCCTTGCCAACCCAGTCCTTGTGGTCCAAACAGTCAATGCCGTGAAGTAAACGGACAAGCAGTCTGTTCTTGCCTACCAAATTACATTGGTAGTCCACCAGGTTGTAGGCCAGAATGTGTTGTTAGCTCAGAATGTCCAATAGAAAGAGCATGTATAAATCAGAAATGTGCAGATCCCTGTCCAGGAACCTGTGGACTAAATGCCCAGTGCAAAGTTATTAATCACAGTCCTATCTGTAGTTGTAACGCGAGGTTTACTGGAAATCCGTTTACAAGATGTTATCCTATTCCACGTAAGACAATTTATATGTGTCATTATAAAGATAAACGTAGATAATCGATTTTTAGAATACGTATTTATACATCAAACATTTAATAAATCTTAAAAAATATAGTAGCTTGAATGAACTATTTAAATCAGTTGTAGATATGTTCTATATTGTTGTTGCAGATTCATGTATTAAAAAGTCCTTATTGGGTGCTCGCCAAAAATCCTGTTTTTAATATTTAAATCAAATAAACAAACACATTTTTTTAAATTCTGATATCTAAAAACTTACCTAAAGGTTGCACTTAAAAGATAATATACAGGATATCCGTGGTAGGGAAAAGGGTTTGATGATTGTTTTAAAAAAAAAAAGGTTTGTTTCATCGCGGCATGAAAATACTCAGATCAGAACTCTGCATATTTCCTTTTATAATGTAGCCTTACTGAGGAAATTGGCCAAAATTAAATTTTAATATCACTAGTAAAAAGCCTCAAGTGTCGTCACTTTAATGTAAAGAAAATCTAAAATATATATTTCGCAATTCAGGTAGCCTTTTTGGGCTCCCAAGCATTGTGTTTATTATATTTATAGTAATAAATTTAAAACTAACTGTATTATAAAAACTAAGTTTTTTATGTAGAATTGAACCTTTAAATATGTTACCTCACCACTGGGATACCCTGTATTGAAAAATACTTGCCCTTTAAATAATTAATAATCAAGAATGTTTAATCATAAAAATATAATTGATTTTTAAAGTTGGTATACAACCTGTTGCTACGGTTATTTAAAACTTTAAAAAAACACTTATTTTTTTAGCTCCACCTCGCGATCCAGTAGTTCCCATATTTGTTGACCCATGCGTACCATCTCCCTGTGGTTTAAACTCTCAGTGTCGCAATATAAATGGAAACCCGTCATGTTCTTGCCTACCAAATTATATTGGATCACCTCCAAACTGTAGGCCAGAATGTCTGATCAACGCAGAATGTCAAAGCAACCTAGCATGTATCCAGGAGAAATGTAAAGACCCATGCCCCGGCTCTTGTGGCAGTGGTGCCGAATGTAGCGTTATTAACCATACGCCCATTTGTACTTGTCCGGAAGGCTTTACTGGTGATCCGTTTAGTTACTGTTCACCTAAACCACCACCAGTTGTTGAACCTATTGAAACAGACCCATGTAACCCATCTCCCTGTGGCTCCAATGCACAATGCAACAACGGAATATGTACTTGTCTACCAGAATACCAAGGTGATCCTTATAGGGGTTGTAGACCAGAATGTGTTTTAAATAGTGATTGTCCCAAAGACAGAGCTTGTCTTAGAAATAAATGTAAAGACCCATGTCCTGGAACGTGTGGAACCAACGCTATTTGCACCGTAATAAACCATATTCCCATGTGCTCATGTCAACCGGGGTACATTGGTAATGCCTTTATTACTTGCAACCCGATACCAGGTAAACAAATTAAAATTTAAAAGTCATGGCATTATAATGCTAAAAAACTTACCTTTATATTTTAGTTGAAACTCCAAAGAACCCGTGTAGTCCTTCACCTTGTGGTCCAAACAGTCAGTGTAGGGAAATAAACGGTCAGGCAGTATGTTCTTGTGTTCCTGGTTACCTTGGCAGCCCACCAACTTGTAGACCAGAATGTGTCACTAGTTCTGAATGTCCTTTAATACAAGCTTGTGTAAATCAAAAATGTATAGATCCATGTCCTGGTACCTGTGGTCTTAGTGCCAAATGCCAAGTTATTAACCATAATCCTATTTGTAGTTGTCCACCAAGATATAGCGGTGATCCATTTACAAGATGCCTTCCTATACGTAAGTCATTTTAATATTTTTCTGCAAAAAATAAAAAGTCTTAACGTTTTCATTAAATTCATTCTTTGAATTTAAAGGTTAAAATTCAAAATGTAAACTTTTTTATTTAATAACTTCTTTTGACAAAATAAAATTTTTAAATTTTATGTTAAAGTAAGCCCTTTTAATACCAAAACAATAAAATAAAATCTTTTAGCTGAAGATATTCAACCAGTAATCCAAGTTAATCCATGCCAGCCATCACCTTGTGGTGCAAACGCCGAATGTAGAGTAGTAGGAGAGTCTCCATCCTGCTCATGTTTACCTGAATTTATTGGAACACCACCAAATTGTCGTCCTGAATGCATAAGTAACAGTGAATGTTCAAGTCATTTGGCATGTATAAATCGAAAATGTAAAGACCCTTGCCCAGGAACTTGTGGTACGAATGCTGAATGTAGAGTAATAAGTCATACGCCAAATTGTGTATGCCTCCAAGGGTATTTTGGTGATCCATTTTCGCAATGTAACTTACAACAGACTACTGTGCCTGAAGTTTTAAACCCATGTAATCCATCACCTTGTGGGGTTAACGCTGAATGCAGAGAAAGAAACGGTGCTGGTTCATGTGTTTGTTTACGAGAATACATCGGTAATCCCTACGAAGGCTGCCGACCGGAATGTTCTATAAACTCCGACTGTCCATCGAACAAAGCCTGCATTAACAGTAAATGTCAAGATCCTTGTCCTGGAACCTGCGGTTCAAACGCTGTTTGTCAAGTCATAAATCACCTTCCATCTTGTACTTGCAGTCCTGGATATACTGGTGATCCATTCCGATACTGCACCATTATACCACCACAACGTAAGTCTTGTACCATTTAAAAAAGTTATAGACGCAAAACTTGCTAAGTAAACGAATAAAGCGATTTAACATATTTACCAAACATTTCTTTATACCAGTCCACGAAAATAATTTTTTGATCTCCATGCTTTATAGCTGTCGTCAGCGATATACCTTCAAATCCATGTCAACCATCACCTTGTGGTCCAAACAGTCAATGCCGCAAAGTGAATGGCCAAGCTGTATGCTCTTGCTTGCCAAACTATTTTGGAAGTCCTCCAGGCTGTAGACCAGAATGTACTGTAAGCTCCGAATGTTCACTGGACAAAGCGTGTATAAATCAGCGATGCTCAGATCCATGCCCTGGAACCTGTGGTCTTAATGCTCTTTGTAAAGTTATTAAGCACAGTCCTATTTGTAGTTGCAATAATCAATTCACTGGAGATCCATTTACCAGGTGTTACCCAATACCACGTAAGAAATCTTTATTATATATTTCTGGTTCTGATAACCAGCCAATATCCAATTAACCACCAAATGTAATAAACTTACTTTGTGTTACTTGGAGAAACATCAAAACTGTTTAAATTTATTTTTAATAAGTAATTTATAAAGAACCTATTAAAGATCTTTTAAAGCCCTTTCCATATAAGTAAAAATAATTAAATTTCCACGCAATAAATTAAATTAAATTTTTAGCACCTCCTGTAGAAATAAAACCTGTAGTAGCTGTCAATCCATGTATTCCATCACCATGTGGTCCAAACAGTCAATGTAGAAATATTAATGGTTCGCCTTCTTGCTCGTGCATACCCAATTATTTCGGAAGTCCACCCAATTGTAGGCCTGAATGTACTGTAAACTCTGAATGTACCAGTAATTTGGCATGTATAAACGAAAAATGTCGAGATCCATGCCCGGGATCTTGCGGCGTCGGTGCCGAATGTAACGTTATAAATCATATACCAACATGTACATGCCTAATAGGATATACTGGTGATCCATTTAGTTACTGCACTCCAAAACCTCCAGAACCACAAGTAGTAGAAACAGACCCATGCAATCCATCACCTTGTGGACCTAACGCTCGATGCGATAATGGTATTTGTACGTGCCTACCAGAATACCAAGGTGATCCTTATAGAGAATGTAGACCGGAATGTGTTCTTCCTAGTGACTGTTCCAAAGACAAAACTTGTATTAAAAATAAATGCAAAGATCCATGTCCTGGAACGTGTGGCCAAAATGCGGAATGTAATGTGATCAATCACATTCCCATATGTACTTGTTTACCTGGATTTGTTGGTAATGCTTTCCTAATATGCTCATCCATTCCAGGTAAATACATTCATATTAAATTATTAACATAAACATATCACAACAGTTTTATCAAAAACAATTTTGGGTGCCCAAGAAAAAAATATTTCAAAGATGCAACCAAATCGTTACCCTTTTTTATTATTTAAGAACCACAGTTGTTGTCATAATTCATTTAAAGTTTAAACCAAAATTCTTAAGTATTATTTCCACATTTCTTTTTAGTTGAAATTCCCAAAAATCCTTGCAATCCATCACCTTGTGGGCCCAACAGTCAATGCAGAGAAATCAATGGTCAAGCGGTATGTTCTTGTGTACCGAATTTCATTGGAAGTCCACCAAATTGTCGACCAGAATGTGTCACAAGTCAGGAATGTCTTTTAAGTCAAGCTTGTGTTAATCAAAAATGTATTGATCCTTGTCCTGGCACCTGCGGTATTGGGGCACAATGTCAGGTAGTCAATCACAGTCCAATTTGTTCGTGTCCAACTAGATTTAGTGGAAATCCATTTATAAGATGTACACCAATACAAGGTAATAAAGAAAAGAAAGCATAAATAAACTTAATATTTTAACTGTCACCTCTTTATTATAGAAGAGCCGGTCGTTGTTCAACCAACCAATCCTTGCCAACCAAGCCCTTGTGGTCCAAACTCTGAATGTAGAGCAGTTGGAGAATCACCTTCTTGCTCATGTCTACCGGAATTCTCTGGTTCTCCACCCAATTGTAGACCAGAATGTGTTTCGAACAGTGACTGCGCTTATAATTTGGCTTGTATAAATAACAAATGTAAAGATCCATGTCCAGGAACTTGTGGAATCAACGCCGAATGTCGTGTTATTAGCCATACACCAAATTGTATTTGTATTCAAGGTTTTGTCGGTGATCCATTCCGTCAGTGTTTACAAAAACCTGGTAAGTTACTTTTTCGTTACCAGGTATAAAGATACCAACTGCAAGCACAAACAATACTTCCTATACAGGGTGATTCACGTTGAGTGTCCTATTAAAAGTTCTGGGGAACTAAAAAAAAAGAACTTTTTGAAATATGGCACATGGCCATAACAGGTAATAAGCTAAATGTTAAAAATATTTTGGCAAGTGCAGCGTTGCCAGATCTAACCAAAACCAACAGCAACATTGTAATTTTAAATAGAACACCCTGTTTTTATTGCATATTCGGATTCTACACAAAATTCTAAGTAAGTTTTATTAATATCTTCCTATACCTATATCTTAACGTTTTTAAGAAAATAATTAATCACTATTTTTTTAAGGAAAATCACCATGTTAATAATGTTTAATATTTACGTGCCTAACCGAGCTGGATACTGGAATTTTTTTTGGGGTTAGACAATGCATGTTTTTAAAAGATCTACATGCTATTATAGCAATATGGGTGTGCCAAAAAATTTGCATTTTTACCGATATTAAATAATGATTAAAACTCATTTTTTTAAATACAACATACTGTATTTTATTCCATTTTTGAATAGACCAATAATTTACCTACAAAATGTCCATACATCGTTCTATACCCATCTGCCACAGTTTTTTAAATATAGGGAAATTTTAATTTTTTAAGCATTTATTCTTTATTAATCAAACAAAATAAATAATTGTTACCTTATATGTTAAATAGTTGTCAGAGCAATTTAAAATACAAACTTCTATGGCCTACCTAGGTAAATTGTAAATTAAGCCGGTGGTTAACTGTATATTTTAAAACAGGGAAAAAATTTAAATTCGTTTGTATTTAAAAAACGGTGACAGATGGGTATAGAAACATGTATGGACATTTTATAGGTAAATTATTGGTCTATTCAAAAATAGAATAAAATATAGTATGTCGTATTTAAAAAAAAAAAGTTTTAATCATTATTTAATATTGGTAAAAATGCAAATTTTTGGGACACCCTGTAGGATATATTGCCATAATAACATGTAGATCTTTTATATACATGCATTGTCTAACCCTAAAAAAAAAATCTAGTATCCAGCTCGGTTAGGCACGTAAATATTAAACCTTTTAACATGGTGATTTTCTTTAAAAAAATAGAGATTAATTATTTTTTTTAAAACGGTAAGATATAGGTATAGAAAGATGTTAATAAAACTCACTTAGAATTTTGTGTAGAATCCGAATATGCAATAAAAAACAGGGTGTTTCATTTAAAATTACAATGTTGCCGTTGGTTTCGGTTAGATCTGGCAACGCTGCACTTGCCAAAATATTTTTTAAATGTAGCTTATTACCTGTTATGGCTGTGTGCCAAATTTCAAAAAGTTCTTTTTTTTTGGTTCCCCAGAACTTTTAATATTAGAAAAGGAATTAATGTACAGGGTGTCCCAACGATAGAGTAAAGTAAGTTTTTGCTTACCTGATATTATTTGTGTCAATATCGTTTCCGCCATAGGATAGAGGTAGGAAAAGCGCATATTTTAAAAATATTGGAAGTTATACAGGGTGCGTCACAAAAGTGGGGTACGTAAAAGTAAAATTTATTTAAATGGAACACTCTGTATTTGATTTTATTTTTGAATTCTATGTATTAATACTTACATTTTTTGTCATATACAGCATGAGCTGAAATTTGATAGTTTCTGAAATATTCGGATTTAAAGATGAAAATAGTCATTTTCATGGTGTTGATAAATGGGCATTTTCTACGTTACTTCAGAAATGAAAGCTTCCATATTTGGCAGGAGAAAGGACTAATGTTATATTAATGTTCAGCCTATAAAATATTTCTAATTTGTTTTACAGGGTGTTTATTATAACCGTCCAAATTCGCACAGTTTCAAATTAAAAAATCTCATTTTTTTTAAATGGCACACCCCTTATATTTTTATTTTGTTTTATTCAGGATTAAGAAACCTCTAATTTTTACCGAATATGTCCTATACCTATATTTAATAGTTATCGATAAATTTAGCTTTTTCCAAATAGCTACGTTGTATTCGGTACCATACCGGTAACATTGTATTGATCGCGTTAGCCATGAAAAACAATAGCTAGGATTAATAAAAAATTCATGTGTCAAAACAAAACACTTAAGAGTCGTGAATTTTAAGTTTTTATTCAATAGTAATTAAGTTTTTATTCAATATTACATCTTAATGTTAAATAAGAAATGTTTAATATTAAATAAATTTTTATTCAATACCACGTCTTAAAATATGTTCAAATAGGCGGCCTTCTTGTTGAATAGACATATTTATCCTTTTTGTATGTTGTGTCTTACTTCCGATAACATAAGGGGGGACACCATACGACAAACTTCTCGAATTCTGTTTTTCATATCCTCCTTGGTCGTTGGTTTATTGACATATACCCGGTCTTTTATGTATCCCCATAAGAAAAAGTCTAACGGAGTTAAATCGCATGACCTTGGTGGCCATGGAATAAAGCCTCCACGCCCAATCCATTTTTCTGGGTATTGCCGATTCAAGAATTCCCGGACTTCACGATGGAAATGTGGAGGTGCACCATCATGTTGCAGCCACATATTTAGCCGCTCATCTAAATTAATATTTTCAAGTAACTGAGGCATTTCTTCACGTAAGAAATATAAATAGCTGCGGCCCGATAAAGGCTCATCAAAAAAATAGGGACCGATTATTTGGTTATGAAGGATACCACACCACGTATTTATTGACCAATGATTTTGATTTTGAACTTCTCACAGCCAAAATGGATTTTCAGTGGCATAATAGTGCATATTATGCCGATTTACAGCCCCATTGCTTCTGAACGTTGCCTCATCGGAAAACATAACGTTGCACAAAAAATTGTTATTTAACTGTAATTGTTGAATAATAATATTACAAAATTGAATTCGTCTTTCAAAATCATCTTCCCGCAATTCTTGATGAAGATCAATGTGATATGGATGATATTTAAACTTGATTGTTGTTCGGTTTACAGTTGATTTGGAAGTGTTGCATAACGTCGCTAGATTCCTAGTACTCACCTGGGGATTTTCTTGAATATTTAACAATATTTCTAATTCTTTTTCTTCATTGGCTGCGTTTTTGTTAACAACTTCACGTTTTGAGTATTTAACACTGCCGGTGGAATTACATCTCTCCATTACATTTTGAAAGCCAGTAGCAGTAGGTATCCGACGTTCAGGATATTTCATTCTGTAAATTCTTTGGGCCAACAGAGGGTTTTTTCAGCCTCGCCTAACACGTAGATCATGTCAATTAACTCATTTAAAGGATAGTCCATGCCCAATACAATAACAACGAAATGAAGACGAAAAAAGTAACGTCAAATTTTAATTTACGACAATTATTATGCGTTTTGTTTTGACACATGAATTTTTATTAATCCTAGCTATTGTTTTTCATGGCTAACGCGATCAATACAATGTTACCGGTATGGTACCGAATACAACGTAGCTATTTGGAAAAAGCTAAATTTATCGATAACTATTAAATATAGGTATAGGAATATTCGGTAAAAATTAGAGGTTTCTTAATCCTGAATAAAACAAAATAAAAATCTAAGGGGTGTGCCATTTAAAAAAATGAGATTTTTTAATTTGAAACTGTGCGAATTTGGACGGTTATAATAAACACCCTGTAAAACAAATTAGAAATATTTTACAGGCTGAACATTAATATAACATTAGTCCTTTCTCCTGCCAAATATGGAAGCTTTCATTTCTGAAGTAACGTAGAAACTGCCCATTTATCAACACCATGAAAATGCCTATTTTCATCTTTAAATCCGAATATTTCAGAAACTATCAAATTTCAGCTCATGCTTTATATGACAAAAAATGTAAGTATTAATCCATAGAATTCAAAAATAAAATCAAATACAGAGTGTTCCATTTAAATAAATCTAACTTTTACGTACCCCACTTTTGTGACGCACCCTGTATAACTTCCAATATTTTTAAAATATGCGCTTTTCCTACCTCTATCCTATGGCGGAAACGATATTGACACAAATAATATCAGGTAAGCAAAAACTTACTTTACTCTATCGTTGGGACACCCTGTACGTCTTCAAAGTAAACTTGCAGATATAAATCGGTCGCTAGCTGCAGATGTAACTTCGATAACCCGTATTACAAAACAATTTTCCGCATATTGCAGCCATTAGTTGTCTGAAAATTTGCAGATACTTAAGAGGTGCTGCAAATACTTTACAAAAGTGTTAGTCAAAAAATTTGATAGATTTGGAAGTATTCCCGCAGATTTTAAATTTTTTTCTTATAAAAAAGAAGAGAAGAATATATAAATATCTGATATAATATTTAATTAGACCTTAAATTTGTCGTTTCTTTTTATTACTTGAAGCAGTAAAGATAAACTTTATGATTAATTTGACAACAAAAGGCCACCAGAAAATCCACGAACCTATATCTGATAAAAATACAGGAGAATTTTTAATTTAATATTGCTATCCTTTTTTATGTATATGCCAGTAAAAAAAATGATCATAATTCACTACACCAGAATAGCCTTTTTTTCTTGGGTGGCTTTGTCTTTCAAAGTAAACCGGCGATAGTAAAACAGTTTTTTAAAGTAATTATGGCAGATTTGTAGGCTCTCTTTTGGAATAGGTGGCACTCCTTCGGCAGGGCTGCATCTGCAAGTTGGCCATATTTGCAGATCTGCAAAGTTGCAGCTGTAGATGTAGTGTAATTCCACTGTAACACGACAAATAGTACGATCCTAACTTACCATAAAACTACTACTAATTACTACTACTAAAAAAATGGTTCTAACATTAACTTTTAGCCTCTTCTAAGCGCTTAATAAGGTTATACATTTTATTTTAGAAATTATTCAAGAAAACTTAACTCCCTGCTTCCCATCTCCCTGTGGGGCTAATGCCCAGTGCAAAGAACAGAATGGCGCTGGATCATGCACTTGTCTCCCTGATTACATTGGTAATCCATATGAAGGATGCAGACCAGAATGTGTT
This sequence comes from Listronotus oregonensis, assembly GCA_019359885.1. Classification (NCBI taxonomy): domain Eukaryota; kingdom Metazoa; phylum Arthropoda; class Insecta; order Coleoptera; family Curculionidae; genus Listronotus; species Listronotus oregonensis. The sequence goes on from JAHBCN010000052.1 coordinate 142,830, forward strand.
CTTAATTCTGATTGTCCTTACAATAAGGCTTGTACACGCAACAAATGTCAAGATCCCTGTCCAGGAACATGCGGACAAAATGCGGATTGTCAAGTTGTTAATCATTTGCCTATGTGTACCTGTCGACCGGGATATACTGGAGATCCGTTTAGATTCTGTAACATTCCTCCTGAACGTAAGATATATTTACCCAGATTTTCTATATTAATGAACATACTAATCTAGCGAAATAGTAACTTTACATTACAGTACCTTAACACTTCAAAAAAAAAAGCACTTTTTAAAACTTTTAAAAATTTTAGATATGTTTCTAATATCAAACTTTATTTATTACTACAAGATTTTACTATTTTAACATCTGAATTTTCTGAAAGTGTGTTCAGTTTGGATAACTTATCGTTTTTACTAGACGTCATAAGTAGATTACCATAATAACGATGTAAACTGTCCTTTAACACGTTTAAATATAAAAAAGAGCGTCATAAAAATTCCTTTTACATTTTTAGCTGTCCGGGACGAAACACCACCTCAAAATCCTTGCAACCCTAGTCCTTGTGGACCAAATAGTCAATGTAGGGAAGTAAATAGCCAAGCAGTATGCTCCTGCCTACCAAATTACATCGGCAGTCCCCCTGGCTGTAGACCTGAATGTACCGTTAGTTCAGAATGTGCTCTTAACAAAGCCTGTATCAACCAAAAATGTACTGATCCTTGCGTAGGAACATGTGGTATAAACGCTAAATGTCAAGTTATTAATCATAGCCCAATATGTAGTTGCAATGTAGGACACACTGGAGATCCATTTACTCGGTGCTATCCAATACCACCACCCCCTATTCAATTTGTAGAACCAACGTTTACTGACCCATGCATACCATCTCCATGTGGACCAAACAGTGAATGTAGAAACATAAACGGGGCTCCAAGCTGTTCGTGTGTTCCAGAATTCATTGGAAGTCCTCCTAACTGTAGACCCGAATGTATTGTTAATTCAGAATGTTCCAGCAACCTCGCGTGTATAAGACAAAAATGTAGTGACCCATGCCTAGGTGCATGTGGTAGTGGTGCTCAGTGTAGCGTTATCAATCATATACCAACATGTACATGTCCTCAAGGATATAGTGGTGATCCATTTAGTTATTGTAACATAAAACCACAAGAAATAGAACCTGTGATTAAAGACCCCTGCAATCCATCACCCTGTGGTCCCAATGCCCAATGTGATAATGGAGTGTGCACTTGTCTACCTGAATATCAAGGAGATCCATATATCAGTTGTAGACCAGAATGTATTTTAAGCACTGACTGTTCAAGAAACTTAGCTTGTATCAGACAAAAATGTAAAGATCCTTGTCCTGGAACATGTGGTCAAAACGCTGAATGTAGTGTTATTAACCATATTCCAATGTGCTCTTGTCTACCAGGTTTTAGTGGAAATGCTTTTGTCTTGTGTAATAAAATTGAAAGTAAGTTAACTTAAATGTATTAGTCTGAATAAAAATTAAAACAAATCATCAAAAATGCAATCAAATAAAATATTTAATATTTTTATATCGTTGTATACCTAAAATAAGTGACCTTTAACATATTCGTCAGTGTCTAAAATGTTTGAAGCAATAGTATATAAAAGATTATAAAAATATTAAAATAATATATGATATATTGGTGAATTACAGTAGTAGAGGTTTTTTAAGGATAATACCATTGACATTTTAAAATTCATAAACTATTCTGTAAATTTGATACCAAAGAATAAAATTAGATAGATATATTTTGATTACAGAAAAGAATTTGATTCGGTAAATCATTTCATATTTGATAACTAATTGGAAATTATAAAAATATTTTAGAGATGATTCCATTAAAGCCCTATTTATTAGTTTACGTAAATTCCTTTATAGGACCGGTACCTCAAAACCCGTGCAACCCATCACCTTGTGGTCCCAATAGCCAATGCAGAGAAATTAATGGTCAAGCAGTATGCTCATGTGTACCTGGTTTTATTGGTAGCCCACCAACCTGTAGACCCGAATGTGTATCGAGCTCTGAATGCCCCTTAAATCAAGCTTGTCTAAATCAAAAATGTATTGATCCTTGTCCAGGAACTTGTGGTGTTGGAGCCAAATGTCAAGTTGTAAACCATAACCCAATATGTACTTGTCCAACAAGATTTTCAGGAGATCCTTTTATACGATGCATTCCAATACGTAAGTGCAAAATAAATGGACATAGCTACTAAATTTCCAAATATTTATTTCTTAAATGATAACAACATTCTAAGTATCTTAAATGTTTATAGTAAAAAACAATTTAATGTAAAAAGGGATAGAAGGTAATTTCTTATTTATCATTTTAGAAGAGGAACCAGTAGTTATTCCAACAAATCCTTGTCAACCGTCTCCATGCGGACCAAACGCACAATGTAAAGCTATAGGAGATAGTCCATCATGCTCCTGCTTACCAGAATTTATTGGTACACCTCCTAATTGCAAACCAGAATGTGTAAGCAACAGTGAGTGTGCAAATCATTTGGCATGTATCAATCAAAAATGCCAAGACCCATGTCCTGGCACCTGTGGAACTAATGCGGAATGTCGCGTTGTTAGCCATACTCCAAACTGTGTATGCGCATCTGGATTTATTGGCAATCCGTTTAGTTTCTGCCATTTACCTCCTCCGCCTCCGGTTGAAAATATCAATCCTTGCAACCCATCACCATGTGGAGCTAATGCGGAATGTAGAGAAAAAAGCGGGGCTGGGTCTTGTACATGTCTACCAGAATTTATAGGAAACCCTTATGAAGGCTGTAGACCAGAATGCACAATTAATTCAGACTGTCCAGCAAATAAAGCTTGCGTTAATAATAAATGTATAGATCCTTGTCCTGGTACATGTGGACTTAACGCTTACTGCCAAGTTGTCACTCATGTTCCATCGTGTACATGTCAGCCTGGATATACTGGTGATCCATTTAGATATTGCAGTATAATACCTATACAACAAGGTATGTTGAATTAATAATAAAAAGCAAATCAAATTATATCGAGTACTGAGCAAATACATCCTTTTTTTACTTAACAATTTAAAAATTTTAGCCATTGAAGAAGAACCTACAAATCCTTGTCAACCATCACCTTGTGGTCCAAACAGTCAATGTCGTGAAGCAAATGGTCAAGCCATTTGTTCATGTCTGCCCGAATATATTGGTAGTCCACCAGGATGTCGACCTGAGTGTGTGGTCAGCACAGAATGTCCTTTAAACAAAGCATGTGTTAATAAAAAGTGTATTGATCCTTGTCCTGGAACTTGCGGTACTAATGCTAACTGTCAAGTTATAAATCATAGTCCAATTTGCAGTTGTAAACCTGGCAATACGGGCAATCCATTTACTAGATGTTATTTAATACCACGTAAGAATAAAATAATTTTTTTCCTTTTTAAATAAAAAATAATGAAAAATCACTTATTATTTTTTATTTTGCGGTGTTATGTCAAAAATATTATTTAAGATCATATTTAATGCAACAAAATTAACTTCTGTTGTACTAGAAGATAAGCCAATTAAAAACTATATTTAACTATCTTTCCAGTAATATAGAAACTAATGTGTATTAAAAATGAAGAAAAGTAACCTTTCTTTAAGTAATTTTAATTTTTAATATAATTTTTCTCTGCGTATTAGAGGTTTCTAAAACAAATTACTTTTAAAAGAATGTACACAGTTTAAGTAGCTTAATCTAAAATCCAAAAAATATTATAGCACCACCGGTCGAAATCCAACAACCAGTCATAACAAACCCTTGTATTCCATCACCATGTGGACCCAATAGTGAATGTAGAGATATCGGTGGTACTCCGTCTTGTAGCTGTAAAGCCACGTTTATTGGAAGCCCACCAAACTGTAAGCCAGAATGTGTTATTAACTCAGAATGTCCTAGCAACTTGGCCTGCATTAGAGAAAAATGTAAAGATCCATGTCCTGGATCTTGTGGTATAAATGCGATTTGTTCGGTTATAAATCATACGCCAATTTGTTCTTGTCTAGATGGGTACATTGGAGATGCATTCACCAACTGTTTCCCCAAACCAATTGAAGGTAAAATTCAGTAATTTATTAGCGCGACTAACAAAAATTTTAATTATTTAAGAAAGTAAGCTATACTATAAAGAAATTAATTTCAGCTGAAATTCAAGAAATCGATCCTTGTAATCCATCACCTTGTGGTTTTAACGCTTTATGTAACAATGGAATATGCACATGTCTTCCAGAATATCAAGGAGATCCATATCAAGGGTGTAGACCCGAATGCGTAATTAGCAGTGATTGTCCAAGAGATAAAGCATGTATAAGAAATAAGTGTGTAGATCCATGCCCTGGAACTTGTGGGCAAAATGCTATTTGTAGTGTTTACGATCATATTCCTATGTGCTCTTGTCAATTTGGATATACAGGAAACGCATTTATATTCTGTTCTGAAGTAAAAGGTAACCAAAGTTTTTGTAAATTCCTTAAATTTAAATGAGAGTTCTTGTTTGGAGTAAAGAAATCTGTATTACATAGATATTTATTTTACCCTTATTGTAGCACCACCACCGGTAAATCCTTGTTCCCCAACCCCATGCGGACCTAACAGTCAATGTAGAGAAATTAACGGGCAAGCTGTATGTTCCTGCTTGCCAAATTATATTGGAAGCCCACCTACTTGTAGACCAGAATGTACGACAAGTTATGACTGTTCGCTTAATAACGCTTGTTCTAATCAGAAATGTATAGATCCATGTCCAGGTACATGCGGAATTGGTGCTCAATGTCAAGTAGTAAATCATAATCCCATTTGTAGTTGCCCATCTGGCCAGACTGGTGATCCGTTTATTAGATGTCGACCAATACGTAAGTTTGATACGATAGTCATAGAAAATTATTTTTATTTAACCACTGTTCCACAATTAATATCGTTCGATCAACAGGTATTTCTTTGTTTAGCTTACACTAATTATTTTGTAAAATTTACAATAACGCAAATAAAATTATTAATTTTATTTGGGTATTACCAACTAAACATTGATAAAGGAAATAAACAATTTTAGCTATCGAAGAGGCAGTGGTTTCCACTAATCCTTGTCAGCCTTCTCCATGTGGTCCAAATGCACAGTGTAAAGACAATAATGGATCACCATCTTGCTCTTGCTTACCAGAATTTATTGGCTCTCCACCAAATTGTAGACCAGAATGCGTCAGCAACAGCGAATGCGCTAGCCATTTAGCTTGCATAAATAATAAATGCAAAGACCCTTGTCCAGGCTCTTGTGGACAAAATGCTGATTGCAAAGTGATAAGTCATACCCCCAATTGTATATGCATCCCTGGATACACAGGTAATCCGTTTGTATCATGTAACGTGATACCTATTTCAACTCCTGTGGAAAACATAAATCCTTGTACTCCATCGCCATGTGGTGCAAATGCAGAATGTCGGGTTCAAAACAGAGCTGGAGCTTGTACGTGCTTATCAGATTATATTGGCAATCCTTATGAAGGTTGTAGACCAGAATGTACTCTTAATTCAGATTGTCCCTCAAATAAGGCCTGTATCAATAATAAGTGTAAGGACCCATGTCCCGGAACTTGCGCCCAGAATGCTTACTGTCAAGTAATCAACCATTTACCAACATGTTCTTGTAATCCTGGATATACTGGAGATCCTTTCAGATACTGCAACATACCACCAGAACGTAAGACTATTATCTATTTGATCATAATAAAAATTATCTCTATGAACATAAACTTACATGATAATTTTGTACTTGTTGGTTTAATTTTTGATGTAAATATATTTTTATTCGTTTTAATTTTTTATGACTTATACAACCTAACAATAATAATTTAGAGCTTTTTATTTTAAAGTTCGTAGAATCCTTACGAACACACATTTAAAGCCACTAGACTATCAAAAAAAAAAAAAGTTTTGGAGAGTTACTAAAAAATAAAATTTTTAGCTACAGTCCAAGATGTACCACAAAATCCTTGTCAACCCTCACCATGCGGACCAAACAGCCAATGTCGGAAAACTAACGGTCAAGCTGTTTGTTCATGTCTGCCTGAATATATCGGCAGCCCACCAGGTTGTAGACCAGAATGTACCGTTAGTTCTGAGTGTCCTCAAACTAGAGCTTGTGTTAATCAAAAATGTATTGATCCTTGCCCTGGAACATGCGGGCTAAATGCAAATTGCCAAGTTGTCAATCACAGTCCTATTTGTAGCTGTAAAGTAAGCTATACTGGTGATCCGTTTACTAGATGTTACCCTATTCCACGTAAGTTGGCTGTTTGCCTTGTTTAAAAATAATGGCTAACTAACCAAATTATTTTAGCGCCACCGCCAGTACCAACTATTGAACCTGTTAGAGATCCATGTGTTCCATCTCCCTGCGGACCAAACGCACAATGTAGAGATAATGGAGGTTCTCCATCTTGTTCATGCTTGCCGAAATTTGTTGGAAGTCCACCAAATTGTAAACCAGAATGTACTATAAACTCGGAATGTCCAAGTAACTTAGCTTGCATAACACAAAAATGTAGAGATCCATGTCCAGGATCATGCGGTGTTAGCGCACAATGTTCTGTGATAAATCATACACCTATATGTACATGCATCGATGGTTATGTTGGAGATCCATTTACTTATTGCTCACCTAAACCACCTACGCCACCTGAACCTGTTGAAACCGACCCGTGCAATCCATCACCATGTGGAACTAATGCACAATGCAATAACGGCATATGTACATGTTTAGTCGACTACCAAGGAGATCCCTACACAGGATGTAGGCCAGAATGTGTTCTAAATAATGATTGCCCAAGAGATAAAGCTTGTATCAGAAAGAAATGTGTAGATCCATGCCCTGGTACTTGCGGTCAAAACGCAGAATGTTCCGTTGTTAACCATATACCCATATGCAGTTGTCTTTTTGGGTATGTTGGAAACGCATTTGTCTTATGTAATGCCATTCCAAAACCAGTGGTAACAAATCCATGCATACCATCTCCATGTGGACCAAACAGTCAGTGTAGAGAAGTAAATGGCCAAGCGGTATGCTCCTGTGTACCAGGCTTTATTGGAAGTCCACCTACCTGTAGACCAGAATGTGTAACTAGCGCAGAATGTGCTCTTAACAAAGCTTGTGTCAACCAAAAATGCATTGATCCATGCCCTGGAACGTGTGGGCTAAACGCTAACTGCCAAGTGGTCAACCATAACCCTATATGTAGCTGTCTGTCAAACTTCATTGGAGATCCATTCGTTCGATGCAGCCCAAAACGTAAATACCACTTTACTTTTTTTCTATCTTTGGACCATAACCATATCTTAACAAAAAATATAAAATAAACAAACTTTAACAATCTAAGTACGATCTTGAATTCACATTCAACTGAAGGTAAGTTAAAACAAAATATTTTCCTATAAACAAAACACAAAGCATATATTTTCTTTACTCACTTTTGGTTTTATTTAATATGGATATAGTACCCTAATACCTATAATACCTGTATTACCTATTATAAATTAGCTTTAATAAGTCCAAAATAAAAATTTAATATACGTTTATTGAAGATTTGACTCCCAAAATATTATTTCAGTAATACTTCCAATCAAATCAAACCAAAATTTGCTTTATTGTCTGAAGAAGTTTTGTATAATAACACCTTAAACGACTATTTTTAGCACTAGAAGAACCTGTAATAACCAACCCATGTCAACCATCCCCTTGTGGACCTAATTCTCAATGCAGAGATATTAATGGCAGTCCATCATGCTCCTGCTTACCAGAATTTATTGGTTCTCCACCGAATTGTAGACCAGAATGCGTCAGTAATAGCGAGTGTGCTAGTCATCTTGCTTGTATAAACCAAAAATGCAAAGATCCATGTCCTGGAGTATGTGGACAAAACGCAGAATGTAGAGTTGTCAGTCATACACCAAACTGTGTCTGTCTATCGCCCTATATTGGCAATCCATTTATAGCTTGTTTAACACCAGAGCGTAAGAATTTTTACTTTTTCAAAAATATATATTTTTTTTGTACAAACTTACAATACTACTAGAAAAAACTTTTTTTACAAAACTAACTTTTCATTTTTACCCTAAAATCAAGTACGTGACTTTTAGTAATCAGAAAGTACAGCATTTTCACATTTGTTTAACACAATCTTACATCACCACAGAATACTAAATATGAACTATTTTAATAAATATTTTAGCGCCCCTCCCAGAGAAATAATCTCCCCATGTTCACCTTCACCTTGTGGATCAAACGCCATCTGTAAGACACAAAACAATGCTGGATCTTGTACATGTATTCCAGACTACGTGGGTAATCCTTATGAAGGTTGTAGACCCGAATGCAGCGTAAATTCCGATTGTCCTTCAAACAAAGCTTGTATAAACAACAAATGAAAGATCCTTGTCCGGGTGCTTGTGGACAGAATGCCGAATGCCATGTTCGTAATCATCTACCACAGTGTACTTGTTTCTCTGGTTACACTGGTGATCCATTTAGATACTGCAATATTATTCAAGGTAAAAAGAAGACTAGCTCCAGTATTGAACATTATAAGTACCTACATAACTTTAGCTTTAATCGGTATATTCTACATAATTTTAAGGTTACACAGTCGTAAAATTATTATTAGATCCAAAATGTTTATTACAAAAACCAAAGCAGTGCTCTATTATCATAATATTAAAAACATTCTCTGTGAAGAGCGTCTTGAATTTTTTTTCTGTATGTTGGACATAAGGTAAAATTTTACTTATTAGACATAAAACCTCTTAATTTGGAATTAAGCACTTTTTAAAATTTTTATATATTATGTTATCATAATAGTGTCCCGTGTTTAATTCCATCGAAACATTAAAAATGCATTTTTTACAAAACCTTTGTCATTTTCCGCATGAACAATGACAAACGGGTCACAATCTGTTAGTGTTCCCGTGTTCTTGCACTGCGTAAATTTAAACCCATCTCGCCAAAGTCTGCTATCACTGTTTTTACTAAAAACCCAAGTCTTATCTACATATAATGTTTTGTAAAGATTTTTCTGCCTTGCTCTGTTATATTTATTCAAAAATAAAATTATCTTTAAAAGTACGTCTGGCAGCTCCTTAAGAATCACTTTATGGTTCTCATTTTAATATCTAAAACCTACTTTATTGATCCATTTTCTAATTAAGGAGACACAACAGAAAAATTTGGAAAATTCTACCTTCAATTTCTCTTAAGCTGAGTGGGTGGGTGCTAATATTTTTCTTTTTGTCCAAAGCTCTGAATGGACTTTCTAAATCATATATGTTCTTTTTGCAATTTTTAAAGCTACAGATGCTGTTGTCTTACTTCATAATGGATATTATTCTTTAGAAAATATTCCACATTAAGGATCAATTTTTTTGCCAAATCGGGAATTTGCTGGATTTTGACAAAAAAATATATCACAACAAATAAGTTGAAGTAACGGGGTAAAATTATTTTAAATTTGTCAAGGTACACAGCACTTTTTTCTGCCGATTTTTTATTTCATCTTCTTTGCTTAATCTAAAAAAAGAAATTGTTTTAGCTGGGGTAGTATTTCTACTTAATCAATGGTTTACTCTTTTATTTTGTTTTTTTAATGAAGGTCTAGACCAGATATCAAAAAAAATATATATCAACCTTAATACAAATTTTCTATAATCAAATATTTAGGCGTATTTTGGTAATAGCATTTCATATAGTATTGAACATTACACGCAGTCCCGGTAAATTGATTTTTTTATCATTAATAAAAAATTTCAAACTATATTATGTTTACACAAAAAAATACTTTTAGCCATTGAAACACCGCCTGAGCCACAAAATCCTTGTCAACCATCACCCTGTGGACCCAATAGTCAATGTAGAGAGACAAACGGCCAGGCTGTGTGTTCTTGCTTACCAAATTATATTGGCTCACCACCAGGTTGTAGACCAGAATGTACAGTTAGCTCAGAATGTGCCCAAAATAGGGCTTGTATAAATCAAAAATGTGCTGACCCATGTCCAGGAACTTGCGGTCTTAATGCTCAATGCTCCGTGATAAATCATAGTCCTATATGCAGTTGTTCTCCACATCATACTGGTGATCCATTTACTCGATGTTATCCTATATCTCGTAAGTTAAGTCAAATAATAATAAAATATTGAATATATATATTTAATTTTAATTGAGAAAGCCTTTGTTCGCATAAGGGCTTTAGATTTTTAATAAAGCATGTCTATGACTTTTGGATAACTTGTTAATTTGTTTGGAAAAAAGAAAGAGTGCATATGCTGACTTCTTATTTTATTTTTTAGCTCCACCGCCAATACAAGAAGTTATACAATATGTAAACCCTTGTGTTCCATCTCCATGTGGCCCTAACAGTCAATGTAAAGATATAAATCAATCTCCTGTTTGCACTTGCCTACCTAATTACATTGGTGCACCACCAAATTGTAGACCTGAATGTACGATTAACTCAGAGTGCTCTACAAACTTGGCCTGTATAAGAGAAAAATGTAGGGATCCTTGTCCGGGTTCTTGTGGAACAAATGCTCAATGTAGTGTTATTAACCATACGCCTATTTGCTCATGTAATGAAGGATTTATTGGTGATCCATTTAGTTATTGCTCGCTAAAGCCTCCTCCACCTCCAGAGCCTGTTAAAACTGATCCCTGCAACCCATCACCTTGCGGTCCTAATGCTCTATGTAATAATGGTGTTTGTACATGCCTGCCTGAATACCAAGGTGATCCGTATAGAGGGTGTCGACCTGAATGTGTGCTTAATAATGACTGCCCGAGAGACAAAGCATGTATCCGAGCAAAATGTGTCGATCCATGCCCTGGTACTTGTGGACAAAATGCTGAATGCTCTGTTAGTAACCATATACCAATATGTACATGTATCCAAGGATATAGCGGTAATGCGTTTACTCTTTGTTCCAAGATTCCAGGTAATATATTAAGTGTTTTTAGTTGCGAATTATAACAGAATTAGAAACATATCCTTTATTCCTTAATAAAAATAAACAACAATTATGCCTTTATAATATTTATGGAAGATTTAATTTGACATATATCAATTTATTGATACATAAAAATCCTGATATAAATCAAACGGCTTTTTATAAATTTTAAATCTTTAAACGAGATATTTATCTTTTTTTAGAAGAAATATGTATCTCGTTTTAGGACTAAGAATGTATAAAAATACATTTGATTTATAAGGTTTGCATATTTATAAAGATAAAATCATTGACAGGAATAACAATAAACACAGCAACTCAAATAGCACAACTACTTATTTTTAGAAATTGTTCCTCAAAATCCATGTAATCCAAGCCCTTGCGGTCCAAACAGTCAGTGTAGAGAAATCAACGGACAAGCCGTTTGCTCTTGCGTTCCCGGCTTTCTGGGTAGTCCACCCGCTTGCAGACCAGAGTGTGTTATAAGTGCTGACTGTGCACTAAACAAAGCTTGTGTCAACCAAAAGTGTGTAGACCCTTGTCCAGGAACGTGTGGTATTGGTGCAGTATGCCAAGTTGTAAATCACAACCCAATTTGCAGTTGTCCACCTAGACAAACCGGAAATCCATTTGTTCGATGTTTAGTTATACGTAAGATATAATATTAACCTTAATTTAAAAACCAATTATATAACATTTTTACTCTTGTAGAAGAAGAACCGATAACAGTGCCAACAAATCCATGCCAACCATCACCTTGCGGCCCCTACGCAGACTGTAAAGTAATCAACGACCAACCTTCATGTTCTTGCCTACCTAACTATATAGGGGCACCGCCTAATTGTAGGCCTGAATGTATTAGTAATAACGAGTGTTCCTATAATTTAGCTTGTATAAACCAAAAATGTAAAGACCCATGCCCTGGTGTATGTGCAACAAATGCAGATTGTAGAGTAGTCAGTCATACGCCAGACTGTTTCTGTTTACCAGGGTTTACCGGAAATCCGTTTATTTTCTGCGCTGTAGTACCACGTAAGCCAACACTATTATGCCTTTGCTTTTTATTATTTATCATCCAACAATTACGTACTAATCGCAATGCTTGAACAAACTAATCCAAATGATTGAGGTGCCTTGATATTTATTACCTGATATTTTAGCTCCACCCCCTGAAATTGTCAACCCTTGCGTACCGTCACCCTGCGGAGCAAACGCTGTGTGTAAAGAACAAAACGGTGCAGGTTCATGTACCTGTTTGCCCGAATATATAGGAAATCCCTATGAAGGTTGTAGACCCGAGTGTGTCCTTAATTCAGATTGTCCCTCAAATAAAGCTTGCATTGCAAATAAATGCAAAGACCCATGTCCTGGTACTTGCGGCCAAAATGCAGAATGTTCTGTGATTAACCATCTTCCCAATTGTAATTGCATCCCAGGATATACTGGAGATCCATTTATATTTTGCAGCATACAAGTTCAAGAACGTAAGACATTTTTTATTTTTGTTATCGCTTTTTATACTAACGCTTTTAATAACTACAAATTATAAATATTTTTAATTGAAAAAAGAATTTTATACAACAATTTTTTTTATAATATATAATTATTATTCTGCTTTTATATGAATATTACCAAATTGCTTACGACTATCATCTCTTTAAAGAAGATCGATGTTTATTATATATTCTTACCCAATAAGAGAAGCTAATGTGCAGGATGATCGAAATGTATTGTTAGGTATTGATCATTTTTGTTACTGAAGATATAAGATTGTTAAAATTAGCAACCGCAATAATTTTCCCAATAGTTTATATGAAAAAAAGTACAATAAACAACGCCTTTTTATGTATTTATGTTTCCTTAAATAAAATTGTAAAGAATTTAAAAGATTAAAAACATATTGAGTGATTAAAATTCAAATCAAAATTTTATTATAATATTTAATAACAACTTTTAAGTATCAACACATTGTAACTAAATTTACACTTTCTTAGGTAATATTTTTTAGAATTTGGTAAAATTTTACTTATCGGCTCCTCTCCGATTTTAAAAATTTTTCCATACGGAGTTTTTTGGGGCGCTGATCACGAAACTAATTTTTTCCGGCAACCTTTGGTTTTTAAGTTAGTAGATCTTTAAGTGGACTAACCTTTAAATGGGCAATACTTCCAAAAAATTATCTTTTTGATTGCTATCAAATGGAAACATACACTCATTAGGCACTTACATAATAAACAAAGATACTAAAATTTAGAATATTTTTTCTAATTTTGACATGTTAAGTGACACTTTTCAAAACTCATTGACGTCAAATATCTCAGTTTTCATAACTAGTTACGAAAAGTAAAATTTAATATAATATTATAATATGTAGGTTGTTTCGTCAACAAACGTTCACTTATTACAGTATGACTATAACCTTTGCTCTTTAGTAATGAAAAGTTGTGTAGTACTGAGTACGTCGATCATCTAGTTGCAACCATTTAGGGTAAAGTATAATATTTAACAGTGGATATTATTAACTTTAAAAAATAAATTAGAATTGTATTGCCTAAAAATTATATATTTCAGTGAAAATTAAGATAATGCATTGCTAATTTCTTAAGAAGTGTTCGCTCATCTTATTGATATCGTATGGCCTAAAGTACAGTTTTTAATGAAGAAGCAATATTTGTAATTAATATTAAATAATCCGTTTTTACTTTGCCTAATTTTTACATCCACTTAAACTTCATTTTATCTGAAACAACCAGTTTTAAAAAATTAGCTTTCTTATTAAACAACAATACATCTCTACTTGTTGTGATAATTGTCTCGAAAGTTGCCCACACCTCGGTTTTGACCAAATTTGATATACGGGGTTTTTTTGAAGCGCTCACGAATCTGAACACATTTTTTTTCGGCAACGTTTCGTTTTCGAGATATTCATCATCAAAGTTAAAAATCAAACTAACCTTATTTTACTATATCCCCCCTTCTTTTTGCATATAATTTATTATTTTTACACTAAATTGGCATAAAATATTTATAAACACCTTTTAAAAACTTGTTTTTATATTTATTTTACACCTTTTTTTTTTCATTTATTTGCAAACTTCCACTTTCAAACACCGTTTACGCCGCAACCATGTACATATATACTAGGGATTTTATCAGAAAATATGGCCCCGGCCTTTGACATTAAAACATCACAATTTAATTTAAATAAAAAGTTGATAATAAAAAAAAACAAATTCTTATTAGGTGTTTATGAAAAATTGTGTGCCAGTTAAGTGTAAAAATGATAAATTATGTGCAAAAAGAAGGAGGAATATAGTAAAATAAGGTTAGATTGATTTTTAACTTTGATGATGAATATCTCAAAAACGAAACGTTGCCGAAAAAAAAATGTTTTCAGATTCGTGAGCGCTTCAAAAAACCACATATACCAAATTTGGTCAAAACCGGAGTGGGGGCAACTTTCGAGACAATTACCTCCGTTGTATAATAGCCGTCTGTTTTGTAATATTCATAATGAAATGTCGCATGAATTTTATTTCTTACTTACCCAAAAAATTGTTAAAATCTAGATTTTCTGTTTTTCAGTGGCTTTTTTTTTCAAAATGTAAAGAGTTTTAATCTCAACCCCAAACCAAACAAAAACCCAAAAAAAAAACCAAAAAATTTTTAAAAAAATATTAAAAAAAAAAAAATTTTCCCATTTTTTTTTCAAAATTTTAAAGGTTTTTACTTTTTTTTTAATTCGATTTCAAAATTCCCTTTTTTTTCTAATTTTTTTACAATTAAACCCCTTTAACCAAATTTAAGGAGAAAAAAGGGTTTTCTTTTTTTTTTTTTTCCAGGCTTGTTGGTATTCAATTGTTTATTTGTTATGCTCCAGTTTTGGTTTTTTTTTAAAATTTTTTTTTAAAAAACCTGTTCAAAAAACTTAAAGAAAAATTAAAATTTTTGAAAAAATAAAAAGGCCTTTGTTTTGTTTTTAGAATTAAGGAATTAAGGAAAAAATAAAAAAAAATCAAAAAATTTTTTACAATTTAAAAAGGGGCCTTACCACAACCCCAAAGGGGTTTTAAAAATACTTTTTGAAAATTTTAAAAAAATAACAAAAAAAAAGGGGGTTTTTTCCCCCCAACCACCTTCATTTGATTTTTTTAAGAAAGTCTTTTAAAAAATTTACATTTTTTTAAAAAAAAAAGGGGGTTATTTTTTAAAAAACCCAAAATTTTTAATGGCATCGTTTATGAATATAATTTTTCCGAAGAGGGCTTTAAATTTCACAGTTTCTACAAAAAAAAAATTATAAACTTTTAAAAATTTTGGGGGCCAAAAAAATTACCATGAAAAAATTTTTTTTTGGTTTTTAAAATTTTTTTATTTAAAAAACCGGGAAAACGGCCATTTTTTTAAAATTTTGTTTTTTTTGGGGTTTTTTTGGGGGTGATACAAAAAAAAAAAGTAAATTTTTGGCCCTTTTGGGTTTTTTGAAAAAACCCCCTTCGGAAAAACCCTAACCTAAAATTGTTAAAAAATTTTTCCTAAAAATTTTTTTTAAAACTTTTTTACCCCTTTGAAGGGTTTTAAAAAAAAAACCCCAAAAAATTATTTATAAAAAAATTTTTTTTCACCTTAATTTTAAACAAATTATTTTTAAAAATAAAAAAAAACCAAAACCCAAAAAATTTAAAAAACCTTTTAAAAAAAATTTAAAAAAATTTTTAAAAAGGTGATTTTAAAACCGGTTTTTGTTTAAAATTCCAACCGAAAAAATTAATTTGCTTTTTTTTCAAATTTTAAATTTAAAAAATTAAAAAAATTTTAAAAGGGTATAAAAAAGGCCCTTTTTAATTTTTTCGGCGGGTTTTCTTGGGTTTTACCAAAAAAAATTTAAAAACCTGGCCCCCAAAATTTAAAAATGCCATTTTTAAATTTTAAAAAAATTTTTTTGGGTTGGGTTTTTTTTGTATTTGGTTAAAATTTTAAAGGGAAAAAATAAAAAAAATTATTTTTTTTTATAAAATCCTTTCCATTTTTGGGGCTTGAAAATTTTAAAAAAGGAAATAAAAAAGGGGTTAAATTGCATTTTTGGGGTTGGGAAAAAGCCCAAAAAAATTTCCCAACCCCAAAAACAAAAAAATTTTAAAAAAAATTTTTTTGGAATTTCCAAAATTTTTTCCGGGGGTTTAAAAAAGGTTCCCAAAATATTAAAAATTTTTTAAAACCCCCTTGGGTTTATTAAGTAAAATTATTATGATGATTCCAAAAAAAAAATCCCATATTAATGTTTAAACTACAAAACAGTACCTTTAATATAACACTCAAGCAGCAAATGGTTTGCTAATTTTTTAAAAATCATAATTATAAATAAACATGGTGATTAATCTAACAGTAAAAACTCTAACTTCCACTGTACCCCCAGATCATAAATATAAATTTAAGATGTTATTTAAAATTACCAATTTTCCATCAACATTCCCTTTGAAAGTACAGGAGATACAGTAATCATGATCATCCATTATTTGATCCCTAAAAATATAAAAAATAAAATTAATAAAACTGTTTCTGCATGTTGATAAATATAACTTACTTTTTCAGAAATAAATAATTTCGGGTAAATAAAAAAAAAGTTCAATACCATGTATAATGTTCAACACTATATATAAATAATCAAGAAACACTAAATAATACGCAAACTATAAAAAAAGCACTAAAAGAGGCTAAATATTCCAAAGAATAAAGAAAAAAATTAGCATCAGCTTTTAAACCCGTCAACATCTGAAACAGAAAATAAAAATCCGAACAATCCGGGCCCCCTTTAAAATGAAAAGTACAAGTAAACTAACTTATGGTTTATATCGTTCTTTAACAGTTCACGTGTATTAAAAAAAAAGGGCGGGTATAATCTGTTTTAGATTATTTGTTTTTAATTGCCGGTTGCTTTTTTTGGTCTGGTAACTTTAATATTTTGAGAACCTAAAAAAACGGTTGGCATTTATGAAGAAGTAACGGCTTTAAATTCAAATCTTAGCTGAAATAAACTATATATGTTTTTAACCAAATTACTCGTCGCAAAAAAAAGGATGAGCATTGCTTTTCGCTTTTTTCAAAATCGCCCAATCTGGGAAGGGAAATTTCGAAAATAACGGTGGTATTAAAAAATTTTTTCACTGCGTTTTTGGGAATGAATGGATTGGAAAAATGAAATAATTTCCATTCCCGGAAATTCCTGCCCATATATGTGGGGGGAAACATTAAAAAATATATCATGTGCATCTTTAAAAATCAATAATCAACCACCCTTATCAATAGGAAAAATTAAATGAAAAGCTATCTTTTTCAAAAAAGTCTTAGCTTTGTATTGTTTTTATTCAAGTATATAAAGCAGGTGCACCTAGATTTTTCGAGTTTACTTTTAACCAAAACCACCCCTGCAAGGGGGTATTCATCCCCCAAAATGTAGAAAATTATATATAACTTAAAATTGTAAAAAATATTTAGATGTTTTAGGATATCTCAAATATTAATATTAACATAAAACCAACGTTCAGAGTGAGTTTTGATAATAAACCACTTCTAAAATTAAAGGTAAAGAAACCCGTATTATGAGGAAAAAAGAAATAAAATATTTGCTTATGCAAAAAAAATTTTAAATATATATATATATATATATATATATATATATATATATATATATATATATATATATATATATATATATATATATATATATATATATATATATATATATATATATATATATATATATATATATATATATATATATATATATATATATATATAGTTACATGTTTTTTTTAATTTTTATTTAAAGCGGGTGTCTTCCCAATTTTAGGTGTGGTTTCGGTTAAAAGTTAACATGAAATATCTAGGTACACCTGCATTATACACTTGGATTAAAAAACATACGTATCTACGGCTTTTTTTTTAAGTTAGCATTTTATTTAATTTTTCCTATTATTAAGGGTGGTTGATTATCATATACATTTAGTCCTTATTCGACATGTCCTAAAAAATCTGGTTATTTGTTCAATTTTTAAAGTTGCATTTGATTTTATAAATTTTTTGGGATGATTGCACCCCCACGTAGTTCATGGGGGTTGGTTTCTCAGGAATGAGTATAGTATTTTATTTTTCCAAAGTCCATTCGAAACAAATATTGCATTATTACCACTGCTATTTTAGCAATTCTTCAGATTTGGCGACTTTCCAACCCCTAGATAGGGGTAACTTTTGAAAAATTGCACAAAACAAAATGCTTAACCTTATTTTTCACCTCTCTGTGAATTGTGAAAAAACAGGCAGTTTTTTAGCGATTTTTGCGGTCCCTCTTTGAAAATAATATGTAGTATTTTTTTAATAGCCCTTAAGTAAACAAAAACTAAAACCTTATACTAAATATAAAATAATACTCCTGCAAAACACCTAATTTTTATTAAAATACAGAGCTTTAAAACTTTATTTTTTGTGAAATAAAACCAAGCCATTTTAAACAGCGGTTGTAGAAGATCGCCCACAAAAGCCCTGCCAACCCTCACCATGTGGACCACACAGTCAGTGTCGCGAAGTAAACGGCCAAGCTGTATGTTCTTGTTTGCCAGAATATACAGGAAGTCCACCAAATTGTAGGCCAGAATGTGTTGTTAGTTCAGAGTGTCCCTTGACTAAAGCTTGTATAAACCAAAAATGTACCGATCCTTGTCCAGGAACATGTGGATTAAATGCAAAGTGTTCTGTGATTAATCACAGTCCGATTTGTAGTTGTTCACCAGGTCATACTGGTGATCCGTTTACGAGATGTTATCCAATACCACGTAAGTACTAAGTTTATTTATCAATTTACAACTAATATTATCGAAAAAAAAATCTTATAAAGCAACTATAAATATTGCTATAGTCTAGTCGAGAATTGTGTTTCCTGCGAAAAATAGGAGCGATAGCTCATTCGATGCGGGATGCAAATCTGAGAAAGGCGTTTTGATAATTTTTTCTGCCAATATAATATGCTATTGTTATTAACAAAAAACGAAAAAAATAAAAAGCCATTTCTATTTTTGATGATATCTCAAAAACCTTAAGAAATAGCAGACATTGCAAAAAGATCCTTGAAGAGGAGGAAATTCCCGATAAAGAAGTTTACTCCCAGAGTTCTATCTCCATTATTTATAATTTTTATTCAACGATGAAAATGGGCTTCGGGGCGGCCTTTTTGGTTGCGCGCTCGGCGTCAAAACCGAGTACGTCACACTTAATAATTTTTTTTTGGATATTAAATATTAATTGAAAATTTAAAAAAAATGATGGTAGATTCAGAACACTTTAAAGATTTTATTCCTGTTGAAAATCTAACATAAAGTTAATGTTTCAACAAGCAAGATAATTGTCAATTAACAAAATTGTTTCAAACTTTCGTCCTCGCTGTACATTAAAAAAATGCTTAAATAATTGTCAAATCAATTTTTTTGCTTCGTGCCCTTCTTATATACATACTTAACCAGATAACGCCATAAAAGTTGTAAACTTTTTAATCCTTTGTTTATAATAATTTTATAACTTTGACAAAAAAAAAGAAAATCAGAGTAATATTGTCAAAGTTATAGAGTTATTATAAGCAAAGCATTAACCTTCTATAGCATGTCTTGTTACGTATGTGTATACAAAAAGAGCTCCACGACGCGACAAATTTATACGACAATTATTTAAACTTTTGTTTAATGTACAATAAAGACGAAAATTCGAAATAATTTTGTTAATTTACAATTGTCAAACTTGTTGGAAAATTAACTTTAAGTTTAATTTTCAACGGAAATAAATTTTTAAAGTGTTATGAATACACCACAATTTTGTAGAATTGTTTAATTAATATTTAATACCATAAAAAGTATTTAGTGTGACGTACTCGGTTTCAACGCCGAGCGCGCAACCAAAAATGTCGGGCGGTGGCCCATTTTCGGCGTTAAATTAAAATTATAAATAATGGAGATAGAAATCCGGGAGTTGAAAATTTTTTATCGAAAATTCCCTACTCGTCAAGGGTCTTTTTTGCAATTTTTGCTATCTCTTATTGTATTTAAGTTATCATTAAAAATCGATATGTTTTTTTTTATTTTGTTTTTTGGAAATAAAAATTGCAAGTTTTATTGGCAGAAAAAATCCTCAAAACGCCGTTTTTAGATTTGCATTCCGCTTCCAATGAGCTACCGCTCATATTTTTTAAAGCCTTCTAACTATTTTCGCAAAAAACACACTTCTTGATTAGACTACTAGTTCTAGAAATTATTGACTTAAAATTTTGAGAGAGATAGTTCTGCTTGAATACCTAGTACTAAAAACCACAGAAGAAAATTTATATTCTTCATTTTTTAACGCAATAGGAGATAAAAAACACTGATAATTAGGATAGGCTTATTATCACAAATTGATTTATATTTTTACATGAATCTAATATTTTAGTGGCTTAAAAACTAGTTATTTGGAATTCCTTAAAATTAAAAAACCCAAAATTTTATTAGAATTTTTTGACTAATATTTAATTAAATTTAAAAGAACGCAGGTTAACGACAAGCAATTTAAAGTAACAATATGCAACGTCAGCAGGGATTTAGTAATTTTTTACATCTAATTATTTCAAAGACCTCCAGAAGGGCTTTACACTTGTAGTACTTTTTATACGTCCGTGTACTTGAATTTTATAGAACATTAGCATTTCGCCTGCGTGAACTACACAATTTTGGCTGTTTTTGTTTTTCCTGTTCTCGCGAAATATTGCTCCTCCCTCCCCTCCTACTCCATCGCGTCACATCACATCACGTTCCCCGCGCTTCGTCTTCCATCACACACTACGCGGTGTAGCGCGCGTCGTGCCATTGAGCAATTTGTATTTTATCGTATTTCATTTGTTATTATTCTGTAATATGAATGCGGTTCCATAGAAACAATCACCCCCTCCATTCTACCCATTTACGGAGAAATTTTCTAAAATCCCTTTTTAGCAAGTCTGCTATTTTTCTGTAATCAGGTATCAGATTATCAACTCCCATACAAACAACTTCAAAAATAACGATTTTTTTTATAAAACTTTCATTCTTATTATAATCCCCCAAGGGATGTAATTTCAACAATTTTAAAACAGAATATTTTTAATCGTAATCAGTAGCCTGCATACCAATTTTCATACGACTAAGTCCAGTCCATTCTACCCATTAAGGGGGGAGTTCCCAAAATCCTTTCTTAGCTGACGTCTATTGTTTTTAAGACACTCACTGTACGTTAGTGCTTAAACATTAAGCCTTCTGAGACTGTTCCATGATAAAAATAAACTTGATGATCAAATCTGGTCAAAACTGGTAGGCAAACCCTCACCTAATATTAAAAGTAAATTTTACTAATTTCATTTAAAATACTTTAACTCTGACATCATTGTAGAACTACAAACTGTTAGTCTGTTTTTAAACTAATTAAGTTATTTTTCACGTTGTTATATCATAATTCCTTTTCAACAATGCCAAAAGTAGATTTGTGCTGATACATGAGTTTGTAAACATGGCACCATATATCAAACTTCGCCTTGTTTGTGTAAAATTGAGCTTAGCTTTATTAATGGACTGCTTGGTTAACACCTACTAAGCAGTTTTAAACTTCTTGACCTAATTATTTTGCAAATCACTTTGGCATATCAGTTATAAAAACTGTTCAAATCTACATCATTAAACGACGTCAGCGCAAAGCCTCTAGGTCACCAGGTATATGAAAATTTGTCAAATTAACGTACAATCAGTAATTTGTCAAAAAAACTGCAAGCAGCAACACAAAAAAAATAAACGCAACACTAAAATTATTACGCATTTTTTATAGTATTACCATATTTTGTTTTAAAAAACAAAATTATAAAATATAATAATATAATTGAAATTTTTACTTTAGGAGTGAAATGTTATTTTTACCTATCCGGTAATAACCAAGAACATAATATTGCCTGATTCATTGAAAATAATAATATGTTTTAGCTCCTCCACCAGAACCTATAAGGCCAGTAGAAATAAATCCTTGTGTACCATCTCCATGTGGTCCAAATGCAGAATGTACTAATGTTGGAGGTAATGCAGTGTGCAGATGTTTATCCAATTACTTTGGAAACCCACCAAACTGTAGACCGGAATGTAATATTAACCAAGAATGTTCTAGCAACTTGGCTTGTATAAGACAAAAATGTACTGACCCATGTCCAGGATCTTGTGGATTTGGTGGCCAATGTTCTGTAATTAATCACACTCCCATATGCTCTTGCCCTGAAGAATATACTGGAGATCCATTTGTAAACTGCATTCCCGAACCTCCTCCTCCAATTAAACCTGTTGAAACTGACCCATGCAATCCATCACCATGTGGTCCAAATGCCCAATGCAACAATGGAATATGCACTTGCCTACCAGAATATCAAGGGGATCCCTACAGAGGTTGTAGACCCGAATGTGTACTAAATAACGATTGTCCTTGGAATAAAGCTTGTATCAAAAACAAATGCGCGGATCCATGTATTGGAACGTGTGGTACAAACGCTGAATGTGCGGTAGTTAATCATATTCCAATGTGTACATGCCAGACAGGATATACTGGAAATGCCTTTGTCTTATGTTCGCTAATACCTGGTAAGTTACTGAGAAAATTATCTAAATATCTAAAAGTTTTTATTTGGATGAAAACATTAATATACAGTAACCGACATAATTCGCAATTCATATGACAAAAACTTATTTTTTGGATTTTTTGAAACATGTTGTTCTTTGAGAAAACTATTTTTATTCTGAACTTAAAAAAGTGAGAAGTAAGAAAAGTTGTGTCAAAAAACGAAAATAAAATTTTCGTTCCATCGTATAGTAACTGGATCAAACAAAATTACTTGTTGTAAAAAACTTCATTGGCGTTTCCTTTGAGAAAATTATCGAAATTTTGTTACTGTTGAAACATTTAAATTTAGTTACATGCTTCAAGAATGTTTATATAAAACAAACGTAAAGTTATCCTGCTTTTTGGATCAATGAGTCTATAACTTAAAAGTATTTTTAGATGTTCTATTAAATTTCAAAATAAAAGAAACTAGTTAATTAAGATTATGCCAATTAGAAGAAAATGATTAAAAGAGATTAACTATGTTTAGAATCAAATTAACATAAAATGAGAAAAAAACAGTTTGACATGTCTTCCAATAGTTCTTGTATTCATCTCCTTTATTAATTATTCTTAAAAATTAGGGCATAAGTGTTATAAACACGAATGCGGGCTTGCTCTGAAAACCAATATATAACAACACCAAAAATTTTAGCACCAGTACCACAAAACCCATGCAACCCATCCCCATGTGGTCCCAACAGTCAATGTAGAGAAATAAACGGCCAAGCAGTATGCTCTTGCGTACCAGGCTTTATTGGTAGTCCGCCAACTTGTAGACCAGAATGTGTTACCAGTTCAGAATGTCCACTTAACCAAGCTTGCGTAAACCAGAAATGTATTGATCCATGTCCAGGAACTTGCGGCATCAACGCTGTGTGTCAAGTAGTTAACCACAATCCAATATGCAGTTGTGCTTCACGCCACACAGGAGATCCTTTCATTAGATGCACTCCAATTCGTAAGTTGTTTATATCTCATAATAGTATTATTTTTGTAGTAATTCAAACTTTTGTAGGTGAAGAACCAGTTGAAATTAAAAATCAATGTAACCCATCCCCATGCGGACCAAATGCACAATGTAGAGAAATCAACGGTTCACCATCATGTTCATGTTTACCAGAATTTATTGGCCAACCACCATATTGTAAGCCTGAATGTATTAGTAACAGTGAGTGCCCCAATCATCTAGCTTGTATAAACCGAAAATGCAAAGACCCATGTCCTGGAACTTGCGGACAGAATGCGGAATGTAGAGTCGTTAGTCATACTCCCAACTGTGTATGTTTAAGTGGTTATGTCGGCGATCCATTTTCAGTATGTTCATTACAAGGTAAATTATCATGTATTATTATATTTTTAGAAACGTAAATATTTTGAATAAAGAAATATATATCACATTTCAATACGTGGAAACTTTAAAAAAATCACAATTCACAATAATTATTAATGTAATATTTGATACAAAATAATTTGAAAGTAAGAGTGGGGTCTCCCATTGCTATTTTTTTGGCAATATTTTATTTTTTTTAATTCAAACTAAAAGCTACATCATATTAGATCCAGTGACGTACTATTTAAAACTAAACAATACATTATTTTTATCTTGTAGTTGTACCAGTACAGGAAGAAAGGCCAACACCTTGTTTACCATCACCATGTGGTGCTAATGCTATATGTAGAGAACAAAATGGTGCAGGTGCTTGTACATGCTTACCAGAATATATTGGTAATCCATACGAAGGTTGTCGACCCGAATGTACGATCAACTCAGATTGTCCATCCAACAAAGCATGTGTCAGAAACAAATGTATTGATCCTTGCCCGGAACCTGCGGCCAAAATGCTGAATGTCAAGTTGTTAATCATTTGCCATCTTGTACTTGTTTACCTTTGTATACTGGGGATCCATTTAGATATTGTAGTTTGATTCCACCAGAGCGTAAGTTTGAGGAGAATTGATTTACCATCCTAAAATAATCAAAATCAGATTAAAACAAATATTTACCAAACAATTTTTATATTATTACCTTATTATGCTTAATAATAATGATATATTTATATTTTATAAATTTATTTTAGCCGTTAAAGATGAAAAGCCTCAAAATCCTTGCCAGCCATCGCCCTGTGGACCGAACAGTCAATGCCGGGAAGTCAATGGTCAAGGTGTTTGCTCTTGCTTACCAGAATATATAGGAAGTCCTCCAGGTTGCAGACCAGAATGTGTTGTTAGCACAGAGTGTCCACAAAATAAAGCATGTGTTAATCAGAAATGTATAGATCCCTGTCCGGGTACCTGCGGACTAAACGCGAACTGCCAAGTTGTCAATCACAGCCCAATTTGCAGTTGTGTAATTGGATATACCGGTGATCCGTTTACTAGATGTTACTCGATACCACCTCCTCCTCCAGAACCAGTTCCAGTACCACAAAATCCATGTGTACCTTCGCCATGTGGTCCAAATAGCCAATGTCGCGATATTGGAGGAAATCCATCGTGCACTTGCTTACCCAATTACCTTGGCAGCCCACCCAATTGTAGACCAGAATGCAGCATAAACTCAGAATGTCCAAGTAATTTGGCATGTATTCAACAAAAATGCAGAGATCCCTGCCCAGGATCTTGCGGTACCAATGCCCAATGCAGCGTTATTAACCATACACCAATATGTACATGTGTTGATGGGTACACTGGCGATCCATTTACTTACTGCTCACCAAAACCAGCACCACTGCCAGAGCCGGTTGAAACTGACCCATGCAACCCATCACCCTGTGGGGCTAATGCTCAATGCAATAACGGAATTTGTACATGTTTACCTGAATATCAAGGGGATCCCTATAGAGGTTGCAGGCCTGAATGTGTACTTAATACTGACTGTTCTCGAGACAAGGCATGTATTAGAAACAAATGTCAAGATCCATGCCCTGGCACATGTGGACAAAATGCTGAGTGTTCAGTTATAAATCATATTCCTATTTGCTCCTGTCTCACTGGGTATACTGGCAACGCATTTGTTCTTTGTACTCCAGTTCCAGGTAATAAGACTATATTTTTTAGAAATATCGTCTCTAAAATTTTATCACAAATAGGCAAATCCACAATATATTTTAACCGAAGTACCTGAACTAATTATATATTTTTTTATTTAAGCGAAAGTTCCCACAAATCCATGCCAACCATCGCCATGTGGTCCAAACAGTCAGTGCCGTGAAGTAAACGGTCAAGCAGTATGCTCTTGTGTACCTGGATTTATTGGAAGTCCACCAGCTTGTAGACCAGAATGTGTAACTAGCTCTGAATGTGCTCTTAATAAGGCTTGCGTAAATCAAAAATGCATTGATCCATGTCCTGGTACTTGTGGATTAAACGCTCAATGCCAAGTTGTTAATCACAATCCCATTTGCAGTTGTTTGCCAGGACAGACTGGTGATCCATTTATAAGATGTTTACCAATAAGTAATATACGTCTTTCCTTACTTAATTCTTATTTAACTTATTAAATTAAATCTTTTAGGAGAAGAACCACTGCCTCAACCATCTAATCCTTGTCAACCCAACCCATGCGGTCCAAATGCCCAGTGCAAACCGATTGGTGATGCTCCATCATGCTCATGTCTACCCGAATTTACTGGCACCCCACCAAACTGCAGACCAGAATGTGTAAGCAATAGCGAGTGTGCCGCCCACCTAGCGTGTATTAATCAAAAATGCAAAGATCCCTGCCCAGGCATTTGCGGCTTGAATGCCGAATGTAGAGTCGTAAGTCATACACCAAACTGTGTATGTTTAGCAGGATTTGTAGGCAATCCGTTTGTACAATGTATTCAAAAAATAGAAGAGCCAATTCAGGAAAGACCTACACCATGCATACCATCGCCATGCGGAGCTAATGCAATTTGCAGAGAACAGAATGGTGCTGGAGCCTGTCAATGTATCAGTGACTATATTGGCAATCCTTACGAGGGTTGTAGACCAGAATGTACTCTTAACTCTGACTGCCCATCGAATAAGGCCTGTATAAACAACAAATGTAATGATCCATGTCCTGGTTCTTGTGGATCCAATGCGCAATGCCAAGTTATCAATCATCTGCCATCTTGTACTTGTATTGTTGGTTACACGGGAGATCCCTTCCGTTATTGTACTTTTATTCAAGAAAGTAAGTTTTTTTCTAAATATTATCTAAAGTATTTTGTATATTTTCTTCAAATATTCTATTATTTCAAATAAGATATTTTCTTAACCTAAATGATATGAAATCTATGTAAAATGGTTTATTTTTTAGCTGCTGTTATTGAAGAACCTATCAATCCATGCCAACCATCTCCCTGTGGACCCAATAGTCAATGTCGCGAAATCATTGGTCAAGCTGTATGCTCATGCCTACCGGAATATGTCGGTAGTCCACCAGGATGTAGACCAGAATGTGTTGTAAGCTCTGAATGTTCTGCTAATAAGGCTTGTATTAACAAAAAGTGTGTTGATCCATGCCCAGGAACTTGTGGTTTAAATGCTAATTGTCAAGTTATTAACCATAGTCCAATTTGTAGTTGTACTAGTGGATTTACAGGAGATCCCTTTACCAGATGCTACCCTATACCAGGTACTAAAGCAAAATCTCAATTAGATTTCCTTTCAAAAAATAATTTATTTGATTATTATTTTATGGAACTCCATAATTACTAAACCTAATAAAACAGTTTTAATTTCAATATTTCATTTATATACCTAGGTATAATATTGAAATTAAAATTATTTCATTGTACTAAGAAAGTTTTCTTAACATTTTATATTATTGTATTACTTTTTAGCTCCACCGCCAGAACCGGAAAGACCAGTTATTAAAAATCCATGTGTACCATCGCCTTGTGGACCAAACTCTGAATGTCGAGATATTGGTGGTCAATCATCATGCGCTTGCTTAAAAGAGTATATTGGAGCACCTCCCAATTGTCGCCCAGAATGTACTATTAATTCAGAATGTCCAAGTAATCAGGCTTGTATTCAACAAAAATGTCGTGATCCTTGCCCAGGATTATGTGGTACAGGGGCAAAGTGTGGTACGTTTAATCATATACCTATGTGTACTTGTTTGGAAGGATATATAGGAGATCCATTTAGCTACTGTCAACCCAAACCTCAAGAACCAGTTGTAGAAGACAAAGATCCTTGTAATCCATCACCATGTGGGGCTAACGCTCAATGTAATAATGGAATTTGTACTTGTTTAGCTGAATATCAAGGAGATCCTTACATCGGTTGTAGGCCAGAATGTGTTCTTAATAATGACTGTCCAAGAGACAAAGCTTGCATAAGACAAAAATGTATTGATCCATGCCCAGGAACTTGCGGACAAAATGCTGAATGCTCGGTTATTAATCATATACCAAGCTGCTCTTGTTTACCAGGATATCAAGGAAATGCATTTGTTGCCTGCCAACAAATACCACCTGAAATACCGAAAAATCCCTGTAACCCAACTCCTTGTGGTCCTAATAGCCAATGTAGGGAAATCAATGGTCAAGCAGTATGCTCTTGTGTACCTGGTTTTATAGGAAGCCCACCAACTTGTAGACCAGAATGTGTATCTTCAAATGAGTGTCCACTTGATAAAGCTTGCGTCAATCAGAAATGTATAGATCCATGTCCTGGAACTTGCGGAATTAACGCTCTTTGCCAAGTGGTAAATCATAATCCAATATGTAGTTGTCCGAATAGATATTCTGGCGATCCATTTGCAAGATGCGTTCCTATAGGTAAGAATTGTATGACTCAATTGTATCATTATCTTTTAATATTAAATTTACATCGTAAAAGAATTTCTTCTCTAACATTAAAATTAGTTGTGGTGCTTATTTTTAAGATCATATTAAATTATTAGACATAAATAAGTCAGGAAGCATTGTTTTACTTTTTAGTTGAAGAACCTATAAAAACAGTCGATCCATGCAATCCATCACCATGTGGTCCAAACGCTCAATGTAAAGACATAAACGGTTCTCCGTCGTGCTCATGTTTGCCAGAATTTATTGGTCAACCACCAAACTGTAAACCAGAATGTGTTAGCAACA
The DNA here is from genome assembly GCA_019359885.1 of Listronotus oregonensis. Taxonomy (NCBI): domain Eukaryota; kingdom Metazoa; phylum Arthropoda; class Insecta; order Coleoptera; family Curculionidae; genus Listronotus; species Listronotus oregonensis. Next base: position 171,608 of record JAHBCN010000052.1, read on the forward strand.
GCGAATGCGCAAATCACTTGGCTTGTATTAACCAAAAATGTAAGGACCCATGCCCTGGAACATGTGGCACAAACGCTGAGTGTAGAGTTGTCAGCCATACACCTAACTGTATTTGTATACAAGGTTATGTTGGTAATCCATTTGTACAATGTGACGTTATTAAAGGTAAATTTTATATTATACACAAAAACAAAATTTGATTACATAAATTGTAATAATTTTAGCTCCACAACCAGTAGAACAAATAAATCCTTGCTACCCTTCACCTTGCGGTGCCAACGCAATTTGCAGAGAACAAAATAATGCTGGCTCATGTACATGTATTCAAGATTACGTTGGAAATCCCTATGAGGGTTGTAGACCAGAATGTACTCTTAATTCAGATTGTCCATCCAACAAAGCTTGTATCAGAAATAAATGTCTAGATCCTTGCCCGGGTACCTGTGGTCAAAATGCCGAATGTCAAGTTATTAATCACTTACCTTCCTGTAATTGCATATCAGGATATACTGGGGATCCATTTAGATACTGCCTGGTTATTGTAGAACAACCAAGTAAGTGTATATACTTTAAGTCGATTTTATTTGGTATAAAATCATAAATTCTTACTATACTAAGTACTAAATAATAATGGCACTATTTGTCTGAAAGGTGCCAAGAGAAAATTTTATTCTTAGGTAATATACATTTAAAAACTTGCAATAACATTCAAAATACTTTAGCTACCATTATTGGAGAATCGTAATTTGCTACGCCTCCCTAATATATGTAGTTGACGCCATTCCCTGATGACGCCTAAATGAAGACTGAAACCCAATAGGGTTGGTTGGATGCTCTGTATCTTGACTATTACTAATTGAGACGCTGTATTAATTTAATATACGTTTAATTATTTTATTATAAAAAACCTTTCAGATTCTTTCAATTTACTTAAATTAGAAAAAAGTGTTTTGTTTAAATTTAGCTTAATTTTATGAACAGGAAGCTTCTTATTACTAAATCCGAAAGTTCAATTAAATCAGAAAGTTTTAGGACACCCGGCACTACTCTATATCTCACCGTCTCTGGAACAAGGCTAAACTACCTTTCCATCTGCTGACATTCCAAAGGACACTATCCACATCACCTTTCTTATTTCACTTTGCCTTTTATCACAACTCACTCTAAGGCTAGTCACTTTTCTTTACATTACTGGTCTATAGGTTTTACCATAGTCGAATACATTCGACATATGTTTACAGAAATAGACAATAAACCTATTGTCATGAGAAACTGAGAGAGGTGCTAACAGTTTTAATTTGCTAACATCAAGAAACCCAGCACTTATGCCAGAATGAAATATGACATTTCATCAGTTCAGTTCTAGTGAAGGTTTTGAATTTGTTCAAAACGAAGAATTTCCGGAATAACCTGCGAGCGAAATTATACCCGGACTAAAGAACATTCCGTATTTCGAGCGGAATCTCAGAAGAAACTTTCCGAATTCGCTGTACGAACGACAGGCAAAACTCGTACTTTCGAAAACTTAGAACAAGAACTTAAATATTCCGATACTTCACGCGGAATATTTTACGAGAAAAACTTCCGAACTTGTTACCCGGTAGCCAGATAAATTCGTACTCATCTAGAATGTCTTTTCTCCTCCCGCACATCTACTTGACCACGCCCCTCACACGAATCAGCCACACCGTGGGTTGTCTGTTTGCTACCGAACGCCAATTAGTTTAATTGAGGACTCCCATTATTTATTTTTGGTTGGTCTATTTTCTTTGCGAATAAGAACGTATGATTGTCGGTACCGCTGTTTAGAGATTAGTTTACCGTCGTGTCGGAACGTTTTTCTTTGTGATCAAACAGAATTTCGGTTTTATTGTCGGCTTAATTTTTATTACAAAGGAGGAATTTTAATTTTATCTTTGAAAGGAAGTGGCTATAAAAAATAGCTTTCACGTTGTAGAATGTTTCTGCAACATACTGCCGGCGTTGAGGTCTTTGACCTCAAGAAGAACTAGAAGAAGATTGAGAACGAGAAACCGCGACAGCGAAAGTATATTTCCCAGAAAAGTTAGAAAGATAAATTAATTGGTTGTTGGAGTGAAAGAGTGTCCCACAACGAAGCGTGTCCTAGTCCCTTAGGGATCTAGTGACAAAGGGATGATGCGTTATCATCGGAAGAGGAGGCCCCACTTATTTAATCACCGTGGTGCAGCCGGTGAGGATTAGAGCCAAAGTGGCGGTCGACAGAAAACAAAAAGAACAAAAACTCTAGTGGTTGCTGGGGTCTTCCACTCCAACAACCAGGGTGTCCTTTTCATAAGACATGAGAGTGTCCCATTGCCCTTCTTCAGGCAATGGACAAATCTTTGCGATGCTTCTAGTGAAGACACCATCTCGTGTCTGCACTTTCACTGCCCTGACCTTTCCGTCAGAGCCAGGAAGAATTTCTATTATTTTAGCCAACGGCCATTTAAGAGGGTATTCAAAATCGTCTCTGAGGAGCACGACTTTATTTACTTCAAGATTAGGAGTAGGTTGTACCCACTTTGGGCGATGCTGCAACCTGTTCAGATAATCCACAGACCAGCGCTTCCAGAAGACCTGCTGGATCTGTTTCATACGTTCATATAAGGAGAGTCTATTCAATGAGATATTACTCACATCCCTTTCCGGATGTGCAGTAAGACTTGAACCAATCAGGAAGTGACCTGGGGTCAACGCCTGCAGATCATTGGGGTCACTTGACAAGGTGCATAGAGGCCGAGAATTGAGAATTGCCTCAACTTGTGTTAGGACTGTGTAAAAGTCCTCAAAGGTAAAATGAGTTTCACCCACCAACCTAACAAGATGATGTTTAGCACTCTTAATTGCTGACTCCCAGAGTCCACCCCAATGTGGACTTCTAGGTGGAATGAATTTGAACTCAATTTCGTTCAGGGAGAGAAATTCCTTCACGGATTTCGTATGGTCGAGATTTTGAAATAGTTTGTACAATTCTTTGAGTTGGGCATTAGCACCCACGAAGTTTGTAGCATTGTCGCTATATATCACTTCTGGATTACCCCGACGGGCAATGAATCGCTTTAGGGTTTTTAAGAAGTCATCTGTAGACAATCCAGTGACTAGTTCAATGTGTATGGCTTTCGTAACCATACACACGAAGATGGCAATGTAAGCCTTGATCAAGGGGCTTTTCTCAAGTTGGAGGTCTTCAGAAGGAAGGGACCTCCGTAGTCAATGCCTACACGGCTGAAGGCACGTGCAGCTGTTACCCGATCTTTGGGAAGGTCAGACATTATTTGGGTTGCAGGCTGTGCCTTGAACCTATAACAGGTGACACATCTGCTTATCAATTTCTTGGTCTCTTTAAGACCATTCAAGGGCCAGAATCTTAGCCGAAAACTGGACAGCACGTTCTGTGCGCCAGCATGTCCTAATTTTTGATGTTCATGATTTAACATTAATGACACAATTTTATTGTGGGAGGGCAGAAGAATGGGATGTTTCTGATCGTATGGCAAGTCAGCATTGGCTAGTCTACCACCTACACGAATCAGTCCAAGGTTGTCAAGAAAGGGATTCAATTTGGCAATATTTTTATCCCGAATGGAGGCTCCAGATTCTAGCTCATGGAGCTCCTTAGAGAAATGTAGAGATTGAAGAATTTTGACAATATGATTTTGTGAATTAATCAGTTCACTGACTGAGAGAGTATCTTGAAGTTTGTTATCTTTAACTTTCAAGTTTCGGATGAAGCGTAGGACATATGCAACTGTCCTCTGAAGTCTAGTATAAGAAGAAAATTTTTCAAAGACCTGAAGCCAATAAACATTGGATTCAGTCTTATTCACGGTGAAGAGCGCTACCTTGCGCTTCTCCTCCAAGAGGGGGACGTCAATAGTAGGGGTTTCCTTAGAAACTACATAATTAGGATCTTGAAGATAGGAAGGTCCATGCCACCAAATTTCACAATCTTGTAGAGTGGAAATGGGAATACCACGGGAAGGATGATCAGCTGGATTCTCAGCTGATCTGACATGATGCCAAACAAATTTACTTGTTAATGTTTGAATTTGAGACACTCGGTTGGCAACGAAAACGTTCCACCGAGAAGCGGGGGATGCTATCCAGCATAGAGCAATTTGTGAATCGGACCATAAATGGACCTCATCAACTTGGAAACGGGACTCAAAGATGGAGATTAGTTTTGCTACAAGTTTAGCCAGAAGAAGCATTGAACATAGTTCAAGCCGAGGAAGAGTTTGAGATTTTAGGGGTGCCACTCGGGACTTAGAAGAAATGAGATTACAAGACACAGTATTGTCTTGGTAGAGAGTGCGCGCATAGACACATGCGGCATAAGATTTTTCACTGGCATCGCAGTAACCAAAAAATTCAATTTTTCTAATTGATTTTTTATTGAAGAGATAACGCGGTATTTTTAGGGACTTAAGAAGTGGAAGATTATTGATGAATTCATGCCAAGTTCTTAGAATGACTGGATCTGTGATTGGATCATCCCAGTCAAGTTTATTTTTCCACAATTCTTGGATGATCAGTTTTCCCGTGACTATTATGGGAGACAAGAAGCCCAGAGGGTCGTAACATTGGGCGATGGTAGACAAAATTTTCCTTTTTGTCACTTGTCCAGTAAGAGAATTTTCCGGAATAGATAAACAAAAGAAGTCATCACTTGGATTCCATTTGAGTCCAAGGACCTTGTTGGGAGCTTCCTCGAAGTTGAGGTCAAGCTCGGAGGACTTTTCTTGTGAGCTTTCTGAGGAAAATGGCCTTGAATTTGAGCACCACTTGTGCAAATTGAAGCCATGAGAATTTAAGAGAGAATTGAGTTGATCATGCAACACTGGCAGATCATCAAGATTATCAACTCCACCCAGGACGTCATCTACGTAGCACTGGGTGAGCAAAGCCTCAGAGGCAAGAGGGAAATCTTCAGAGTTTTTAGGGCTACTTCCTTGATCACTCGGGAAGCTTGGAATGGTGCACAATTTGTGCCATAGGTGACAGTTGACAGCTCAACACATTTGAGCGTCTCATCAGGGGATTCCCTCCATAGAATGTTCAGTAAGAATGTTTGTTCGGGGTTGATTTTGATTTGACGGAACATTTTCTCAATGTCCGTCGTGAGGGCATATTGAAAAGTACGAAATCTTAGAAGGATATCATAGAGATCAGGGTGTACTTGGTAACCCTTGAAAGTGACATCGTTAAGACTAAGACCAGACGTGGTCTTGCAAGAAGCGTCAAACACTACACGCAACTTGGTCGTAGTGCTTTCTTCCTTGATCACCGCATGGTGAGGCAAGAAGTACTTATTTTCAGAAAAGTTATTAGTAGGAGAGAGTGGGACAAATTTGGCATGACCCAAACTGACATATTCATCGATGAATTTTTTGTACTCTTTGTAGTACTCAGGGTTTTTGGAAAATTTAGATTCAAGATTCAAGAATCTTTTTTTGGCAATGGCAAGAGAGTCTCCGAGAGTGGAGCACTCTGAGGGTGATTTTAGTGGCATGTCCACCTGAAATCTACCATCAGGCAACACCTTCGTGGTGTCCTGAAACATTTTTCGACTACTTCATCTTCCGATGACATTGGAGCTTTAGATGGCAATTCTTCAATTGCCCAGAATTTTTCTAGAGTGTCATTTAACCTTTCAAGGTCAGAGAGAGAAGTTTGACTTTGTGCAAACAAAGAGACACTTGCTGATTCCCCACTTACATTTAAGTGGGAGTGAGAAAGAGAATGACCATTTCTAGGTCGAGAGAAAACACCACCCAGTATCCAACCGAGGTGCGTGTTCAAGAGAGTGGGGAGGCCACGTCCAAGCTGGAACATGCCTCGAGTCAACAACGCATAATAGAGATCAGAGCCGATCAGCATATCGACCTCTGAGGGTTCATTGAAGGAGGGGTCAGCAAGTTTTAAGTGAGAAGGAATCTGCCAAGATTGACAGTTTATCCTGACTGAGGGTAAATTTCCAGTAATCACTGGCAATACGACACAAGAAAGTTTAAATGACGTAGATTTGTTAGAATCTGAGTGAATTTTCACATTCACCATTTTGTCGCAAGTATTGCTGGAGAGTGCAATACCAGATACTTGCGTATTTCTAAAGTAAGGGATGTAGTTCAGTTTTTGAACTAATCGTTCAGTAATGAAGGAGGTTTGGGAACCATTGTCCAAAATGGCTCGGGCTTGGACTTCCTGTCCGTCAGCAGCAAAGATTTTAACCCGGGCAGTAGCTAGCAGCACATCTTTATTGCTCGGGCAAAGAGCAGAGACTGAGTGAAGGGTCTGAGCATTGTCAGACTTCTTACCTTGAGAATTTAGATTTTGTGTATTATTACCCTGCTGAGGTGATTTAGAGTTAGAATTTGAGTTAGAGTGACCTTGACTCTGAGAATTAGAAGAAGGACCTTTGTCCTCGACTTGAGTAGCACCTCTGTTGAAGCTAGAGGGCCTAGTGTACCCTGATCCACCTTGTTGTGGACTCTGAGGGGGAGGGGGAGGAGTTGACTGAACAGTCAAGGCAGTGTGAAGTAATGTATGATGCTTCTTCGAGCAAATGAGACAAGTTCTTGTTGAAGAACAAGAATTTAAATTGTGATTGTTACCTAAACAGTTGTAACACAATTTTAATGAGTTGACAGATTTTTCTTTTCAAAATCTGGCAAAGACTTAAATTTTTGACATGTATAGATTTTATGTTGACTGTCCTTACAGTACAAACATAAATAAGAGACATTAGAATTATTAGAATTGTTTACGGTCGAATGCGCATGTAAAGAAGTCTTTTTGTTGTTATTTTTATTTTTGTTCTCCGACATCGGCGGATTTTTTGAAGAAGGCACTTCGCGGCCTGACAAGTTTTCTAAAACTAGACATTTCTTTTCCAAGAAATCTTTAAACTCGTCTATTGTCGGGAGAGTGGTTAAATCGCGTTCATATTCGAATGCCTTAACCGTAGAAAAATCAAGTTTTTTACTTAATAAGAAAATCGTTAAAGATTCTAGAATTTCTGGCTCTTTATAGCCCAGACTAAATAACGAACGCCAATGTCTGTTAAAGTTCGTGAGAAATTCTCTCAACGTAGAAGAATTACATTTAGTTAATGCCGGAGTATCAAAAATAGCTGAAAGATGCGCGTTTACAACCGAAAGCTTGTTTTCGTAACGTTTAGTTAAAATTTGTAAGGCTATGTCAAAATTCTCGTGAGTGACTGAGAGATCGTCAATTAATTTTAGCGGTTCGTCTCGCAAGAAAGATTTTAAGTAAATGAATCTTTGAATATCTGTCAAACTTTCGTTATCGACAATCAGAGTGTTATAGAGTTGAATGAACGACCTCCATTCTGAAGCGTCGCCTTTGAATGGTTTGATTTGAATTTGAGGAAGTTTGACCCCCATCTGCGGTGTAGGCGTCATTGGCTGAAGAGGAGAAGAAGGACGAGAAATTTTTACCTGCCCGGCGGTAAGCCCAGGAGGAGACAAAGCGTTAATACATTTTTGTAAAATTCTAAGAGTGCCAAAGTACACATCTTCTGTAGCATCTCTCTCGTCTGCATCAACCAGGCTAGCATCGAGGGATTCTAAACAATCCTGTGAATCTGAATACTTAAAAAATGCAGCTCTTAAATATTCAATTTTATTTATGAAATCCAATGGTTCAGTACTCACATCTTTATTTTTGTCTGCCCACCTGGCTATGCGATCGATTGTTTTCTTAGCACTATCACGTGCTGCCTTTGCTTCTTCTGAATCCATTTTTGAAAGAAGGAGAAGTAAATTTAAAAAATCAGTTTTTTAAATTTCGAGAAAAAGAAATCTTAGCTCTCTTGAGCAGATTTTGAGAAAAAGAATGTGAAACTATTCACGTGGATTCAGAAAAACACAAAAGTAATTTTTGTAAATATCTAACAATACCTACACAACAATAGAAAACCCTAAACACTAAAGGTTATAGAAAAAATTAGAAAATTTGACCCTTAACGATCTGTCTCTAGCAATATTCAAACACAGGCTATCCGGCTCGAAGGACCAACTTATATTGGAGAAACGTAATTTGCTACGCCTCCCTAATATATGTAGTTGACGCCATTCCCTGATGACGCCTAAATGAAGACTGAAACCCAATAGGGTTGGTTGGATGCTCTGTATCTTGACTATTACTAATTGAGACGCTGTATTAATTTAATATACGTTTAATTATTTTATTATAAAAAACCTTTCAGATTCTTTCAATTTACTTAAATTAGAAAAAAAGTGTTTTGTTTAAATTTAGCTTAATTTTATGAACAGGAAGCTTCTTATTACTAAATCCGAAAGTTCAATTAAATCAGAAAGTTTTAGGACACCCGGCACTACTCTATATCTCACCGTCTCTGGAACAAGGCTAAACTACCTTTCCATCTGCTGACATTCCAAAGGACACTATCCACATCACCTTTCTTATTTCACTTTGCCTTTTATCACAACTCACTCTAAGGCTAGTCACTTTTCTTTACATTACTGGTCTATAGGTTTTACCATAGTCGACTACATTCGACATATGTTTACAGAAATAGACAATAAACCTATTGTCATGAGAAACTGAGAGAGGTGCTAACAGTTTTAATTTGCTAACATCAAGAAAACCGGCACTTATGCCAGAATGAAATATGACATTTCATCAGTTCAGTTCTAGTGAAGGTTTTGATTTTGTTCAAAACGAAGAATTTCCGGAATAACCTGCGAGCGAAATTATACCCGGACTAAAGAACATTCCGTATTTCGAGCGGAATCTCAGAAGAAACTTTCCGAATTCGCTGTACGAACGACAGGCAAAACTCGTACTTTCGAAACTTAGAACAAGAACTTAAATATTCCGATACTTCACGCGGAATATTTTACGAGAAAACTTCCGAACTTGTTACCCGGTAGCCAGATAAATTCGTACTCATCTAGAATGTCTTTTCTCCTCCCGCACATCTACTTGACCACGCCCCTCACACGAATCAGCCACACCGTGGGTTGTCTGTTTGCTACCGAACGCCAATTAGTTTAATTGAGGACTCCCATTATTTATTTTTGGTTGGTCCATTTTCTTTGCGAATAAGAACGTATGATTGTCGGTACCGCTGTTTAGAGATTAGTTTACCGTCGTGTCGGAACGTTTTTCTTTGTGATCAAACAGAATTTCGGTTTTATTGTCGGCTTAATTTTTATTACAAAGGAGGAATTTTAATTTTATCTTTGAAAGGAAGTGGCTATAAAAAATAGCTTTCACGTTGTAGAATGTTTCTGCAACAATTACTGTTATTAACCACAGCCCTATATGTAGTTGTTCATCTGGCCATACTGGAGATCCGTTTACAAGATGCTACCCCATTCCACGTAAGACAAAATATCTTATATAAAATAATAAATAACACAGAATTTTACTTTAAAACTTTTTGAGCACATAATTGAGATATTTATCTAACAAGTTATGCTTATTTAAATAAAGACGATTCAATCTAATAATATTTTTTAGCACCACCACCAGAACCTGTCAAGCCGGTTATAACCAACCCTTGTGTGCCATCGCCTTGTGGTCCACACTCGATATGTCAAGACATAAACGGTGCGCCATCTTGTTCATGTATTTCCAATTACATTGGCAGCCCTCCAAATTGTAGGCCTGAATGTACAATTAACTCGGAATGTGTTAGTCGATTGGCATGTATTAGAGAAAAATGTGCTGATCCTTGTCCAGGATCCTGTGGATTCGGCGCACAATGCTCCGTTATCAATCACACACCAATATGTACTTGTCCAGAAGGATACACAGGTGATCCATTTACAAGCTGTCATCCAAAACCAGCTCCTTCACCTACACCAGTGGAGACAGATCCATGCAACCCATCACCTTGTGGACCAAATGCTCAATGTAGCAATGGAATTTGTACATGTATTCCTCAATACCAAGGAGATCCTTACATTGGATGCAGACCGGAGTGTGTCCTTAATACTGACTGCCCAAGAGATAAGGCTTGCATAAGACAAAAATGTGTTGATCCATGCCCTGGTACATGTGGACAAAACGCAGAATGTGCAGTTATTAATCACATTCCAAGTTGTTCCTGCTTACAAGGCTTCAGTGGAGATCCTTTCGTCATGTGTTCTCGTATACCACCGGAAGTACCAAGAAATCCATGTAATCCATCACCTTGTGGACCAAACTCCCAATGCCGAGAAATTAATGGACAAGCAGTGTGCTCTTGCGCACCTAGTTATATTGGAAGTCCACCATCCTGTAGACCCGAATGCGTAACATCTACTGAATGCCCCCTTAGTCAAGCTTGTTTAAACCAGAAGTGCATTGATCCATGTCCAGGAACTTGTGGTTTAAATGCTATATGTCAAGTCATTAATCATAATCCAATTTGTAGTTGTTCACCAAGGCAAACTGGTGATCCATTCGTTAGATGTTTGCCAATCAGTAAGTATCCTTGTTTTATTAAAACAGTTTTAGAGTACTTAATATTTATCAAAAACTAAGTTTAAGGTAATAATAATCAAAACGTATTTTAGGAGAAGAACCAGTGATAGTTCCAACAAATCCTTGCAATCCATCTCCTTGTGGTCCTAATTCCCAATGTAGAGATATTAATAATTCACCATCTTGTTCATGCCTACCAGAATTTATTGGACAACCACCAAACTGTAGACCCGAATGTGTCAGTAATAGCGAATGTGCTAATCATTTAGCATGCATCAACCAAAAATGTAAAGACCCATGTCCTGGAACTTGTGGAGAAAATGCGGAATGTAGAGTAGTTAGCCATACTCCCAACTGCGTTTGCTTACCTGGATACAACGGCAACCCATTCCAACGTTGCACTGTTACGGAAGGTATGAAGAGTTTAAAACAAATAAAAGGTTTAGAAATAGCAAACATGCAACTGACGATGTTGTTTTGTATCTTTGTATCTTTAATTAATATATTTATCCTTTTAGTAGCACCAAGGCCAGCCGAACCTTCAAATCCATGTGTACCTTCTCCGTGCGGTACAAACGCAGTTTGCAAAGAACAAAGAGGAGCTGGATCTTGTACTTGCCTGCCAGAATTTATTGGAAACCCTTACGAAGGGTGCAGGCCTGAATGTGTCCTTAACTCTGATTGTACAGCCAACAAAGCGTGTGTAAACAATAAATGCGCTGATCCTTGTCCTGGAACCTGCGGATCGAACGCGGAATGTCAGGTTATCAATCATTTACCTTCATGTACTTGTGTGCCTGGATATACCGGAGATCCATTTAGATTATGCTACAGAATACCACCTAAAGAAGAACGTAAGAAATTTTAGATAACAGAAATATATTTTAAGGAGGAATGTAAAAAATATTTATGTTAGGGTTTCTTCATTTTTCATGCAATAACTGGTTACTTACCCTAAAGTAAAAGTTTAATTGTAGTGAATGACTAATATTCTTTCTCTAGTCATAAATCTGACAGTTATAAATATTTTATTAAGTTTAAATTTGTGTTATATTTTTTTTACTTTTTAGCTGTTGTCATACCATCAAATCCATGTCAACCATCGCCTTGTGGTCCAAACAGTCAATGCCGTGAAGTAAATGGCCAAGCAGTTTGTTCTTGCTTACCCAACTATATTGGCTCACCACCTGGTTGTAGACCTGAATGTACAGTAAGCTCAGAATGTGCTCAAAATAGAGCTTGTATAAACCAAAAATGTGCCGACCCTTGCCCAGGAACATGCGGACTTAATACTCAATGCAGCGTAATTAATCACAGTCCAATTTGTAGTTGCTCGCCGGGTCATACTGGAGATCCATTTACTAGATGTTACCCAATACCACGTAAGATTATCAATCAGCTTAGTACAATTTGATTAATATCTGTAATTGTAACTCAGTACAACACATACCCAATTTTGATAATATTTTTATTTTATGCTTGTAAATGTAAATTAAACTTATTTTAGCACCCCCACCAACACCGCCAACAGTGGTTATTAAAAATCCATGTATACCATCTCCATGTGGACCAAACAGTCAATGTAGAGATGTAGGTAGCAATCCTTCATGCTCTTGTTTACCACAATATATTGGTTCCCCACCTAACTGTCGACCAGAATGTACAGTTAACTCACAATGCCCAAGTAATTTGGCTTGTATGAATGAAAAATGTAGAGATCCATGCCCAGGCTCTTGTGGAATAGGTGCTACATGTCAAGTAAGAAATCATAGCCCAGTTTGCGTATGTCCACCTGGGTACAATGGAGATGCATTTGTGGCCTGTACACCAATACCTCCACCACGTAAGATCCATAATACACATTTTAAAATAAATAACTTTCTTAAATTAAATATTCTTTTAGCACCCAAAGTCGTAGATCCTTGCTATCCCAACCCATGCGGTACTAACGCCCGCTGTGATAACGGCACATGTAGCTGTTACCCAGAATATAATGGTGACCCATATAGGGAATGCAAACCAGAGTGTGTAATTAACTCAGACTGTCCAAGAAATAAAGCTTGCATAAACCAAAAGTGCGCTGATCCATGCCCAGGAGTATGCGGTCAAAACACGGAATGTTCAGTCTTTAACCACTTCCCAACTTGTTCCTGCTTACCAGGATATACTGGCAATGCATTTATAATATGTAACAAAATAACGAGTAAGTCTAAGAATCAAAAATTTGTTTATTTTCCTAAAAATACTTGGAATAAGTGCTTTCACTACCTACAGTGCCAAATCTATTTTTCTTTTTTAACCTAAATGGTTTACCTAATGGGCAAATTTAAAAAATATAGATGGGAGCCAGGAAACTTTTATACAAGAATTCTTTTTCTATCCTTTTTAGTCATCATGGTAAGTGCGTGTTAAAATATAAATGAAATCATCTATCAGCTTTGTCATAAAGTAAGGATCGGATTGGTGTGATAAAGAGTCTGTAATAATTATTATTGGTTTTTACATATTGACTAAATAAGATACTACTGTAGGTGTGAAACATTTTAAATGGAAATGTACTGTTTATATAATTAAATAAAAATGACTCTATTTTTATTACCAGTACCTCCACCTCCATCGAACCCTTGCAATCCATCGCCTTGTGGACCAAACAGTCAGTGCAGAGATATTAACGGTCAAGCTGTATGTTCATGTTTACCAAGTTATATCGGGGCTCCTCCATCTTGTAGACCTGAATGCGTTTCAAGCACGGAATGTCAACTGAACAGAGCTTGTGTTAACCAAAAATGTATCGATCCGTGCCCTGGAACTTGTGGAATTGGCGCCATTTGTCAAGTAGTAAACCATAATCCTATATGTAGTTGCCCGCCAAGGTACTCTGGTGATCCATTTATAAGATGCAGAGTTATAGTTGGTATGTCCTTTTATAGGTATTTGCAATATATTTAAATATTGGCAGAAAAATGGTTCCTTTTTAACTTTTTTTAATAGCCATAAAACACTATTTTTTAAAGGTTTGTGAAAGTAATTTATACGTTTAAATATAATCATGTGTTAAAGACAGTGACTACAAGAAGATGCGTAAAAAAGTGTAAAGAGTAATGGTACGTCAAAATAATGCTTTCCGTTGAATTAACGAAGTTAAGGAACGGTGTAGGTCCCGTCTGTATAAGATAACGTGACCCAGACTTTAATGGGGGATAGTTTAAAAGTAGTTCCTTGTATAACGTCCATGACGTTACTACAGCATTGTCTAAAATATGCCGACATGTTTTGGTACTTAGATCTCGTTAAACGAAAATGGAGAAAATAGGTTAAAATCTATAAAAAAACGACTCCCACTGCACCTGGTACGTGGGCTTAATATAAACCTTGGGGTGTCCAAACGATATAAAAACTGTTAGAATAGTTGTACTTAAACCAATCTACAGTTGTAAATGTAATTATTGGGTATCGATGTAGATAAAGACTTATTGTGGTTTTTTTCTATTCCGTACAATTAGCAAGATAAGCTAATTTAAATTTTAAATATGTGAGAATATGAAAACAAATATAATATATTTTATAATTTGTAAAGATACACTGGTTAATATTTAAAAATAGAATTATACGTAGCACGAAGGTGTGTATAAAACATTTTTTTGATATTTTCTAACAACAAAAGTATTTAAATTTCAAGCAGCATATGGATTTAATATACTGTGTTCTTGTTTATACTTATTTTACTTAAATATTTTAATTTACAGGTGACTTTTTAGCATATAATATATTATAATATATATTATACTATTAATAAACAAATACTCTCAGTATATAAATTAAAAATTAAAACTTAAACTAATCTAAACATATTAAATCTTGCATGGACTTAATTTATATAAAACGTTAAAAATTAAATTATCCTGTCAAAGCGGATTATTACCCCAAGGGGAAAGTCTTCTGTGAATGTGATTGTGATGAATAACTAAATAAATATATGCATAATAAAAGCCGAACGAATCAGATATATTATTTTTACGAGAAACACTTAATGTATTTCAGCTAAAAAATTAGAACCATTTCTCTTCCAACCCCAAGCCCCAAGTTCAAACTCCTAATGATTATCACATTTACCCCAACAGTTGAAGAACGTCCAGCAACCTCACCGCCCCCGGCACAAAACCCCTGCGTTCCATCCCCTTGCGGCCCTAACGCTCAATGTGAACCGACCTCTGTAGGAACAGCAAAATGTTCATGCTTACCCAACTATTTTGGCGCTCCGCCCAACTGTAGACCCGAATGTGTAACGAACAATGATTGTTCCAAAAACTTAGCCTGTATAAACCAGAAATGCGCAGACCCATGCCCAGGATCTTGTGGCCTCAATGCTCGTTGCCTCGTTGTTAATCATGTACCAAATTGTTTATGTATAGACAACTATATTGGAGATCCTTTCACTCTTTGTTCTCCAAAACCATGTAAGGATATGTTTAATTTCTTTGTATCTAACACTATTTTTTTAAGTGCATGATTTTTTTCTTTATTTTGCTAATACTAGTTAAGTTTATGTATACTTTTTGTATTAACTGTGCTTGCCTTATTTAGAAAACAGTCATATATTGCTTTGCAGTAAGAAGTAGATACAAAATATTTATTATTATACTTATTTACAAGACCAGCAAAAAAATAAAAACCGATGAAATTACTGTTCTTAACGACACTCTTTCTACCTGATACTTTATTTTTATATAGTCTGTTCTTGCTTAGTTAAAAAATAATGCACTAATGTTTTATTAATCGTTCTTAAATTTTTAACCGCAATTAATTTAAATAAATGTGTTGCCACCGCAACATCACTACCCTGTTACATATAAAGTTTTTATATTCATAAAAGATTATTCTTCCTATTTGTGGCTAAATATTATTTATTATTAGCACTTATTATATGATTTTAAATAAAAACAAATTCATTTTTTTATCACCGATGAAACAAAAAAAAATAAAAATTACTGTAAACGTATTGTCTTACTTGTTTTAGTGATTTGTATCTAAAAGCAAAGACTTAATAGCCGTACTTTAAAAACGATATTGCAATTCTAAAAAAAAGATTAAATAAAATATTTTAATTTTAAAATATAAATTTGAATTAAAATTGAAAAACAAAGTTACTTATTATGTCAAACTTTTTTGACTACCCAGGATTATTACGTTTTAATTTAAATACCTACCGCTTTTAAGTATTTGCTTTACTGATTTTACTCTTTTTTCTGTTTTATCAATGATAAAAATTACATTCATTTGTATTTATTTCAAATCCCACAACAGATGCTAATAAACTGATTTCTAGCGACGAAAAGGAAAAATTACACACACACAAAAAAAAGTTATAAGTGCTGGGTGTTGGACTAAGATTTTTTTGGCGTATTTTTTGCGCTGAACACGAATCTAGAGTCAAACTTGAGGGTCAAACAGCAAAAAATCGAAAAATGGCGTTATTTCAGATATTAACGATTTTTTTGTAAATTAAAACCTCAATATCTCAAAAAATATAAAAGATACACGAAACATTATAGGGCATAAACTATGTATTTTTACAAGACCTTTAAGTTTAATAATCTTTTTTGTCTAAATACAATATTTTTCGAGTTATAATCAAAAAACCGAATTTTCAGTTTCAGGATTTTTTCAAGGTATACCCCGGCAAAAATTTGAAAATAGTTTTTTTTATTATTTTTGGATTTTTTCTGCACATTTTAAGTGGTTTGAAATTTAAATGAGTAAAATAAATGATTTATAATAAAAGGAAGGTCAAAAATCACATTACTAAAAAAATCCTAATTTGGACTGAAATTTTATTTTTTTATAGTTTTTTGATTTCTGGGAATATCAAATTAAAAGAAAAATTATTTGGCTTTTCTCCAGAATAAAGATATTTATATATTATTTTAAAAAATTATACTTTTTTTAGAGATTATTATGGAGAGCTAGTCTGCTCTCGCAATAATAGTAACAAAAAACATGAAAAGACATAAAAAGGTTTAATTCTTTATAAAATTGAATTAAGTACTATAATAAAATAATTATTTTTATGAAATTATATAAAAATAGAAAATAAACTTACTTGAAAACATTGGCAACGCGTTATAAGATATATATGTTATTTCAAACTTATTGGTTATCGACGGACGGGTGTAGCACATAAATTATTTGATTATATTACTTAAAACAGTTAAGAAACAAAAAATTCTGTTTTATTAACTGACATTGACTTCTGACATGACTTTTTTAAATAAATAGTTACTGGTAAAGGTACACGTGTAGGTACCTTTAATATTTAAAAAAATATGTATAAAAAAGTAAATAAAACTTTTAGCCATATAGATAGGTTTTTATAGTTTATTTTGATTTTTGGGAATATCAAATTAAAAGAAAAATTATTTGGCTTTTCTCCAGAATAAAGATTTTTTTGTTTTCAAGTAAGTTTATTTTCTATTTTTATATAATTTCATAAAAATAATTATTTTATTATAGTACTTAAAACAATTCAATTTTATAAAGAATTAAACCTTTTTATGTCTTTTCATGTTTTTTGTTACTATTATTGCGAGAGCAGAATAGCTCTCCATAATAATCTCTAAAAAAAGTATAATTTTTTAAAATAATATATAAATATCTTTATTCTGGAGAAAAGCCAAATAATTTTTCTTTTAATCTGAAATTTTATGTTAAAATTACTTTTTTGTTTATATTTAATTCAATATTTATCTTATCAAAAATGTTTATATTACTTTTTAAATAGACAATTTAAAAAGCTCTTATTTTTGTTTTATGAAATTTATCATTTATAGTTTCTGCAGTCGTAGTCCGAACATTCCGTGGTAGCAGGTTTCTGCCGGTAAATGTACCGTATCGGTTTTTTGGGTTTTTCTCGTTTTTTTTTCTGTTTGACCCCCGATTTTGACTTCAGATTTGAGTCCAGCGGAAAAAAATACGACAGAAAATCTTAGTCCGACACCCAGTACACACCACTTTTTTTGTGGACCTGTGTTATTAATGAATACAGAGTGCCGCGAAAGCACAATTTCTTGAATGTTTAACTAAATTCTGAACAGCTCTGTCCTATAATTTTTTAGGTAATTGTTTAGAATTTAGAACTGAATAAATAATTAATATTTAATTTTTTTCATGGTAAATTTAATTTAAAAGGCTTAAAATTTTTTTTTTTGATTTTGCTTGAAATTTTTTGAAATTATTTATTTCCTAAAAACTTCTTTTTTTTTTCTTAATGTTTATTGAAAATAGAACAACTTGAAAAAAATGGAAAATATTAACTTTTTGATTTTTTATAATTTTTTAAGAATTTGCATTTTTTTAATCAAAAATTGATATTACCTATTGATTTTTTTATTCTTTGTATTTACACGTAGAATATGAAAAAAATTATTAGACATTTCTAAACTTAAATGGATACATTTAATTGACGAAAAATTTGAAAAATATTCATTTTTTATCTTCAGAATAAAAGTTAACACCGAATTTGTTTTGTATTTTTCTTAAAAGATTCGTAAATGCGCCGTAAAATAAAACAAAATGAAAAAAAATCTAAACTAATATCCCTATTTTTCGATTTTTTATAGCCAAAAATAGGTGGGGCCGCGATTTTAAACAATTACCAAAATGATTTCTAGTGACGAAAAAAAAATTATTTATAAATTTCTTGAATGTTCATATTTTCCTATAAAATTCAGTAATGAAGCTTAAAACTAAACTCTGGACAGCTCCGTTCTATAATTCTTTGCTATGTTTCAACTTTTAACCTTATTTTTTGATATTTTATATCACGGTTTTCTGATTTGCAATCATAGAGCAGTCATGTGACAAGTATAATATTTTTTCGCTTAAGTTAAAAAAATTGTAACTGTCTCCACTTGGACCACAACTAAAGAGATTTGGTCAAAAAATTTAAAATTTGGATCGACATTAACATTTATTAAATTATTAATGCTAACGATAACTTAAAAGGTCAAAACAAAGTAGTGGAGACACTTATTAAGTGAAAAGGCTGCAGCCTCAAAAAATGTATTTAAATATAGAGTGGACAAGGATTTAGAAACCGTTAATATAACATTAATGGACTATTTTAACTTTATTAACAGGGTACCTAAAAATAAACTAGCTACTAAAAACGGACCGTTAATTAAGAACAGTAGTTTAACCGGTTTTTAAAAGTTGTTCTAAATACTCATTTAAGAATGACATAAGCAAAAACAAATAAAAAAAAGTATCTCAGTTATTTTGCTTTTGTCATTTTCAAATGGACGTAATATAAATAGTGATTAAAATGACTGTTAAAGCAAATAAGCAAAAAATATACAAAATAAACAATATACTAAGTACTTTTTTCTAATTTTAACAGCTGCACCACCACCATCACCTGAACCAAGCAACCCATGTTATCCATCTCCATGTGGTTCGAATGCACGCTGCCGAGCTGAAAACGGTTATGCAATATGTGAATGCTTACCAGAATACCACGGAAACCCATACGAGAGCTGTAGACCAGAATGTTTAGCCAATTCAGATTGTCCAAGCAACAGGGCTTGTATAAGAAACAAATGTCAGGACCCATGCCCTGGTACTTGCGGAGTCAACGCTCTATGTACAGTGACCAATCATGTGCCAGTTTGTATTTGTCCTCCAGGATATAGTGGAGACGCCTTTAGATTATGTTCACTGTTTAAAGGTAAGCTTAACAAAAAGCATTTTTATGTTACATTAATTATTTTTTATATTAAATATACACTAAACCTTAGTTTAAAGAATATACAATATATGAGTTAGGTCACTTGCATAAAAACCTTTGATGCTTTAACTTCAAAGACACCGTGCGGCGTCTTCGCCGATCGCGAACTGACAAAAAAGTTTCAGGGGATATTTGAGTAAACGATACCAATTTATTTAAGCATTTCCTGTGATCGGGATTGTCGGCTAACTCGGAGTAGATTTTTGAGTGATGATTTGATTGAGTATTACGATAATATAAGCATAATGTTGGTAATATTTGTTTATGGTCACCAAAGTCACTGTAAGAAAATGTTAAATTTTTTGTCTCTATTGCATATTAATAATTATCCCTAAACCTATAAATCGAGGTAGATATCTACCCCGGGTAAATTTTGATAAGCTATTTTATCATTACAAATGAAAAAAATAAATATTTATCCATCTAGGAAGACAGGAAGTTAACCTTATTGCCGCTATCTCTCTTGTAAGCTTGTTTGCATGGCCTAGCGGCAATTCTGTCTCTAGTAGGTATATACTCAAAAGTGAGAATCCAACTTGTGTGACGTCGAGTTGAGAGCAACTCGAGTTAACTCAAGTTATAACATCCCTACACTTGATAGAAAACTGCCCACATTGTTTAATAAATAAAACAGAGATTCTTACGACATATAAAGAAGCTGTAAGAAAAATCTTTAAATTATCTAAAATAGATCAGTATATTTTGGGAATTACATACTTACCCTTCTTTATTTTCTTGTCTTAAGGGGAAGATACCTTTGGGCAGGGTAAAATCAATCAATTTTAACGATTTTTTTAGTTGATTAAATAATTGGATCATTTATTTATTTTAACATCTTTTTGTTACATTGTTAAAGTGCAAAAAAACTTGTTTTTTTACAAAATGGCGGCACTGTAGAATATTTCTTTAAGCGTCTGCTCCGAGGCATCGAAAACCGCTGCAGATGTCAAAATTTTTCTATCTGAAATAAAAGGGTTTTTTTGTTCGATTACCGATTTGTTAAAGAAAAAAATAAACCTATAAAGTAATAAAAAAATTGAAAAATTTAATTTTATATAGGCTGTTTAATCCAAGGTCCAAATTGTTGACCATTTTTTCAACAATTTTGACCCAGCTGATATGCTGACCCAATGAAATTATTAACCCATATTTTTAAACTTTTAGGTACATTCTTCCGATAATACTATAAAAAGGAACCCCTAAAAATTTCAGCCTAATCGGTCAATATCTTTTTAAGTTACAGCACGAGCAGTTTTTGAAAAAAAAGTTTTGAAATAATCACGTTTAAAGATTCGTTACGCTCCGACTACCTGATTAGTGACGTGTGCGGACGCTGACGTTTTTGACAATATCTCCATAAATATATAATATTGCACTTTTCCCTTTTTACAGTATATACATTTAACATATTATACATTCAAAATATGAAAAAAAAAACGATTTGTTGGAAATTCTAAAGGTAAAAGATTCGTTACACTCCGACTACCTGATTAGTGACGATATGCGGACGTCTGCATTTTTGACAATATAACATTTACGAAATTTTTTTGAAAAACATTAAAATTTGACGCGTAATCACGTGACAGCAATTGCTTTAGTTATTTTTCATCTCGATCAAAGCAGAAATTAATACCAACCTTAAATTTCAATATAAGCTTATAAAAAAAAGAAGCCCATATGATGAAGACAATAACACAATATTATTGAACTTCTGCCTTAAAAGTAACATTTTTTTATTATGAAACCATTTAACACATGTTATGCCGTTATAACATTATTTATCGATCTCTCGCGCCGCCCCGCGACCAAAGCTTTCTTAGATTTTGGCAGTACCAGGCAAAATCAGATACGAAGGTATTAACTTGTTGTCAGTCAGTCTATCACAGTATTACAATAAAATTACATTAAGAAATAAACATTTCATTTTAAGAAATTAACATCATGGATTATATTTACAGATTTAAAAATATTTTGAAGCTTTCCGTGAGATTATTACCCTATCTTTCCCTCTACTTACAATATATCAAATTATTTTATTATATCAACTATAAGGTTCCATTTCTTTATATTAAACTGGTATAATGTTGAACGGAAAGTCTTGAATAACTTCTTATGCAAAAATACGAGTATAAATATTCAGTAAGTTCAACCTTTAAAACCCTAAATGAAATGTTTTTGTCAAAAATTTACATTTTTAGTTTTATTTATAGTAATGAAACTTGGCTGACTTATTATTGTATGCCATTTTTAAATTTAAAATGTCAAATTTGTACATAAAAATAAAACCCACCTTTTTTATTATAGAGCCGCCCCAAGATCCTTGCAATCCCTCGCCATGTGGACTTAACACCGTCTGCCATACATCAGGCCAATCAGCAATCTGCGAATGTCTTCCAGGATTCTTTGGAAATGCCAACTTGGGTGGATGTAGACCGGAATGTACAGTCAGCTCTGATTGTTCAAGAGACAAGGCTTGCGTTAACACGAAATGTGTAGATCCATGTCCCGGAGTTTGTGGATTTAAGGCTATTTGTAATGTCATTAACCACAGTCCTGTGTGTAGCTGCCCACAACCGTTGGTCGGCGATCCATTTACACTTTGCACTGAACCGGTAAGAATAATTTTGGTTAAAATCATTCTGAAAGATATTTTTTTTTTTGAAATCAAACAATGTAAATAAGGACTTATTTTATCATCGCTCAGCCCTTTATGTTTAAAACTATAGGACGACGTAAAAACACACTCACACAAAAAAAAGTTGGTTATACTCTTTATGGAACATATGTTTTTTGTAGTAATTTTGTCTCCTGATCACGAATCCGGAGTCAGAATTTCGCTATCACGTTATCATTTTTTGTAACCTCAAAAAACTGCTGAAAAATAGTGATTATTAATGGAAAATTAACCTTAAAAAACGGACTAGAAATCACTATTTTCAAATCTTCGCGGAACTTGCCCAAATTTCGAATGGGTTTTTTTTGGTCACTGATTACAAATCTGAAGTCATACTCTAAAAAATTAAAGATAACGAATTTAAAAAGGCGGATGGGTTTTTAAATCAACGGATTTAAGCTAAATTTAATATGAGATGTTTTTTGAGGTTGCTGATTCCAAATCCGAAGTCAAATGTAAAACGTTCATGATGGCGGGCGGATCTAATGTGGTGGATAAAATAAGCAAAAACAATAGAATAAAGACAAATTTGAAAAATGCGAATTAGTAAACTAGCATATATCAAATATGTCTTAAATTTGTTGTTTTTGCTTATTTTATCTACCATATTCGATGCGCCATCATGAATATTTCAAATTTGACTTTAGATTCGGAATCAGCAATCTCAAAAACCAACTCATACGAGATTTGACTTAAATCCGATGGTTTTAGAAAAATTTATTCGCCATCTTGAAAAACACATCCGCCATCTTGAATCTTCTGATTTGACCGAAAAAAAAAACAATACAAAATTTGGGCAAGATCCGCGAAAATTTGAAATTAGTGACCTCTAGTCAGTTTTTTAAGGTTGGAAAAAAAACTACATGTTGTGTTACCTAAATTCTGGTCGTGGATTTGGATTCAGCAGGTTCTTATATAAATATATAAATATAAATATATAAAGTTAGAGAGTAAAAAAATTCAAGTTTTTCCTAGTTCATTTTCATTAATGTTCACTATTTTTTAACAGTTTTTTGAGGTTAGAGAAAAATGGTGACGTGATGGCGGAATTCTGATCCCGGATTCGTGGTCAGAAGAAAAAATTACTACGAAAAACATATGTCATATGAAAAGTGTATCCAACTTTTTTTGTGTGACTGTGTAATAATTATTAGTCACGCGTGCGCAGCCAAGTAGCAACCCTTGCTCTGGATATACCTTAACAAAGATGTCTTAGAATACACATATGTATTTAATAAGTTAAATTACTTTCGCCATATTGACATTAAAACTTCAAATAGGTTTAGCACTTTTACGGTTTAAATTTGCATAAGTCATTATAGTCCAGCCAGTAGCGTAAATTGACTACAAAGAGTGGGGCTGTTTAATTTAAAAATTTAATGACTTTATATAGGTAAAAAAATATATTTCTTTAAAAAGTGAAGGGGAACTAGCCCCCAAGCATACGAGGGCTAAGTCAAGCTAAGATGCAAGAGTAAAAACTCCTTGTTTTTTATTCGTCAAGAAATTTTACACATTTTTTTCGTAGGTCATTGAAGAACCACAAGATCCATGCAATCCATCACCATGCAGAGCAAACGGCCAATGCCGGGTTGTTAATGGAGCAGCTACTTGCATATATCCTGAATGTATTATTAATCCAGACTGTCCAAGAGATAAGGCTTGCTACTTCCAGAAATGTGAAGACCCGTGCCGAGGAGCCTGCGGTCTAAACGCATTATGTCAAGTTGTCAACCATCAACCTATATGTACATGTCCTCCAAGTTACATTGGAACACCGGAAGTACAGTGCAGATACCAACCACCAGAACGTAAGTGAAATATGTAGAATAAAATAATCGAGTTAAAAATTAAGCTCCTTAGATATTTTTCTCAATAAAAAAATATTTTATAACAAAACAGTTATGCAGATATTTATTGTTTGACATTTTATTTATTTATTTTTCAGAACCTAAACCTAAAGTCGAATGTACACAAGACTCAGATTGCACCAATGATAAAGCCTGCATCAACAGCCGCTGCCAAAACCCATGTTCTACATCTAGCTGCGGTCACAATGCCGAATGCCGCCCACAACTGCATAGGGCAGTTTGCATATGCAGAGAAGGATTCACTGGAAATGCCCAACACGCTTGCGTTGAGATTGGGTGCCGTACCGACTCTGACTGTGCTCCTATACATGCGTGTGTCAATAGAGAATGCGTTGATCCATGTTCATATACATCCTGTGGTATTAACGCTTTGTGTAGAGTAGATGGCAACCATAAGGCTAGATGTTATTGCCCTGAGAACTTTAGAGGAAATCCTTTGGTGCAATGCGACCGACCCGAATGTACTGCAGATGGAGACTGTCCTTACAACCTTGCCTGTCGTAACGAGCGTTGTCAAGATCCTTGCAATTGCGGACAAAATGCTATTTGTAATATAGTCAACCACAGGCCACATTGCTCTTGTCCACCAGGTTATAAGGGCAATCCTTTATCTTTGTGTAGCATTGAAGCTCGTATACCTCAACCAGAATGTAAAATGGACTCGGATTGCCCAAGTAAACTTGCTTGCTTCAGTGGCGTATGCAAAAACCCATGTGTTGAGATCAAACCTTGTGGTAAAAACACCGAATGTGTGGTAGTCGACAGTTTACCATTAAGAACGATGTCTTGTATATGTTTACCAGGATTTATTGGCGATGCCGATGTAGCGTGCAGGCCAGGTATGACTAACTTTTTGAGATCAGATATATTTATTTTCTTTTTTGTTTTCATATTTTGGATCCAAACAATAGTAGAATCGTCAGATCGTAGAGCGTCAAATTATTTTAAAAAAGTTGTTTTTTTCCTTAAAATTCATTAAAAACGTGGTAATTGACATAAATGCTTTTGGTTTATAGTCGGGCATTATAAAATAACGTTTTTAGTGGTGTGGTGATCGGTAATAAAAAGTGGAATTTTATAAAAGCAGCCTTTCCAGTAAACATTTTTTTTGATGTCCTATATTTTTACCGTTTTGCCAGAAAAAAAATAGAATCAATTTCCTGCGAACCTCAATTATTACCTAAAATAACTGCCGTGTTGAGATTCAAACCAACTTAAATGGAAATCTGTATCTAAATGTCCTATAAAACACATTACCAATTATTCTTTTGGAAAATATGCCACTTTTACTTTGGAGGAAACTATGATATACAGTGTGTCCCAAATTGGTGGGGAATGTATGGGGATCTTGGAAACCACGATAGATAGAAAATCGGTTAAATGGGGAAAGTTTTGGACAATTATGTTAGTAAGCTTATCCCTTTTACTACATGGTTTTATCTATTTAGGTTTTTAAGAAATTTTGAAAAAACCTGAAACATGCATTTTCGAAAATCGGACATATTGTTTTTCTAAGTGAACATTTTTCAAATCTGTAAAAACTTCTTCAAAGCAACTCTTTTTGTAGAATATGACCGAGTAGCCAATTTTTATTTTCTACGTTTCAGGTTTTTAGAATCATCAACTTTATTTTTTCATATGGAAATGATTGGATTTTTACGCAGCCAAATAGTGTTTTTTATTCTGATTTCAACAATGTATAATATGTTATAATTTAAGAGTTTATAACCTCATCTACTGCAAAAAACACATATTTTCTCAGTTGGCCTTGATTCCGGCGAATGTCACCTAACGTCGTTATCAAGTTAACTCGGGTACGTTATTACAATTTTTTCAACTCTGTAAAATGGTTAATTATTTTAAGAAAAACTTGATATTTTGCAACGTTATTTCCAAAGCAATAGAAATGTTAATATAGCTGCGCAAACGTATTTCGACAATTCTCCTGAAAAGCAGCATCCTAAACTAACATACTTTCAAAAACTGGTTACAAATTTGCTTGAATTCGGAAGTTTTAAAAAACCACGACCTAAGAAGTACGTTAAAGAAAATCGACAACGAGATGCTGCAGTTAACCAACATTTTAACGAAAATCCAACATCTTCAGCCAGGATAGATAGAGAATTTCACATACCTAAGTCAACTATCCATAGGGTAGTTAGGACTATTTAAAAAAATATCGTAATTATGTTGAGAGAAATGGACAACATTTTGAACTTTAGGTTGTTATTTTACCTCATCATTTTAGTAGGCATATTAGTTTAGTCACTTTTTATTGATTTCGTTTTCATTTGTTTCAGTTAACTTGTTACGTGTAGTTTTGTTGTAACATGGTATTAACGTTATAGCTTTGTTCTGTAAAATATCTGTTCAGCTTATTTATTTTGACAATTACCAATATTTTATTGTTCACAAAAAAGTTGACGTTCGCCGGAATCAAGGCCAACTAAGAAAATATTTGTTTTTTGAAAAAAATTAGGTTATAAACTCTTAAATTATAAAATTTTATACATTGTTGAAATCAGAATAAAAATTACTATTTGGCTGCGTAAAAATCCAATATGACGTCCATATGAAAAAATAAAGTTGATGATGATTCTAAAAACCAGAAACGTAGAAAATAAAAATTGACTACTCGGTCATATTCTACAAAAAGAATTCCTTTAAAGAAGTTTTTCAGATTTGAAAAATTTTCACTTATAAAAAAAATATGGCCGATTTTCGAAAATGCATGTTTTTTCAAAATTTCTTAAAAACCTAAATAGATAAATCCATGTATTAAACGGGATTAGCTTACTAACATAATTGTCCAGAACTTTCCCCATTTAACCGATTTTCCCTCTATCGTGGTTTCCAAGATCCCCATACATTCCCCACCAATTTGGGACACACTGTATGCATGATAGTGTTTTACCATGTCCATTGTTGTTCGACAATATTTACATTCCCAGTGTCACAAGTAATCGATTGGAAGAGAAAATGGTGCAGTGGTAAAAGTGCCACCACGTTCACCAGATTTTACTATCTGTAACTTTTTTTGTGCGGAGTTTTCAAGAAAAAAAGTTTACAAGACTAGTGAACACTCATTAAGATTTTTTGGCGCGAATAAAAATGCTGGCAACCTTTTAAATTATCCGAAGACCATTAAGTAGTGTATTTCGCCAAATGGCAGTCATTTTGCACGTGTAGTGTTTATCATACTAACATTTTGTAATTAAATTTATTTACTAAATTTTTTCCTCAAAACAAAAATTATTTAGCTTTACTACTAAAAGTCATTTTATAGTATATGACTAAATGCCAAATAGCATTAAAATCAACTGAGATTTTTTCAATAAATTTATTTTTTTTAATTTTTGGTTCTTTTTACCGGCTAAACGAAGCATCTTTAGATATTACTAATTTGGCTTCAATCGACCTATTTTAACAGCAAAAGTTTTGTACACGTATTTTTCAAAAACCCTTTTTTGAGTATTTTAAAGACTTAAAGAACAACATTATTAAAGAGTAAGTTTCGTTAAGAAATACATGTAGCCTATAATTTATAAAAGTTTACCTTTGAAAGAGTATTTGAATTTCTCTTTAAAGGAATTTTTGAAAGTTTGCATATGAATAAGCTTTTAAAAACCATTTTTACAAATATACCCTTGTAGGTCTTCTTGTGATGTTGCTTAGCTGTTTTATACTAAGAAAAATATTTTTTATTATCTAAAACCAAAAAACACAGAAGCAAACAATATTCGTTAAATACACTTGTTTTATTTCATGATATTGCGATTCTACTATTAGTCTTAAATTTTAATGCAAATGTATATATTTTTGATGCTATGGTATTCCCAAAAGCGGAATATGTTTAAAAATAAATTATTAAACTACAATAAACATTATTCTATAATAAAATATTTTTAGTTTCAGGTCGTTACAACTCACCCTGCTTAACTAACCTATTTTTATTCCATAACAGCAACACATTTACTCTTATTTTCATAAATATAATATCCAGTAGCATTTTGAAAAGTTGATAATACTTTAAGGTTTAAAATATATTCTTAAAACAACGTCCTTTTGTCACACTGATTAAAATGATATAATTATTTTTTTAGATAGATTTATAAATTATTATAAACATTGTTGTTTAAAGAAACATGCTTTAAACCTTAAATTTTTTAGAAAAGCACATTTTAATTGATTTTTTTTAACAGCTCCGCAAGAAGAGCCAGGTTGTAAAGGCAACGACGACTGTTCTTTAAGCGAAACTTGCATAAACAGGCAGTGTGTCAATCCATGTGTTATTGGAAGTCCATGTGCACCAACAGCAGAATGCCAGGCTACCAATCACAGAGCACTATGTAAGTGTCCAACACCACTAATTGGAGATCCTTTCATAAGATGCTACGAACTACCACGGCAACCCAAACCAGAGTGTGTCCTTGATACCGAATGTTCCAATGACAAATCATGCATAAATCAAAGATGCCAAGATCCATGTGCTTTGTCTAATCCATGTGGTACTAATGCTGAATGCCAGACCAGGGTACATAGACCAACTTGTGTATGTCCGTTCGGTTGGGTTGGAAATCCACAGATTATGTGTTACAAACGTAAGTCATAATTTTTAAGCTAAAAAAAACATTTTATGTTTTTAAATAAATAGAAAAAGTAATGTTTGCCAAATATTTTATTTCTACCAAATAACCTAATACATACTTTTAATTTTAGCTGAATGCACTGCAGATGATGACTGTCCATATAACAAAGCCTGCATTAACGAGAAATGCCTTAATCCATGCTCAACGACATCCTGTGGACGTGGGGCAGAATGTATTGTACAAAACCATTACGCTCAATGCCAATGTCCACCAGGAACTCAAGGAGATCCTCTACTTTCATGTATTACTGGACAGTGTCAATACAATGAAGACTGTGCTGACCATGAGGCATGCGATCGCCTTAACAGAGTATGTAGACCAGTATGCGATGACGAAACTTGCGCCGTCACTGCTCAATGTATTGGAAGAAACCATCAACCTAATTGTCACTGCCCGGTTGGTACGGTTGGAAATCCATTTACAGAATGTAAGCCCCCAACTAAACCTGAATGTACTGTTGATGCTGACTGTCCTACCCAACTTGCGTGCATTAACGAATTATGTCAGAATCCATGTCACCAAGGCGATTACTGTTCCATTGAACAAGAATGTCGGGTAGTTGATACATTACCATTAAGAACAATTATGTGTGTATGCCCATCAGACCAAATCGTAGATAACTCTGGACATTGTAGAGCTATTGTACATGAAAAACCACAGTGTCAAGTAGACAATGACTGTAATGATGCTGAAAAATGTTACAAAGGAAATTGTGTCAACGCTTGCCGACTAGACAATTGTGGAGTAAACGCAATATGCAGAGCCGCAAATCATATCACACAATGCTCATGCGCACCAGGTTACACTGGAAACCCAAGAATAGAGTGTACAAACATTCCTAAAGTGGCCTACTTACCAACTCCAGAATGCACTACTGACGATGACTGTTCATTTGATAAAGCATGTAGAAATGATATTTGCGTTAATCCATGCAGATCTGACAAACCATGTGGATCTAATGCGTTCTGCTCTGTAAACCGACATCAACCTGTATGCAGATGTCCTGAAGGATATGTGGGAAGACCTGAAATTGAATGTGTTGCTCGTAAGTATTTTAAAGAAATTTAAGAAATAACAACACAAAGAAAGTATTAACAACAACCACAAAAGTTATTATTCCTTCCTGAATGATTCCATAAATTATATTGGGCAGGGATTATTAATTAGTATTCAGAAAATTAATTCAAAATAGAAAAGCATATTAAAAAGTTGGTAATAATGTAAAATTGCATTCACCAGTAACTGGTGTGCCTTTCCTTAAATAATTACCTCATGAAAAGTTCAAATAAGTTTCCCAGCAGATATCTGCACTTGAAATATTTTAGGGCAGAGTGCCCCCAATTTTCTTCTTTGGGTTATGCATATGTAGACGCTCTCTCTTGCTTGTGGTTGATCATCACTGATTTGGAAATCAAATTAAAAGATTATTTTTTATATTTAAAGGAAGTAAAAAATTTTTATATAAACTAATATGGTGTCTTCTAAACAGACGCTCGAGTAATACCATGTCGAAAATAGAATAATATCGTTCATTTCCGGTGTACACACAGAAACTAGTTTTTCAGTCACTTGTCAATTTTCAGTTACATTAAACGATGTAACCCATTTTTGTTCAAATTTTTAAACATGCTCTGTCACTCTTGATGTAAAAAAACACTAAATTATTTATTAGAAGAATAGTTAAAAGTTAAAAAAAGAGTTGGTCAAGTAATAGACACCTACGCCTAATTACAGAAAAGGCAATGCTTACTTTTAAAATTTTAAATTAAATAATAAGCATTAAATATAATATTTCAATAAATTAATGATTGACAACGAATTTTGACACTAGAAACCGATAATTTTATTATCTTGCTATTAGCTGAAGGCAAGCATCGTATTAATTTTTATTAATGACAGTATTATGTGCAGATTCTAGAAATTTTATTGTCGTATAATTTTGTTTCAGTTAGGACTTGAGACAAATTAGAAATTATACTTAAAATTTTATTAAATTAAAAAAAAAACCTCTATATCAAAATTTATAACGCCAATAACATAATACACTACACATAAATATGCCTATAGTAAAGAACATGTCTAACTACTTCTTGATTTATTTTTAGCATCTACACTGGCTGTTGGTTGTACTACAAATTCAGATTGTCCTCTAAGTGAATCATGTATTAATAAAGTGTGTATAAGTCCTTGTAACTGTGGACCAGACGCGGATTGCAGAGTTGTCAACCATTACGCTACTTGTTTCTGTAAGGAAGGATATTCTGGAAATCCACAAATTGGATGTGTTCCACGTAAGTACTTGTTACTAAATACTTTAAATCAATATATTTAACTTTAATTTTGTTTCAGTGGGTTGCCAGTCTGATAATGAATGTGCTAATGACCAACAATGTTACAATAGACAATGCATAAATCCTTGTATTCTTGGAGATCCTTGTGCCAGAAACGCCGAATGTTTTGGCCGAAACCATAAAGCCACTTGTAAATGTCCTGCTGGTTATGAAGGAGATCCATTTGTCCGATGCGAAAGACTTGAATGTTACTCAAATCAAGACTGTCCAAATA
Organism: Listronotus oregonensis; assembly: GCA_019359885.1. NCBI lineage: Eukaryota > Metazoa > Arthropoda > Insecta > Coleoptera > Curculionidae > Listronotus > Listronotus oregonensis. The sequence goes on from JAHBCN010000052.1 coordinate 202,628, forward strand.
CCCGTGCTTGCCTACAAAATCGATGTGTTGATCCTTGTTCACCAGTCGCAAATCCATCTTGTGCACAAAATGCAATCTGCTATGCACAAAATCATGCAGCTAGCTGCGTATGCCCTGATCATTTACCCGAAGGAAACCCGCTAACTTACTGTTATCCTAGAACAGCCATAGACAAACCTGTATGTACATATGACGCAGATTGTCCAAGTCAGCTTGCATGCATTAGTAATCAATGTGTTAATCCTTGTGCCAGTATTTCACCATGTCATCCAACAGCACATTGCAGCGTCATCGATACAACTCCAGTAAGAACAATGGCATGCACGTGTCCTGAAGGCTGGGTTCCTAACAATAATGGAGAATGTCACGCTATTTTAATACCCATACCACCTGGTTGTAGTAAGGATGATGATTGTCCCGATAATGATGCTTGTATTAACAGAATGTGCCGCAACCCATGTGACTGTGGTATCAATGCTGTGTGTGACGTCCGTAATCATAAGCCAATATGCTCATGCAAAGAAGGCTTTGAAGGCAATCCTAACATTGCTTGCAGAACAATTGGATGTAGGATAGACTCTGAGTGCGACTCTGGCACTGCCTGCATTAACGCACAGTGCGTAAGTCCTTGCCTGGTGAAGAATCCTTGCGGTATTAATGCTGAATGTTACGTTAATCAAAATCGTCCCGAATGCCGCTGCAGAAGTGGTTACAGAGGAAATCCGTTCGACAGATGCCTTGTAGTCGGATGTGTTTCGAACAGTGAATGTCCAGGAGACAGGCAATGTATCAACGCCCAGTGCATTAATCCTTGTGTATTTGATAATCCTTGCTCACCACGTGCTGAATGCTTAGTACAAAATCATATGGCGCTTTGTAAATGTCCACCAGGCTTAACAGGAAATCCTCACGTTGATTGTAGACCAGAACCTCAACCAGAATGCCGGGAAGATGGCGACTGTCCAGCTCTTCTAGCTTGCATAAACAGCAAATGTCAAAATCCATGTACAGTAATAGAACCTTGCCAAATTCCTGCTAAATGCCAAGTTGTTAATTCACTGCCAGTAAGAACCATGAACTGTATTTGTCCACCAGGATACATTAGCAGCGGAAGCGGTACTTGCAATCCTGTTACTGCCGTCACCAAAGTGGGAGCATGTATCGCAGACAGCGAGTGTCCATCCGACAAAGCATGCTTTAATGGAATATGCCGTAATCCCTGCAACTGTGGACCCAATGCTGAATGTCGTATCAAAGATCACAAACCAATCTGTTCTTGCAAAGCAGATTATGAAGGCAATCCAGAAATCGAATGTCACGTCGTGGGATGTAGAAGCGAAGATGAATGTTCACCTCAACACACATGCATTAATAGACAATGTGTGCCGGTATGTCTTCCAGATGGTAAGCCCTGCGGAGATAAGGCAATTTGTTATGGAATTAACCATCGAGCTGTATGTGATTGCCCACCAGGACTTATAGGAAACCCGCAAATTTCTTGCGTATTGATTGGATGCAGATCTGATTCAGAATGTCCAGGTAACAAGGCTTGTATAAACGATAAATGTGAAAATCCATGTGTAACAAATAATCCGTGCGATGCCCCGGCAGAATGTAAAACATTTAATCATATTATGGAATGTGTGTGTCCACCTGGTACAGTAAGTGATGGTAAAATGGGATGCTTAGAAATAGAAGAAAAATGTCAACAAGACCATGACTGTCCATCTGGGCATGTTTGTATAGGAGGAAAATGCGTTAATCCTTGTACTTCCATTGAACCATGCGGTATAAACGCTGAATGTACCGTTATTGATACTGAACCAGTTAGAACAATGATCTGTGAATGTCTGCCTGGATATCATGGAAATGCGGCTGTTAAATGTGATAGAAGTAAGTAAATATTTTTATATGTGTTCTTAACAATTTCAAAAAATATATAAGTAATATTTGCCAATAAGCAAAAACTTCATAAAATTCCTTTAGTTGGTGATATGAAACTTCTGGGTTGTACAATATTTTCATCAATATAAAGCCCTAATAACTAAAATTAGCATATTTGCATTTGTTATTAATAAATAATTCTTTGTCAGCTAAATTTAAATTAAATTTTTATTTTCTCTTGTGGCCCACATTAACTTAGATTTATTAAGCCCAATTTTGCTGATCATAGGTAAGTGACCTGGGTGTTTGATTTGGCATCACATAACTCATGCTTCCTTTTGTAAAACAATTAAAAAAATCTAAATCTAGTCTAAATGTAAATGAGGTTAATATTCATGAATAATAACCTAAAATATTGTCGTAATTTAGGTCAGCCAATTTTACAACACTTTTTTTTGTATTTTTAGCTCCACCTATTTCACAATGCAAAACTGAAAAGGGATACATAAGAACTCCCAATGGAGAATGTGTATGTGCACCAAACACAGCACTAAATGAAAACGATGACTGCGTGCCATGCCCAATCGAAAAAGGACTTGTTGTGGATGAACGCGGCCGATGTGTTTGCGCTTTAGAAAAGGGTCTTATCATTGACGAACGTGGTAACTGTGTCTGTCCAATCGAATTCGGATATCGTCTCGACTCCAGAGGAAACTGCATTCCAGTTTCTGGACCTGAATGTGAAACAAATGATGATTGTCCTGACCATAAATACTGTAATCCAAATACTAAGACATGTGACAATCCATGTGCAACGAAACGATGCGGAGTATACGCTCTCTGCAATGCTACCAACCATCAAGCTATTTGTCAGTGTATTACTGGATATGTAGGAAACCCTGAAATATATTGCAGTAAGTTCAGAACCTATTTATTTAAAATATGTCTAAAAAAGTACTGTTAAAACGCAAATGATACGAAGTAATGATATGATATGAAGTAAAAAAATTCGAAAACAATGCATATTTATGTCATATACTGACATACCAAATTTCATTTATTTATCTTAGAAAATAATATTAATGGAAAACTACCCCTGAGAAACATCCAGTATATTTGGTATTTCATTTTTTTATTGCCATACATTGTTGCTATTACAGGTTAAGGTTAATAAATAAGTTTAATGTTATTAGTAATTCTTATTGTGGTAACTTGACTAAAGACAGTTTAGGCCCAAATATTGATAGCCTTGCAAAACAGCGATATTTTTCCCAAAAATCTTTTTAATAAAAACTATTAATTAGCCTTCCCGCCAGATGGGATTACTTTTGTTTAAGTCCGAAGGTACACACACAGTCAACTAGCCTATATGAATTCTTAGATCTATTTAAAAAATACTTTTTTAAATGTTATTCAATTAAAAAAAAAATTGACGTTGCGGTGACAGATTTGTCACTGTAAGTAGAATTATATAAATTTCCACCAGTATCTACAAATTTTGTTTTTTTAGATTCCACATCAACTTACAGAACCGACTTCCCCAAACCAGAAATGCTTGTTAGCTGCCTGTCAGATGGCGTCCAAGTTGAAATTGTTATCAATGAACAGGAAGGTTTTAATGGAGTGTTGTACGTTAAAGGACACAGTAAAGATGAACAATGTAGACGAGTCCTTACGTTACCGCCTAATTCGATTTATAGAACTGAACTTTTTAAGGTTCAGTTTGGCAACTGTGGACTGATACATGTAAATGTAAGTGGTATTTTTCTCTTTTAAAGTATAAAGATAGGCCCATGAATATACCTAAGTCTAACTCAGGCTAAATTCCAATAGTACATTTTTTACTCGCTTGCTTAAAAACGTTTCTTTATTTCATTCAAAGCAAAAACAGAAAATCGCGTTCCTTTACTCATTTTCAGATTGTTTTGAGCAAATCTTTTGTCCAGATTTTTAGGCGGCGCTTTAAGATAAATTGGTTAAGTGTCAATCAATATTTATTATTTATTTATTTATTTAAAATACAGTACATCACAGGCTAATGGCCCAAATAGTACAACATAACTAAGTAAAAATATATACATCTAAAAATATACATCATAATAAATGAATAAAGGACTATCACACCATTAAAATCAAGTCAATTAACAGAAAAAAGATTAATAAATTTCACAGGAACAACATGAAGCTCTATTTTTCTACTCTTAACTAAAGAAATGGAAACAACACTAACAAAGGATTAGTCTTATACAAGTGTTCTAATATGGTAGTTTAAATCATATAAAAAAACTCAGCCGATGCAGTATTTTAAAATAACGCAATTTTAAGTTTAAACATTTATATTAATTTATTATTTTTAATAAAACATTACTATTTTTAGGGCAAGGCAAGTTTCGTTCTGGTCATTCAGAAACATCCCAAACTTGTGACCTACAAAGCACAAGCATACCACATACAATGTGTCTACCAAACCGGCGAGCAAAACGTAACTCTTGGCTTTAATGTGTCAATGTTAACAACTGCTGGAACAATAGCCAATACTGGTCCGCCACCGACATGCTTAATGAAAATTGTGACACCAACAGGTCAAGAAATCAATTCCGCAGAAATAGGTGACAGTCTTATTTTGCAAGTTGACGTTCAACCAGGATCAATTTATGGTGGTTTTGCCAGAAGTTGCGTTGCTAAAACTATGGAAGACAGTGTCGAAAATGAATACTTAGTAACAGATGAAAACGGTTGCGCTACTGATCCATCTATATTCGGGGAATGGGAGTATAATCCTGATACCCAGAGTTTATTGGCTACATTTAATGCATTTAAATTCCCAAGTAGCGATAATATTAGGTTCCAATGTAACATCAGAGTGTGCTTTGGAAAATGTCAACCGGTAAGTTTTGGTTATTTTAAGTGTTTAGTCCAGTTATACCAACGAAATTGAAAGAATAGGCTCCTTGCATACATTTTTTATTGGCTAAAAACATGCCTGTATATTTAAATAAGACTTTTGCCAAATATTTTTTAATTTTAAACTTTATAACCAAGCTATTAGCCTTTCAAATTTAAATATAAAACACTGGGTATTTAAATACCGCGTGAAGTCACAAGATACAAAACATATGCGCAAGGGGCCTATTTTACTATGACGGCACTATTACATTTCATTTGAGAATATACCGAATGTTTAAAATTAAAATCTATTAAAAAATTAACGTAATCGTATATTATTTGATAATTTTTTTTCGGCTTCATAATATTCAGATTAGTTTTTATGTATTTTCACTAAATTTTTCTTAGATATAATTAATCTACTTTGATTATTCTCATCAGTGTCATATTTAATATTTTTATATAATAATTTGGGCTCCAATAATTTTAACATCTCTAAATCTGGATCAAATTTGGTACAACTATCGAACTTCTTTAAACCCTCTTTGGCAAATAATATAAAAGAGACAATTTTATTTAAAAACGTGTATAGTTTAATGGGATTAAGAGCTCGTGTGCCCTTACTTGTACTGCAGCCTACTAGCTTATTGTGCTCCTCTTTCTTGTTATGGAAGTCCGCATTCCTTTGTCAGGTCTAACCGTATCTACCAAGATGTTCATGCGGAGGCGGAGTTTCACTCTGTATGTTTCCGAACCTTATATGTCCTCTGTACGTCAGTGTATTGCAGTCGTATATTATGTGTGAGGCTGTTTCCTCCTCTTCCCCGTAAAGCCTGCATGTTATAGGACCTTTATGTATGTCCATTTTCTGCAAGTGCTTCCTAAGATGACAGTGGCCTGACAAAAGTTTTACTTACTGTCCTAACTGAGTACGCTCTAGAAGGAGAAGCTCAGCTATTAGTTTCTTGGAATGGTCGCCTATCGTTGCCTGCAGGTCTTTGACCAGGTAATGCGTGCTAACGATTCAGATGTTGTTTTAAGAAACATCTGTCTATTGTTGTTTTCATCGCCTATTTTAATAGTCCAAAGACTAGCTCTGGGCCATTAAACTTTTTAGATTAGCCTGCTCTTTCTAGTTCCTAGCGGAAAGTTCTTTTAGATCGTTCAGGCACTCAATCGTGATTTTTAATGTAAAACTATAGGAGTTCAGGGCTTTTAGAGCAGCCTTATTGTCAGAGAGAATGTTTTGGTTGTGGGATCCCCTTCATACATTCTCCTGAACAAATGCTTGAAAAGCATAGATTTTCGCCTGGTATATTGTGGCTTGCTCGCCTAACGGAAAGCTTGAAGTCGCTCTGGTTATTACCCCAAATACACCAGCACTCAATCCATCACCTGTCTTTGAATCATCGGTGTACCAAACCAGGCCGCTGGAAAGTGATGGAGGTGTTCCCTTTGTTCAGCTGACACTCTATGGTTTGTCAAAATTGTAGACGGCTGTCATGTGATCTGATCTCATGTCCAAAAGCTGTTCGTGGATAATATCCGTTGCCCACGTAGATGCAAGCCCTTTGGTTGGCAGTCGATTTGTCGTCTATTCACATACCACTCGCTTGTCCAAGTCCTTTCACCTAGCCCCTTACGATCCAGGGTTCCTGGATCAAAACCACTGCTATGGGCTCGGTTGATGGTCTGCGGCAGAGTGCCACAGACCCAGCCCTGCTATGTTGTAGGTTCACCTGCAGTAGTTTCAGGTTGTTTGGTGGTGTTTGGGCCATTAATTTTCCCTTTTGCTAATGAAAGACCTCTAAGGTTGTCAGTATTACCTCGTGCTGATCCGTATCACTTGACACAGAGCTTACAAGCATGGCGTCTTCACCCGCGCTTGTTTCTTCATTTATGGTCGGCTTTACTTTATTCATAAAGTTCCGTCCACACCTGCAGTTCTCCCTTACAAGGCTTTTATTACGAGAGTTTACCTGGTATCTCGGAGACTCCTTGCTTGATAATGATAGGCTCATCAATCATTATTCATCCCCTTCGCACGGATCCGCATGACGTGTATGATTAAGCCTGTTTGCAAATGTGTGTGTGGGTGTGTAGTGTTTGTGTTTGCTTTATATCCGTAAAACGCGTATGTGATGTGATTGTCCAGTGCATAAGGCACTAGAGCGTTGGGCGAGATGCAGGTGAGTGTGTTTGCCTGTTGGTCATTGGCCCGAGAGGGTGGGCATTGCAATTGCCAGCGTGATGCTGGTGTGTGTGTGCGTGTGTGTTTCGTCAGAGCCTTATCTGTAAAAGCAGGATGTACAACGTGCACGTTGAGGTTAACTTGGGTATGAGAACTGTGTGAGACGCATCATACTCCTTACACTCGATGTAGATTTAAAGCGCCAGAGATGAAAATTAAATAGTAATCACACCGAAACTAAATTCTTCGAGAAAATAGATTTAGCAGGTGGTTCTTAAAAAAGTTTTATTTTAGGGATTTAACGTGTTTTTGATTTAAAATAAAGTTTATGTAAGGGGCCTATTGTGGTAAAATACTACAGAAAAATTGTTTTTTATTAATTTTGCGCCGTTTTTTTTTTGTAAATAACTTAATCCTACTGAAACAAAGTTAAAATAAGCATTTTATATTTTTCTTTTAGGTTAACTGTCGCGGCTACAATGCATTTGGTCGAAGAAGGAGAGCCATATCCCCGGAAAATGACACAAACGATTCAGACGATTTACTCACCGGACAGTTGAGGGAAGAAATTACCATCCAATCTAATGCAATTCTTACCCTTGAAAGGAGAGAAGAAAGATATACAGATACCTCATTGTGTAAGTAGAGTATAACTAAGGAGTAGTATTATCTCAGTGTCCATATAATGAATAATGAATTCAATACTTAGTCTATAATACGTTTTTTCAGCACCAGACGCTCAACGCACGGAAGATATCTGCGTCTCCATGATAGGCTTCATTATAGCCTTAATCATCACTGCCCTATTGGCCTTGGTTGCCGTTGCAGTGGCAGTGTCCTGTTGGTTGATGGCCTACCGTCGCAGGCCAAAGTCCACCGGGCCACTACCGCATCCACCGGAGTTTCCAAACCCATTGTTCACTACACCTGAACCGATGGCCGAACCAAGTCCAGACTACCTCACGTAATAAATCAAGAAACTAGTTTTTAAGAATATTTAATACTCTGTATTTTACCATGATAGTGACTTTGAATCTCGAAAATAACATTAGCAACGAATACTCGACGAAACTTTTTATTTATATTTCTATTTGTGTATATTTTTTCGTTAGTTTGTGAGATGCCCGTGCTTTCTTTGTATCCGTCCGATAAGCTACTCACTAGATATTTATACTGCCAGAGGAAAGTACGGATTAACACAAACTCCTAGTAAATAGAATATTAGATAAAATGATTGTAAGAAATGTTTATTGGCTAATTATACAGTAGATAGATTATTGAAATTTTTATAAACGACCGCTTAGGTAATAGACATTTCTCCCATCTTTTCCAAAGGCTATTCTTTTTTATACTTTTTACACGATCAAGGGAAATTCATTAATGGTGGTGGTTCTTTTTATGCTTTAACAAAACAAACTATTAACTATTTAAATATTGACCCTTGAATCTGTTTGTTTTGTAATCTGTTTCCTGTTGTATATATCAGTTTATTTTTACACTATTAGCCTCTGGAAGACGTGGTATTTTATAAGACTATACATATTTTTATGACCCCTGTATAAAGTGCATGAATGTGGATGAATGTGGAGCCTAAGCTCCTTTATTATTTGGTGCTGACTGATATATTCTTTAAAAACAGTCATTTAGTCAATTTTTCTTAAGTGTAATTATTTAAATCATTGTCTCGAAGAGACTAAAACTATCTTTAACCAAAAATCATGAATTTTAAAATTGTACTAAATTATTTTTCATAGTGTACGTGAATTAAAAAAAATATATATGTTTTACTAATTTCATTATTTATAATTCCGTCCAATTTTAAATTTTAACGATGATTTCTTAATTGTCATATTTGTGATAATCGCTTCTTTAATAAAATTTGTTTAATAATATGATATTTTTTTATTTATCCTGATATTTTGGGCCAATTTCATCATTTCAAATACTCTTGCATCTAATTGTCGTTTAATTGATTGTTTTTAACATTTAAGTGTAACAAAATATAATTATTTATTATCTTGACAGTCCACGAAGGCTTAAATTCCAAGTAATTGCTTACTATAGAGGTCTTAAAAAAGTAAGAGAAAATTTAGTAACCCAGAAAGGTTAAGTAAAGACCTACATAGGCAATAGGTTTTACAGTCTAGGCACTTTAGAGATGAAGGAACAAAGAAAGTAGAAAGTTAAAGCCTTGCCAGATGAATTTTTAGGGGCTGCATAAAAGTGGCATTCCATGTTGCTTTATTGCGAGCTGCTAGGATAGGATTAAACTAGCTAATTTCTTACGCAAGAGCTGTAAACATACCTAAAAAAGAGCAATAGCACTTTTACAGCTCGTCAGTGGGTAAGAGAAGGAAGCGTTCTTGTAAGTGTAATGTCATTTTTCTTTGAATAAAATGTGTTGTAAAGGACGTTATTCCCCAAACGGTAAGATACGTACAGAGTATGCACATTAGAAGGGGAGATATAATATGTTTGGGCTTGAAAAATGAACTCGAGCCTTTTTAAAGCTGCTGGGACTATAGAAATAATATGCTTGTGTTAATTAAGGTAGTTTTCAAAGGTACCTAACACGCGCCAGATTAAATTACTTCTTTTTCCTACATTTTGACTGCTCATAAGAAAAGGATGAGTACTATTAGACTTTTCTCGCGATAAGCGAACATGATTGTTTTTTTTTGAGGCATTAAACTTGACATTACCAGGAACCGGGAATAAATGTAACTAAGAACTAACTAAAAGTTAAAATGTCCTAAACGGGACAAACCATACAACTTGTGTATAATAGCTGCTCAAAATTCGCTCGCGAATTGCTACTTTGAACGAGATTCTTGTCAGATTACTGTGCGAAGTATATATTCCTCTACATTCGCAATGTTCACTGTTTACAGTTACGTTTATAAGGTTATGCCCTCGGTCGCAGGCTCAAAAACCGACATAGAATGGGGAACGCCGCAAAGCCCGAACCTGGAACCATCCACGCTCGCTTTTCACGACCTTCGAGGGCTTTCGTGCCGTAAGTGTAGAGCCGTCTTAAACGTGAAGTAAGCCAGAAGATTTAAAATATTTCGAATTATTTTAAAATATCTTTTGTTATTATCCGAAATCCCTTACTAAACATTTTATCCATAAGACTAAAGTTAATAAAAAAATATGTTGTGGCCTTTTTTCCCTGATTAATTATTTTGATGGGTATGATATTAAATAGAATAGAATAAAATAGAAATCTTTATTATTTTAAATTACGTTGATTTATACAAATTGTACAAACAACAAAAAATTTAGTCTAAAATACTAAATAAAATATGCATACAAATACATTATAATATACCAATTTTTTTTTTCAAAATTTCATATCCAAGATATCAGTTATGCTATGTGGCTCCAAGTCCAAGGGTAGTTTTTTCAACTGTTTTTTTTTATTAAAGATTGATGGATCGGGTAATTTATATTACTTATTTGCGTATTATAGTTGTGGTTAAATGGAATATGTACAGGGTGGCCCGTTTATCTTGGGACACTACCTTATCTCATAAAATATACAAGTTACAGAAAAAAGTTTCTTAGTTTAATTTATATTTTAACAATATTTTGCTTTTGTATATGCAGGGTACTCCATTTTTCGTGAACACGCATCAACTTTCTTAATTTAAACGGGACACCCTATATATTACTGCATCTTGCTATATGGCTCTTAAGTTTTATTAATAGTTGGCCATGACAGCGTTTAAAAAACAATCAAGCACTACAGAATTTTACTATTTGTTTAAAAATTAGCTTGTTTAAACTATGGTCCGCTTATCTTGCGACACTACCTTATCTAAGAAAATATATAGGAGATGAAGCAAAAAGTTAAATGAAAAAATTAATTGACTAATTCTAGTCTTTAATTTATTTGATTTCATTCTTTCATTTTCGCACATTCTGTAGTACTTGATTGTTTTTTAAACGCTGTCATGGACAACTATTAATAAAACTTAAGAGCCATATAGCAGACTATAGCATTTTTGCAATAGAAAAAATATATTGCCAATATTTTAAAAACTACAAAATTTTGGAATAAGCAACTTTACACAAACTTACCCTTATCTTTAATTCTAAATAAGATAAAAGTATAAAATTTGGCGATTTCCATTTAAAAAAAATGATTTTTGGCAGTTTTCTCAATTTCATTTTTAATCTTATTTTTTGAATGCCCTGTATAAACAGTCATTAAAATATTATAAAAATCTCTTGAAGTAGGTTCTTTTCAATAAGAAATCTTATTGACATTAAGCTTCCCTATACGAAAAATTGAGAATTATTTTAGGATGCGCAAACGTAGTTTTTTTATATAAAATTTAAAATATGTCAAAAACGGTAAAACTTAAGTATTGGACATTATATGTGAAATGTGTCTAGAATTTTACGTAATGTCAAAAGATGCAATAATATATAGGGTGTCCCATTTAAATTAAGAAGTTGATGCGTGTCCACGGAAAATGGAGTACCCTGTATATACAAAGTAAAATATTGTCAAAATAAAAATTAAACTTAAAAACGTTTTTCTGTATCATGTATATTCTTAAGGATAAAGTACTGTCCCAAAATAAACGGGCCACCCTGTACACAGCATAGATAGTTAGTATGCCTTTTGATTTAACTGATAATCCTAATGGTGCACCTGATAAGAATATTTCAGCAAACAGACTGATTAAAAACCAGCTGGATAAAATGTATAAGAATCATTTATATTAGTGCTGTACAGGAGTTTTAAACAAAACTGCTAACAGCCATAATAGTCCAGAAAACGAAGCTAGAAAAAAACAACCCCGCATTTTTTTCAAAATGCATAGATTTGCATGAAAATTTGGAATTAAGCTTAACTTACCTTTCTCTTCAAAATCTATATTATGCCGATGCAGAGCTGTCAAAACTTGAAGTACTTCAAGTAAAATTTTACTTGAAGTACTTTTTTGTACTTCAAGTATTTTACTTCAAGTACTTTTTATTAGGAGGTACTTGTACTTGTACTTGATTAGTTTTTATGAAGATACTTGGATTTTTATTGATTGACCACGTAAATTATTAGAATTTAGCGGTTTAAGTATTGAAGTATATTAAGTAAAAGTATAAAAGTACTTCAAGTAAAAAAAGTACTTAAGTAAAAAAATACTTCAAGTAAAAAAAGTACTTCAAGTAAAAAACAACCAAGTACTCGAATTTACACGCCTTAGATAATCGTACAAACAAGTTAAAACAAGAAATACGCGCAACTGCTGCTGTTTCTTTTGTATTGCATTACAGCGCTCATTTGAATTGGATCCAACAGCAAGACAAGTGTAACTATTACTGATAATTAGACTTTTTGTTCTTTTTTCGAAATCAATCCTTATAAAAAATCCTTTATTTTAATACCAAATTTGTTATATTTAATAATGAATACTAACAGCCATTTTTCATGACAATTTTATTATCGAACGCATTCAGGATACGAAACAGTTTCCAAATAACTCCCGAAAATGTTAAAAACGTGACAGTTCAAGAATATTTTATTGGTGCGATTCGACGTTTGATGGAGCGGTTCCCCAACTATTTCGTATTGTGAATGCGTTTATTATTACCTTCATTTGAACGAAAACCCCTGTATTTTAATAGGCAACTTAAACAAAATTTCCACTAATAAAATGGAAACGACAGCAAAATTGAAGTTAGGTTGTTCTGACTTGATTTTGTGTTGATGGGAAATTAAAATATTTCCCAAGAATAGGTTTTGGGTGCCAACCTGCTGTAGGCACCCATATGAAAACACTCGCTTTTGACAGATGTATCGGATGCCAACGGGGGCCAACGCCAACCCGTTGGCAACCACAGGAAAAAACCCATTTTGGAAAAAAACAATATTTCCTATAATAGTTTAAGGCCCAAGCGCTCACCCGAGTACGGCATTGTAGGCCTGTTGCCATAAATTTACATACGAAATTTTACATTATTTCGGACATCGAATGCATAAGATTCCGACTTAAAACGGGACACTTAGCAACCCTACTTGTTTTCCTAACTATAGTTTTTAACGACTGGCCTACTTTCCAATGACGTAGCGCTCAGTCCTTAAAGCTTTTAGGAATTGTTGGAAAACCCCGTTTTGAGGAATAAACCCTCTAACTTCCTTACAAAAAATACTGCTCAAGTATAATTTGTTTTACTTGAAGTACTTTTAATTACTTTAAGTACCTTTATGTACTTTGGTTTACTTCAAGTACATTGGTGTACTTCAAGTACTTTGTATTACTTCAAGTACTTTGTTTTACTTCAAGTACTTTGTTTTACTAAAGTACTTTGGTTTACTTCAAGTACTTGGATTTACTTCAAGTAAAATACTTGGGTGGTACTTCAAGTACTTTTAAATTTACTTGAAAATGCAAGTACATTTTAATGAATACTTGGTACTTGTACTTGAAGTAATTTTTAAAAAATTAAAAACTTGGTACTTGTACTTGAAGTACTATTTAAGAGTACTTTGACAGCTCTGTGCCGATGGGCGCTTTTTATTTTTTTGGGGTGAAAACTACCCTTTATTGCTAAAACCTATAAAACTATACATTAAAAATTAAGATGAGTAAAATTTGACTCAAGTAAGTGGAAAAAGTATTTTGTTTCTCTGAAACATTATTTGAAATATTTCAGCCCTATTATGATTTTTTAAAAAATATATTTACCCTAAAAAATTAATATATTATCAGTGTTTTGCATGAAAATTTGGTATAGAGCTTAACTTACCCTGCTCTTCAAAATCTCCATTATACTGAAGGTCGCCTTTTATTTTTTAGGGGTGAAAACTACCCCTTACTGCAAAAACTTTCAAATTAAAGCTTAAGTCACATAAAATTAGGCTTATATAAATTAAAAAATAAGTATTTAATTCTTTAAAACAATATTTAATATATTTCAACCCTTAAAAATTAACCCTTATTATGATTTATTAAAAAAAGTGTTTACCCTAGAATAATTAACATATTATCACAGAGTTATAATTAAAAAATCTGCCATTTCAAAAGTATTACTAATTTAATTTTGTCATTTTTTAATTCTTAAAAATTCACCCCTTACAATATTACAATGCCAAAAATAGTACAAAACCGCGGATTTTTTTTAAATGCATCGAATCGCTTTTAAAAGGCTCCAAAAAATTGTTTTTGTAAGCATAACTCCTTCAGTTTTTGTGATAAAAAAGTTTTTGCCATTTTGTTGGCTTTTTCAAGAGCTATAAGGTCCTATTAAAACTGTTTAAAACCCTAACTTTTTTAAAGGGGTGAGTTTAAAGGGCAAGGTAGTGCTCGTCTATACACACGCGTTTTAAACGTTTATATCTCACTTAATTTTCGTCATACAGTAAATTTAAAAAAAAGCAAAATGTTTGTCATTTTAAAAAGTACAAAGTTATTTTGAACAAAAGGTCATTTTTTTTATAAAAATTCTAAAATTTTACTTTCACTTGCAGCTCCATTTTTTTCAAAATTAATCAATTTAAATCGGTTAAAATTTTGGAATGTATTTATAATACATAGATAAAGAAAATTGAAAAAGGGCTACGACTCACTTTAATTAGGGTGGTAGTTAAGAGGTTGTTTTCGAGTTTTTGCACTCAAAGAATCTTTGTATAATCTTATTTTATTCATAACTCACTCAATTTTTATGATATATTCTTTTTTTTAAAGAAACGTCTTTGCAAATGCTTTAAAAACTTATTTTTCATTTTCTTAGAAAAATAGGTAGATTTTGCGTTATTTGCCTTTGAAACTCTGATGAATTTTAACAAACTTTAACAAACCACAACTTGGTTTGTTTTGGTCCCACAGCAATTACAAACAAAAAATATTTTACTCGTTTTCCTAAAAGCTACAATCACAGTTTTTTTTTTTATAAAATGCATACTAATCAAGTTATTTTCAAAAAACCGATTAAAAACGTTGATTATATCGACGAAAAATTCCGACTTTCGATCGTGAATATCTCGAAAAGTATGCATTTTACAAAAAAAATGCATAGTACAGTTTTTTCTTAGAAATCATTTTTCTATCGATTCCTCTAATCAAAATATATTAAAAAGCACTCACCCCCGAGATGGTTTGGCAACCACTCCCAAGGTAAAGGCGCCCTTTGGCCTGAGATTGGCATAAATATTTTGATCCTTGGACTATTCACTATCTATTGTCAAAATTTCAAGTCATTCTATGCATTTAAATAATAAAATAAAGGCAAATGGTTCGTTTTCTGGACTATAAGGGATTTACAAGGAATAAAACATTGTCAGCAGACTCACTAAACAACAGTAAGAGCTATGTAAATTCTTTTTAAATCCAAATCCATGCTGTCTTTTTCTGATTAATTTTTCTTGTGTAGATTGGCTATTAAGTAATACTCTATAAAGTAACATACACTGGAGTTAGATAGAATAAAAAAGCGGGTATGCAGCTAACCAAACTCTATGCAAATAGAAGCTGTTCTACTGCAGCGATGAAAATTCTGCTAAACCTTTCTCTTTCTAGTAAAAATAATAAAGGTGTATTTAGCGTCTGACCTTTAATATTTTACACATCCGACGATAAATATGCCTCAAAAAGACAATAATACGGCATTATGTGACAAAATTCCGCCTAATCCGAACAGAGTTCGGTCCCAATTAGTTCGAATTAGCGAACTCTACTGTAATGAAACCATAATTTTAGTATCAAAAACTCAAAAGCTATTAATTTATATCATATCTGATTTTAAAATAGGAACCTAAACACTTATACATGGAGGGGAGAGGGGGTTAATAGACCTTTTAAGTGTATGCATAGCGCAAGCGCGTCCATGTTCAAAAGACGGCAATATGAAAATTTCGGGCACTTTTTATAAATATGGCTGGGCAATAAGCATTATCACCTCTAATACCAGGGCAATTAAATAAAAAATTAATTGATGGTGCTTCGTTAGTGCATCCTACCGTAGAAGCCCAAAATTGTGTTTAGTTTCAACGATGGTTGAAGCGCCATGTTCATTCTCAAGGCGGAAATAAAGCCGAACTAGTCAAAAGATTAGGATAATAATAATTTAGATGTCAAGTAAAACTGTATTCTACTTGCAATGGTAATAAGTAAAAGTAATTTAAAAAAAAAGAATTCTTATTTCAATGCGTGCGACTTTTACCTAAGACAAAATTTATTATTTGAGGTTATGGCGAGAGCAATTATATTTATAATTAATTAAATATATGTCCTTATCAGTCGTTTTCTTTTTTACACCACTGATGAGAGCTGGATATTCGGTTGTTGGACCACATTCTCCTTCAAAATAAAGTGAACAAATAGATGTAACTTTATTAACACTATCAATTCCTTGGAATCGACCATCACTTCGTCCACATCGCTTCACCCACAAATCCCATTTAGCACATTTGGGACAATTTTTTTAATGCTTTGGTTTACTTCTTTTAATAAGTTTTCGGCGATATTCAAAACAAGGCTTTGAAAAACTAATAATATAATATAGTTTCCTGAAAGGAATTACTACGCGTATCACCGCGACATACTCCATAACGTCAACAAAAGCCCTTTTCCTAATAGATAACTATATATTTTATTTAAAATATTTGTATTATTACTTTATTATGTATGCACAATAATTTCAATTGAACTGTTTATAAAAAATTAATTATTACTTGTTTTATTGCTATGCACTGCTGATACATTTTTTGTAATAAAGTGCCCGAAACACACAGCGGAAGTTGGGGCATGCGCACAAAAATTTTTCAACTATACGGCCAAGCAAACAGGCGTTCGAGAGAGAACGCGCAATAAGCCTACAACCTTTCTCTCTCGTTCCGCGTGCAAAAGGGTCGGCGGGGTAGCGTATTTGAGCATACAAAATAAAAATAGGTACGATTCAATTGCTGTACTAGCTGCTTTAGTGACCTCGTTGTACTACCACTAATTTCACTTAATCAAAAAGACACAGCATCTAACCAAGTGCCCTTGTTTAGATGCTGCGCTAATGAGCTTGTAATAATAGGTTTAGTAAGTAAAGTAATTTTTCGCTGTGCTAATTGTAACAGATCCGTTAACGTGGCGAAATGTATTATCGAAATCGGATCTCTAATGAAGAAGTAGGTGAAATAAAACAACATTTTACAATTTTTATTATTATTTTATTTTATTCTCTCCCTCAGGTTAGTCTTGGGCTAACAAGTCGACCGCAAGGCTTATTGTATATAATCAATTCTATAATAAAATATGATTTCAATTTATACAGAATAACAGCAAAAAAATCCAATTTATAACAATTAAATTAAGTTGTACCGATTTCGGAACCTTTTTCAGTCGTTTTAGTTTCAAATTAATCATTAATAAATTTAAATAAAAAGTCAATAAAATATCCACTTTAAAAATAAAGATTTTAGTGAAAATAACAACATGGCATGATAATTTAGTACGGTCACGATTAAAAAAATAAGAAGGCACGATGCACTGCCTTATTTATAGAGCAGAGAGGTTATGACACAGAAATTAAAAAAATATATATTTTTTAAATAAACCATACTGATTCCAAACACAATGTATTATACATAATAAAAATTACCTTAAAATACCTATTACGATATACAGGTGAAGTGAACATTTACAACTAACTAAAAGTATTATCATAACGTCTCTACGATAGTGCCGATTCTAGGCCAAATGTCCGCCCGAGTTTGGGAAGACTTAATGTAAAAAAGAGCTTGCGTATTATTTTTTCAGTTTTCCATATCGAGGGTCCAGTGTCGTCGCCAGGCCTATTTAATGCAGCAAACAGTGAGGGAAGAGGTTGCGTCCGCTAATGACTTACTTAAAACTAAGGTTAGTACCTTAATTTTGGCATTTTAGGGCATTAGTTCTCACCTTTCACCTACATACTTTTTGGCAGTGTATCTATCTAGGTGGAAAACGTTGAAACATTCCATTGTTCCTACATAATTGTAAAATTAATAACATAAATATAATAATATAATATTTAATAAGTAAAAAGTAGGTAGAACCAATAGAATCCTAATATAAGCAACGTAAAAAAGTGAGAACGTAGGCTAGACGTTTAACGTCTGCTGCCCCAAGCGCCAGCAACTGGAGCGGCTTGCGGCTGATCAGTGTTACGACCGAATGCTGGGAAGTCAGTAACACTAGCCGTGTTAGGAGCGCTTTGTTCCCATGGGCCTCCTTGTACAACAAATCCGTTATTAGGATCACGATTATTTCTTTGAGTATTCTGAGAGCTTGGAGCGTTGTCAAAGTGAGTTGAGAAATTGAGAGTGTGTAGTTTTTCCCGAGTTTCCATTTCTTCAACGTCTTGAAGCTAAAATTGAAAGAAAGGGATGATAAAATTATAAATTAATTTTTATAAAATCCCCAATTTAAATTATATTGTTTATTTAACCTTTATTTATTAGGGGCCAAAAGTTACAGATGATGTTAAAGAAATACATAAATTGATGAAATCATATAAGTTTTTTTTTTCAAAATGCAACGCGCTAAAAAGATAGGGGTGACCAGTAGGCTGTCCAGTCCCTGTATGGGGATTTTTTTTTGAGCTACGGCTACGCAAGTGGTATCAAAAGTTGCGTTTTGATATAGAGATTACGATTATCATTAAATTTAATTAAATATTTGTCATCTTGAGGCCTCTACCGGTCCTTGAAGTTTCTAAAATTGGCCATTTTTGGGGGTTTTGTAACATTAACTCTAAATAAATCATACAAAATTTTGAGCTACGGCTACGCAAGAGGTATCAAGTTGCGTTTTGATACAGAGATTACGATTATTATTAAATTTATTTAAATATTTGTCATTTTAAGGCCTCTACCGGTCCTTAAAGTTTCTAAAATTGGCCATTTTTAGGGGTTTCGTAACATTAACTCTAAATAAACCATACACAATTTTGAGCCTCGGCTACGCAAGAGGTATCAAAAGTTGCGTTTTGATTCAGAGATTACAATTATCATTAAATTGAATTCAATACTTGTCATCTTGAGGCCTCTACCGGTCCTTAAAAATGGAAATTTAAGTGACTTTTAGGAAAATAAGAATGTCGGTAGAGCCCTCAAGATATTTTTTATCTTTTTTTTATTATTTTTATGGTAACCTACAACTTATAACGCAACTTTTGAGGGGTCTTGTGTAGCGAAATTTGAAAATAAAATATTATGGGACACCCTAGTGACCAGCTTTTATTTTTTAAAGTTTTTTAATACTTCTTCAAAGGATACCGCACTTATTACATTAAAAACCGGCATCAGTAAAAATTTTTGAAATTTTGGCATGTTAGAATCCCTACTAATTATATTTCCATGAAAATTTGGAAGGGTCACCGTGTCATTTAGGGCTGCCTGAAGATACGCCACTGGACAGTATGAAAAATCACATTATATTACTTTACTTTAAATACATTTTAGAAAAACATAAATAAAAGGTGGGAATTAGGGTTATTTGTTTTTGTTTGTTTTTAGGGTTGTTTTCCGGACCGCAAAGTGTCTGCAGGGTGATCCAAATCATACACCAGAAAAAAGGTGCCAATAGAAACATATTTAGGATGGTTAAAGCAAAAAAGAAAAAATTAACTGTAAAGTCTCGTAGATATTCCAAACTAAGTTTGTGAAAAGCTTAAAATGTGTTCATTCGTGTTTTAGTGGAACCTACTCGCCATGTTTTTGTTGTAACTGCTGAGTTTTAACACGATCTTTTATCGTGTTTCTTAATTAGCTCTTTCATGAATTTCTTGAGGTAGTTCAGCATTTGTACCATTCATGGTAATTGGTGGAAAAATCTGATTTAAAATTCAAGCAGAAGTATCTGTAACATCTGTAGATTTTGTTAAACATAAACTTTACTCAATGTTTTCAATACGCTAGCGCGATACGTCTCCCTTAATTATAAGTGACTCCACACTTTTTCTGGTGTATGATTTGGACCCCACTGTAGATACTTTATAAGTCGGCAAACTGTAAAACATAATCTTATTTTCTAAAGGTATTTATTTTTAAACAAATAACCTAAATTCCCACCTTTTATTCATGTTTTTCTAAAATTAGTGAAAGTAAAGTAATAAATTGTGATTTTTTAAAATATTTTTCCGTGGCATACCTTTAGGCAGCCTTAACTTAAAACTACGACCGGTGACCCTCCCAAATTTTTGTAAAAATATTATCAGTAAGGATAGGACTCCAGCATACTCCAATCTCAAAAAATTTCAGGGGTGCTATTAACACTCTAAAAAAGCAAGTTTTGGCAAATACTACACTACTTTAGGTTCCATTGTATTTAACTCTTGCGGAATTTTATCATATAATAATATGTGAAACATTGTAAAATTTTCGCCTATATTAATAGATGTTAGGTCAGGTGCCTCACAATAACTAGCATCAGCATCTTTAAGCCTATATTAGCTAATTTAACATAAAATGAAATTACTGTGTTTTGGGTTTGCATTATTGTAATCCTTATTTTCTTAGTATGCAAAATAGTTAAAATTAACACAAGATTCACATAGGATACAATAATACTTACATACTCTTCAGCAAGATTGAGCAAATGTTCACGAGCTTCAAAAACAGAGTCTTCTTTGCCACTAATAATAACTAAGTTAGGATTGGGATCGTCACTTCTAGGGAATTTTATGTCGACTCTAAATTCATCCATTATTTTTCTAATATTGCGACCACGCCCGCCTATGAGGCGGGAGTGAACGCGAGAATCTATTTCAATTTCTTCCTTATAGAGGTCGTCGAGTTCTCTAACGATTTTTAGGATGTCCTCCTTGGCACGGTAAGTGTTTTCTTCATAACCGGTGATGGTAATAAGTTCTTCATTTTCATCTCTATAAAATAAAATTAAACTGAATAAGGTAGTTTTTTTATAATTAAACACTAAAAATACACGAAAAAACACCAGCAAAATTAAGAAAATTTGTATTTTATTTTCCAAATGTACATTACGAATCCGAAGTCAGATTTGCAAAATTCAAGATGGCGGGTCCGATATGACTGACCAAATTTTAAAACTTCCGATTTACGCCAGATTTGGTACTTAAAGGTTTTAAGGATCGCTAATCACGAATCTGGGCTCAGATTTTTAGAATTCATAATGGCGGACGAGATTTTAAAAAATAATTTCGCCAAATTGAATTTTTAAATACTGACCCGAAATTCCTGATCATTAAAACCCCTAATTACAAAATCTGGCGTGTTTAGGCGGCCTAAATACATCGAAAACCATACATCACATCTCTGGGTACGATATTTTTTTTTTGTACAGTAGTGTTATTATATTTAGTTGTGTGGAGAAAAGTAAATTCGAACTTTTTTTCTCAAAACCATATTTTTTAAATTGGCGTACACGATAACTCAGAAACTTATTGATTGATCTCTCTGAAATTTTGCACAAACTTTTTTTAAAATATTTTTTTCCATATTACCTACAAATTTCCGTTTTTTTTTTTTTTTTTAATAATTTTACCGAATCAAAAACAGCAGAAAAAATTATTTAGGTTCATCTAGAAATTATAACATTAATAATCACACAGAATTTTGGTCTTTGTTTTCAAATCACTAAATCCAATACTATAGGGCTCGCCCATTTTGAATAATTAAATAAAAATATTAAAACATTTTATACTATTTTAATGTGTAAATAAACCAGATGACAATTTTTTAAAATATATATTGACTCTTTCATTAAAACAAAATCATGAAAATCAAGCAAAATTTAAGGATTTACAGGTATCTCCCCCCTTAAGCATTGTCAATGTTTATCTTTCAAATATTACTGTTACGGCTTTATGATAAAGTTGTTTTTTAAACAACATAAAAATTAAAACAGTGCAAAAAAAACTGATATGTAAACATAATAAGGAAGCGGAAGCAAGTCGTGGCAAGATGATTCACCAAGTGTAAAAGAAAAAAAGAGCTGTGGCTCTGGTACGAGATTTATAATTTTGCACGCCGGATCTTCAAAAGTTTTATACCTGGAGCAAGTTTGATTTTTTCGTCAACTACCAAAAAGCTTGGACTACCACGATAATATGGACAGTAGTTTATTTGAAAAGTGGCTTGAGGAACGATTAATCCAAATTTGGAAGGACCGTCTTTAATTGGTGAGTAATGTACAGGGTACCCGGTAAGCATGTAAAACATAATTTGGGACCATGTAGGAGATGTTAACAAATAATGCTAATAGTTTCCCATTTAAAAAAAAATCATAGTGCCACTAAATATAGACCCAAAAAGGTATCAAGACAAGACATTAACTTTTAAACAGGGCGTATCATTATTATTGCTAATAATTTCAGCAAGGGTTTCCTTACTTAAAAATAAAAATAAATGTTCCGATAAACCTATGTCCGGAAATGCTTTATTTCGTAGATTTAACTTAATCTGGTTAAATATGTGATACATGGTGTTAACATTCTATTTTTTATTTTGTTTTTTCTTTATAGTTTTTAAAATTATACCTCAATATTTTAATTAAAATTGGTATTTGGGGGTTTTTTTACATGTGAAATCTGAATTTAATATTAGTAGGGCTCCCACTTGTAGGGGGCGCTCATACACGGTTTTTTTATACTTTTGATGCGTCATAACTTTTTTATGCTTGCTTGAATTAAATTTTTAAGCAAAAAATATATTTCTATATCATCTTCATGTAAATAAGGTTTCCTAGTAGCAGTCGCTACGAGCCAACATTTTCGAAATATTTGGATTTACAATAATTAATGCATCAGATTTGAACCTTTTCATTGGGATATAATCATCAGCTGTATTAATTCAAATATGAATCTTTTTATTTAAATCTGATTTTTGATTTCACTATTCAATGCTTCTCATGACTACAAAATAAATTATAGTATCGGCATAGTTTCAAAAAAATTGTTCAGAAAAAACAAAATAAAAATAAAACTTTAACACGCTGGTACTGAAACGAAACATTTCCTGACTAGGTTGATAGAACTTTTATTTTTATTTTTAAGTAGAAACTCGTTTTAATTTTTTTTCAATAATAATAAAACATCCTGTATTGTTTAAACCTTTTTAATCTGGTTTATTTGATATCCTTTTTTCTTCAAAATTTTTAAAATGAGAAATCACTTTTATTATTCTTTTCTACTCTATACGCATCACCAAATGATTACTTCTCATAGTTTATGGTTCTTATTATGTAAGGTTTATTAATTTACTAATAAAATTAAAATTAGTTTTAGATAATGCTCCCTCTCACTCCCGGGTCTAAACAACCAACATCTTTTTTGGAAAAAAGCGAAATTTTTGAATGGCTCCAAAAAGAACATCCTTTGCCAAATATGCTAAAAACGAAACTTCTGGAACTTGCGAGGAAATTTCAACGACCAAAGGAGTATGCAGTGGATGTAATATTAAGGAGAAATGGTCACGAAGTTTTTTGCCTGCCACCAGTATCATTGCCAGTTTAATGCAATTGAGCTAATATGGGTAGGCGCAAAACGTAAATATGACAATCGGGTTGGGGGTGGATTAAAAACAGTCAAGTGCAAATGGTGTGGGAATGTGCGCTGGATCAAATAAATGAAGAATATTGGAGAAAATCAGTGGCTCATACCGATGAATTTATTAAAATTGGGGAGCCCAGAAAAATTTAAGACGTCATCGTTGAACCACTCATTATTAATTTAAATAATGAGGATTCTGACGATGACAATGATGGTGATGAGGTATATTAGTTTATCAAATTGTCATGGTACTTCAAGCTTTATTTGTTAAAATAAAAGTGTTTTATTTAAAAAAATTATTTATGTGAAAAATCAATTTAATGAGTATTAACCATTCTGCTAGGTAATTTATTGCCAAAAATACATTAATTTAAAGTTGAAAACAACAATTAGAAAAAACAACATTTTTTATCAGAACGTATTTTTAACTAAATCTTTCATGTTTTTGATCCCACTATCTTATTTGACATAATATAACATCAAGTTTTTAACCTTTTTTAATGCATGTTTTAACCTGTATCTTAAAAAATCAGCTGTTGCATTGTCCGCCATATTGAATTAACACAACATTTTTGCAGCCACTGTTTTTGTGGATTAATTCATATTGCATTTATGTTATTATTAGAGTAAACCCGACATAATATTGAGCAATATTTTAGTATTAAGCTTTTTTTCGTCATGGCCTGAATAGTTATACTTAACCTATATCTTTTACCTTTTCTGGGGAAAGTAATCTGTACATCATGCTCCTTCCTAATATTAGTAATAACAGCCCCACGCTTGCCAATAATCTTGGGATGGTATTCAGGATTAACTTCTATTTGTAGTTTGAATGATCTAAGTTCTCTGTCTTTTTTATCAGCTTCCAATTCTACAACTCGTTCTAATAAAGCTTCCTTTGCATCTTGGACATTGGCGGGTGTTCCAGTAATTTTAATAATGTCTTCTCTAATTTCTGTCGAAGACAGGACTATATGGACATCGAATCTGTCCATGAGCTCTCTGACAGCTTGACCCTTGAAAGAAACAGTTTTATTATGAAACTGCCTCAAACTAAAGAAGTTACTTAATTTGTTTTATCAGAAATAACAATTTTATTTTAGCAAGGATAAAATTTGTTTTGGTGATACTGATAAGCTGATATGTTTTTAATAGAACATTCTTTTTTCAAGTAAAACATTTTAGACAATTTAAAACAACTCAGTTTTTACCTAATTTTGAGTTGATTCATATTTTAGATAACTAACTTATCTAAAATAACTGATAGAAAGATTAGGGAGCGTTCAAGTGTTACATAACGAATTTGGGGGAAGGGGAGGGGTCTTGTAAAACGTTCTGATGCGTTACAGGGGTGGGAGGAAGGGGGGTTTGAACTACGCTTTACCTAACATTGAAAATTGTTTTTTTTTTATTATTGTGACTTTTAGGTAAAAATGGTCATTTGGTGGTTACGTAACCTTTAACTAGGGGGAATACAGAAAAACGTTACGGCGCTATACATGGCGAGAGAAGGGGGTGAAAATTTTCCAAAAATTGCATTGTAATACTTGAACGCTCCCTTATTCAGGCATTATGATTCCCATTAATAAATTTTTGAATGTATTGTTTTGAAACACCTCATTTAAAAACAGGAATCGTCGTTTTTCTCCTTTTATTAACAATCAAGTAACAGTAGAACGTACCCATGGTAACTTTTTTACCTAACTGTCACTATCTTATAATAAACAGCACTGCATTTAAATAATTATTGACATTGCGAAGATAAGAATTAGCTAAGATGATTTTTGTAATACAGGATGTAACAATAATACAAAATAGACGACTCCAGAGACTTCTGGTTCTTTCACAGTGGCCACAATGGAAAAAAACTAAGGTTATTCACCCAAATTAATTATTAAATTAAATTAAATAATCCCAACTTCCCACCTAAAAAAAAGGTTTATTAAATAAATATACCCTTAATTTAAAAAGTTACTTTTTAAATTAAGGGTAATACTGTTTCAGAACATTTTCTTTTATCATAATATTAAGATTTATATTTTGATAATTACGATCGTACTAAAATTAGGTAGTTTGGCTTTAAAAAAGATTTTTGTTGCGAGTTTGTCTAAAATATGATTATTAAAACTGAAAATAATAGCAGAAACCTATCAGTTTATCATCAGTCAACAATAATAATAAAAAAAATATATATAACATTTTTGAACAATTTGAGGGTCAATTCGGACTTACCATGCTCCCTACATAACCTATGAGAATTGTTTGGCAATTATTGGGAATATGTTTTAGTTTTTTGTGGCCGATTCATTTACCAAAAAATATTTGTTTATTTCTAGCCAGATAGGACTCTTTCAAACTTGCAGACCAACCTGAATAATATGAGGTTAAAGTGGTCCTATCAGGCGAGTAGGCTCAGATAATTTAGGATTTTGTTTCACATTTTAAAAGCATAACTAAAAAAATTAAAACCTATCGGTAACTCAGTTTGGTTTTGACTGTTTCTTTTTGGGCTTTTTTAGGTTTTTTTTTGTTTAAGATGATCGGCTTGACATTAGAAAACTGTCATACAATTTTTTCATGTGTTCTTTAGACACACTGCGTAGTTATGTAAAAGGATAGTTAAATTGATCAATTTTATATAAGTATGATATTAAATAAATAAGTTTAATAGTTGCTTGTTTTAAATATCTCTAATCAAAATATTTAATTACCAGATGCTGCAGAGGCTATTAATTTAATACCAGGTTTATATAAATGAACAAAACAACCTTTAAGTATATAGCTTTACAATATTGAAATATTTGAAAACTTGATTAACTAACTTTACTATCAAGCAATAAAAGCTAATAAGATTAAAGCAGAACAGGATAGCACGTGGCTTGGGCCTGGCCGCGTATTGGAATTGCTCCTATGCGTAGTTATGTAAAAGGACAGTTAACTTGATCACTTTTATATAAGTATGATATTAAATAAAGTTGATAGTTGTTGTTTTAAATATTTTAATCAAATTTTTAATTATAGGCCCTAGAGGTATTAATTAATACCAGATTTAAATAAATGAACAAAATAACTTTATATATAGCTACAATATTGAAATATTTGAAACGAAAACTCCTTGAGTTATATAAATTATATATATATTTATTATATATATATATATATATATATATATATATATATATATATATATATATATATATATATATATATATATATATATATATATATATATATACTTAATTTAATTTTGGAGTTTTGGTTCAATTTATTTGAAATTAAAGGTTATTTTTAATTTTCATATTGATTTATACAAACGTTTCGAAAAGCCTTCATATGATATATATATATATATATATATATATATATTTTATATATATATTCATTAATTTTGGAGTTTTGGTTCACATTTATTTTGAAATTAAAGGTTATTTTTATTTTCATATTGTTTAATTAAAACGTTTGAAAAGCCTTCATCAGGTTTATACATCTAAAATTAATATGGCAGTGGTTACTTATAATTATAACTTTTTTTTTTGTGTATTACATAAAATGATCTTACAATTTTACAATAATTAATTATGTTTTTGGCTTACCCTAGAAGGAAATCTGTCCATTAATAATAAACTTCAAAACACTTATAAACACATACATCTACAAACATTTTAAAATCTTCAGGACATGCACAATTAAAATATTTATTTATACTGAAACGGCAGTAAGCAGTTCCTTCCGTATCCTGAGACAAGATAAGAGTCCAAAACATTTTTTAATTTACAATTAATGTTAAAAACAGTTTTTTAAAATATAAAGAATAGTATTTGTTGTTTTTATTTAGCTATGAAGATTAAATATGAAAATAGGTTTTTTAAGAAAAGTTATTATATTATTTGAGTGTAAGGAGAGTGGGAAAAATAATTTTGCATGATACGATAAAACTGAAATTAATTAATGACGTTGTAGTAATATTGGCTTAGGTTTTTAATATCTGTTTTATCATTTATAGAGTTTTCATGTTTTTTAATAAAAAGCATTTCTAGAAATTCTCTTTTTTTCTGATTTGGTTCTGTTTTTAAAATTTTTGTGTCCTGATAATTAAAAGTATGCTTTGCTTCATTTTCGTGTTTAGTTAAAGCTGTTTTATTTTTCTTGTCATATTTATGCCCATTTAATCGATTTTTGAGATATTGTGTTGTTTGGCCAATATAGACACTAGGGCAGTCGTTACATGGAATTTGGTAGATAGTATGAGTTTTTTGGTGTTTAGGGGTTTTAGTTTTTAGTGCGCTAAAGAACTTTCTTTGGAGAATATTGTGGCTTTTATGACACACGGCGATATCATGTTTTTTTAGGGTTGTTTGTAAACTCTCCAGAGTCCTGAACGTATGGGAGGGATAAATATTTAATTGATTTTTTATCTATTGTATTTAGGTAAGGGTTATTTGCTTTTTGCAATCTGTTATTAAAGATGATATTAATTAATTTTTTTGGGTAGCTATTTTTGATGAGAATATCTTTAGCTTTGTTAATAGCCTTAGGTTGGTATTCCAAGCTGCTCAGTTTTATAGCTCTGTCGGCGAGGCCGACAATCACAGATTTCTTTTGCGATATTGGATGTTGTGAAAAATAATTAATATAACGGCCAGACCAGGTTTTTTTTGTATACCATTCTGTTTTAATATTATTATTTTTGTTGTGTAAGGTCATATCTAGAAAGTTTATTTTACTGTCGTTTTCTAACTCTATGGTGAATTTAAATTTTTCATGAAAGGCGTTAAAACAGTTAAGAATATAGTCACATTTATTTATAGGAACTGCTGTAAGGCAATCATCCACATATCTAAAAAAGAAAGAAAGCCGAAAATCCAGTTTGGCAATTACTTTTTCCTCGAGGTCCTCCAATACCATCTGAGCTATGACACAAGATATAGAGGAGCCCATTGCACATCCTTCTACTTGTTTATAAAAGTTATTTTTGTACATAAAATATGTTGATTTTAAAGTTAATTCAATAGCTTTTAAAAATTCATCCATTGGTATGTCTGTGTAATTTTCAATTTCCTTCCACTTTCTCCTGATTATTTCAAGAGCAAGCTCAACTGTTATGTTTGTATACAGTGAAACCACATCTAGAGATATAAGAATGTGGTCATTTGGCATATGAATATTGTTTATTTTTTCTTTGCAATCCCAAGAGTCTTTAATGTAGGTGTTACTTTTGTTTATGAAGTTTTTTAGAATATTTTAAGAAATTTGGATAGATTACTTAGTGGGGATTGTATACAAGATACGATAGGCGCATTGGAATACCTTCCTTGTGTAATTTTGGAAACCGTAGATTTTTGGAGCTTGCGCTTGTGAATTTTTAGATTTTTTGCATTGTTTGGTGATATGTAGTTTTTGTTTTCCCAGTGTTTAATAAGATCGTTGTTTTTTTCTGCAAAATGTTAGTTGGGTCGCTGTTTATTTTTTTATACGTGCCGGGATCATTCAACAGTAGTTCCATTTTTTATCATATTCGTCTGATTCCATAATGACGGTTTTATTTGATTTACCCGGGCCTTAATATCTTTAAATTCAGATGTTTTTTAAGAAAAGATTTTGTTTTGTTAATTTTTATGCAAAGTTCTTTGTCAATTTTGTCATGCTTTGTTTTATACCGTTTAGAATTTAATTTGTTTTTATAAGTTGTAAGAATATTGCTACAGTTTGCTCTAATATTGTCTTTTTTGTCAATACTAAGGTTGTCAATTGAAACTTCAACGGATGAAACAATTTCAGGGATGGGAAGTTCATTTAAGTTTGTGATTGGAGGAGCAAAATTGGATCCCAAACTAAGTATATCAACAGCAAAGTCAGGAATTTCTACGTCTGTCAGATTTTCCAGCCAATTTTTTTCTATATTAATGTTTTGATAAGAGCTATTTTTTGTTTTAGAGATTAATGAACTGATTTTAT
This sequence comes from Listronotus oregonensis, assembly GCA_019359885.1. Classification (NCBI taxonomy): domain Eukaryota; kingdom Metazoa; phylum Arthropoda; class Insecta; order Coleoptera; family Curculionidae; genus Listronotus; species Listronotus oregonensis. Next base: position 232,050 of record JAHBCN010000052.1, read on the forward strand.
TTATATTTTTTTGTTTTATTTTTGCAAAAAACGTTTCGTACTCTTTAGTTATATTGTTCAAATAATTTTGAAAGTCTTCTGCTGATAGAATTTTTTAAGCTTATTTTTAATTTCCAATATTTTATTTTCTAAGGATTGTATATTTATAATGGTGTCACTTATTAGTAAATTAAGTGTGCCAGATTTAAAATTATTTAAAACGGTTTCGTGAAATTTCCTTCCTAGGTTAGCGGAACAAAATGTAATGTGTTTTACTTTTAAATTTAAAAATGTTGGTGTTATTTTTTCAGATTTGCACCTCAATAAAAATTGTCGTCTATTTTTTTGATTTGCCAATTTATAATAATTTTAAAAATAAAAATAACCTTTTAATTTTCAAAATAAATGTGAACCAAAACTCCCAAGAAATTAAATTGAAGAATATATGTTAATGGTTCAGAAAGCAAATAATCAAAAAATTATATATATATATATATATATATATATATATATATATATATATATATATATATATATATATATATATATGACGCAACCTTAGAAAAATATATGCCGAATCACGGAAGATAATGTCCCAACGATTTGTCCATGAAAGGGCTGAAATTCTCTCCTGCGTTAGGAAATCCCGTGCTGAATATTGAAACATCTAAATGCAGTAGCTTTTGTCAAGAGAATATCTCCCATTTTAAGGGGCAATATTTTCTATAAAAATCCAATTCAAATGATCTGTTTCCTTAATTTATTATTTTATTGTAATACAAGAAAAACAGTAAGATTTTGTATTAGGTGTATTTTTATTTACGTTGACCGATAAGTGCCTTTTCTTTTTGTTTAGTTCTAGTTGCTACTATCCAGAACTAAAAAAGAACAAATTTTAGATGGTGGTGCTAAACTGCAAACTGAAACAAACAACATCGATATGATGACGTCAAAAAACAGGAGATATTGTCACTCCTACTCGTGACAAAATCTACTACATTTAGACGCTTCCATACTTATTACATGTTGTCTAACTCAGGAGAGAATGTCTACCCTTTGATGAGCTAATCGTTGGGACATTGTGTTCCTTGATTTGACATTCATTTTTATAAGGTTGCGTCGTGCCATAGAAGGCAATGCCAATACGCGCCGGGCCATCGTTTGCAACAGATAAGACTAAACCTTGCCGTGGAGTTACATTAAAAGCTTTTTTTTTATTGGTACCCTATTTTACTCAATTAAAGTACGCCTGAGTGTGTTAAAATCCAACTTTTAAATACGCGAGGGTTTTAAAGGTTACCATGGTACATCAATCAACAACATGAGAAATGTGAAGTCTAAAAATTATTGATCTGATATGAGTACTTTTTAATGTCAAATAAAATATTACTATAACAAATGTTTCAAAAGCCTTAAAAAAAATAGCGAAAATATTCTTGGATAACTGATCTTTAAAACACTTGCTCTATTTTGAGAACTCCGGCTACGCCGTCGTGCTCAAAAAATTGCGCGTGTTTTAAAGACCTTAATATCCACTTATACTTTAATATACTATTTTTCTGCCCCCTTTTTTAAAACTTCTTAAAATGATCCTTTTAAGTAAGGAAAGTGAGATAACTGTGCGTACTTTTTATTGTGGCTTATTTACCTTAGCACCAATGATAGATCTGTGCATTTCAAATGGAACATCAACTTCTATTGTTATAGGAACCAAATCCAGCAGAGCCTGTTTCGCTTCAAGGCAATTTGATTCTTTTCCAGTAATCCTAATAACGTCACATTGGCGGACAGGTTCTGCATTAACATCTCCGTTAGTTAGTTCTGAGTGGTATTCTTCATTATTATCTCTAACAGACAAAAACAAATTTAAAACATTTGCAACAATATATTTTAAAGTATTTAAAGATTTAATTTAAAAGTTTTGATCCTTTATAAAATAAGATTAAATTAGATTATCATGGAATTCTAAACACATAAACTTTAGTTTATGTGTTTAGAGTTAGAGTTTTTAAATTTTACAAAATTTAGAACCAAAAGTTACTTCCTCATAGCCTAGATAAACCCATCACAACAATATGGAATGTATCTCCCATATACTTGTAAGTTATTTGTAGTTTTAGTTAATTTTAACTTTAAAAAATGTTGTTTTACTATAGTTAGTTTTTAAACAATTCAAAAAATAAGTAACTTTGGTTTACTAAAATAATTAGACTATTTATTCAAATGATATCACAAACTTAACTTCTGTCAAGCAGTTTTTACTCCTGTACAAGTAGGCGTCACCTATCCCACCTGCCGATTTTTATTATTAATCTTTTTTTTCATTATAAAAGGTGATAGTAGAGAAACATACAAGTCAATTTAAAAGAACAACTTGATTGAGAAAAATCTAGTTTATATTAAAATATAATTTAAAAAATGTCAGGAAATAACAAAAACGACTTGAGATTATTTTTTCCAACATTTTATGAATAGACTCTAATGACATGCAGATACTCAAAATTTTGAAAATTTATTGTAGATTATTAATTTACTTAATTTAACCACTTTTTTATCTCTAAAAATATGCCAGATTCCTATACATTTACTTTTAATTTGCTGGAGACAAGATATAATTTGTAAGTATAATTTTAACTAAGCTATTATATTTAAAAATCTAGGAACTATTTCAATTAAAAAAAAAACTCACCTGTCAGGAAATTTGATTTGCACATCAAATTGTGAAGTGATTCCTTGTACCCTGTAACCTTTAGCACCCATGACAGTTCTGTGATGTTTTTGTGGAATGATACATTCAATAGTAATCATGGATTCTAAGTCGGCAATAATTTCGTTAATTCTTTGTTTAGCAGCTTCAATGCATTCCCTGGAACCTAGATATTAAAAGATAATCAGCGTTAACTTATTTTTGAATGTAATAATTTGAAAATTTTCTCAGTCATAAGTCTTGTATTTCATATTCTCTGATTTTTTTACCATAAGTTATTTTTGATGTTGTTAAAAGAGAATATAAAACTTTTGAATTAGAATGTTTGATTTTTAGTGCTGTTATTGATTTTCCATGACATTTTGTAGGATTTTAAGATATTCCCTGAAATATTTAAAAGTCCTGAACTCCCAGACAAATCCAGGTTTTCCAGGATGGTGGCAACCCTGTAAAACCTTTTATATTTTAATTGCAATCCTGTATATATTTGTTAATAATTTTTAAGCAACAGTTCCTTTAAGCAAGAAGTTTGAATTTAGTAAAATATGCGCTATATACAACAATATAAATGTGCCAAATTTTACTCTAACCATCTAAATGAACGCTAGATTGAATAATGTGAATTGAAGATATGCTTTATATTATTGGGCTGAATTAATTTATTAAAAAATATTATTTAAGCTTTCTGGCCAGAAGGGACTCAGAATAAAGTTAGGTGCATGAATTGTTACCTGACTCTTATTTAATTATATGAAAAATAATTTTAGAAAGTAACGAAGTTCTATACGTTTCAGTGGTAATCGGACTCACGGTTTAAAAAAAATAAAAAATAAAAAACTGATTAAAAATTTAACAATATTCAGAATTGAGTGTAGTAGATGCAAAGAGGTACAATGTACTTTTTTAAAATTAAATTAAGCTTTAAAAATGAAGCTTAATAATTGAAAAAAAAATATTTTTGGCCAAGAAGTACAAGTATGTGTCTTTAAGAAAGCTTTTTTTTATAACATAAAATTTCAGATTTTAAGCTTAATTTAATTTTTTTAACTAAATCACTTGTACCCCTTAACATCTAACCTACTGAATTATTTCATTTGGATTTTAAAATCAGCTATATTCTAAGAAGTCTGTTAAGAATTTAATCTCACAATATCACAAATGGTAGATTTGGCTATGACAGGTACAAATGTGAATATTAAAACATTTGAACGATAGTAAGTTAATTGATTTTAGGGTCACCTGCAATTATTTTCGCATTAAGCCAAAGTAACTAGGCGATATTTTAATTTCAGATTTCAAATCAATAGTATACTTTATTATTAAATACATGTTCTGTTGCTTTTCGTCCTTTTCTTTGCTAAACTGTAATAATCGCAGAACAAACAGGGCTTTTAAAAGTATTTTTCATGTAGATCTATGAGTTTGTAAGGAGCAACTAAATATTTTTTAATGGATCATGTAGTCATTATATAAATATTTATAATTAAATTTATTTGAATATTCTTCTTACCTTTTAGCACCACTCTATCACTATCAACCCCAGATCTGGGGAATGAAATCATAACTCCGCCACATTCATCACTGATTCTATGAAGGACTTCTCCTCTCCTAGCCACAAAATGCTTGTGGTGTCTTGGCTCAACCTTTAACTCATCTTCTACAATATTATCCTAAACAAAAAAAAATACAATAGAAATTATAAATTAATGTAAATGGTAAGTTGTTGGGCTATTGCAGAAATTTATTTTAAATACAAATTTTATGTACTACAATGTACCAAACTAGAAATAAATGAATTCTATTTTATTATGCATTTAAAGCCCAAAACTATCTTTTCTCTAATTGACAATTAATAGCTATCCCTAATCTGTTTTATACTTACGATGTCTTTTATCATCACTTCAAGTTGTTTCTTAGCTTCTTCAACTGCCTCTTTCTTACCAATAATCGTAATAGCTTCCCTATCCTCATCGGTGTTAGCGGGAAATACAATTCTAGCACCAGTTGAATCACGAATCTTTTTAATATTGGCACCACTTTTGCCGATTAGGAACTTATGGTGTTGAGCTTTGGCACGTACCTTAAATAAAAGAAAAAACAAGTTGTAGAACCTTACTCACATAAACCTGTATTTTTAGAAGACAGACATGTAGCGGTTATTGGTCTGATAACTAACTATACACTTTAAGTTTTTTAAGCACCTGGTAGGATTTATGATTATTAAAAAATACTTGGAATAATTTCTTGTGATTTATCAACCTCAGATATACCATTATAATTTTTTTCACTTTTAGTCCTGAGTATTGCAGAACGAGGTTCTGAGATTTTGGGGTCAATGATTTTTATTTCAATTTATAAGGAATCCTGGGTAAAGATACCCAATTATCTCATCAGAAATATAAAATATAACTTCATTGAAAATAATAAGAATTCCATTGATTAATAGCATCATTATGTTTGTTAAAAGATTATGTAAAAAACACTATTTCTTGAGATAAGTTTAAAGAAAAGTTACCTCATGGAGAAAGATTAAATACATTTAAGGTTTCACAATTAAAAATGTTCAATAGTTTTGGCGAATTCACGTTTCAATAAGTTTTCGTTGGGTTACTCGTTTGGAAAGTTTCTACAAAATGAGACCATTTCGGTCCTGGTCCCGGGGTATACCGAACTAAGTTTCGGTGGTCAAGACTTAAATTTAAATGAGAAAAATAGAAATTAAAACTAAATTTTTGAGGAAATGTTAGTTTAAAATTTTAGGAAATGATAGCTTTTTTTATTATACATATAACATTTGGCAACACCTTCGAAAAGTCGAATTTTCTGGGAAATTCTTAACTTCGTGTGTTTTTAAAACGTGTCATACAAAATTTCGGCAAAGTATTAAAAAAAAAACTTTAAAATATTTAAAAAAAAATAAGACAATCAACACAACTTTGATGGATTGTGTTAATAAAGTATCCAATGCATGGAATATTGATCTTAAGTCTGGGACCATTTCTAATTGTCGGGTTTAGTAATAATTTTGAATGGAAAAAGAAAAATAACATTCTTTTGATTTTCCTAAATGAATATTTAAAAAAAAAACAGTGACGAAAAAATGCAACTACTAAAGCAATATGAAGCTTATAATGGTTTGAAACGCGCAGAAGGTGTTACGTTTTATTATTTTATTCATGTGGATGATGAAGATATAGATTCTCACAGATCTACACCAGAATTTGAACAGCCCAATAATCCAAATGACAGTAAAAATTATATGACAGATGGTGATTTTGAAGATTACATGCAATAACAGCCTTCAAATAAGTGGGGTGACAAATTCGTTGGAAATTTTACATTCGTATTTAAAAACGAATAAGCACACAACATATATCTTGTTTAATGCCTTTAACAGCATTGAAAATTTTGTTAAAAACCAAAATAAAAAATCCTCTCGTTAGTCACAAATAACCGAATTTTCTACTCTTAAATAATCAGTAGTATAGTATAGGTGTCAAGTCGTGGTTCGAGTTATTGAAGTTCGACTGTATTAGTTTTCTTGACTGGTGTATTTATAATTCTCAAAAAGACGAAAAAGGATAGTGTGTTAATTGATTTATATTATTAAATAAAGATCAATGTGTACCATCAATATCTGTTAATTTAAATAATACATGGTTACCTGTGCTTATGAAAAAATCTTGACTTTTTCCCATTAATTCTAAAATTCCTTTTTTAATGTAAATAAAGCATGTAATGTTGCAAGTGAATGAAAAGAAGTGGCAATTATAAGTACCAATCTTCACTCTAGCCTGCTTTTATTCTTGCATTGTCAATATTTACAAAATCATTTTTATACAGAGTTTTGCTTAGATCTAAATGCTAAAAAAGTAAAAAAAGAAGTTTTTTTTTACCACGCTTTTATTACCTTAACCTGTTTGCTATTGAGATGTGTGCTAGAACGCTGGTTGATCGGCACTGCATACGTAAGACAGTTAAAATATTCTCTGACAGTCAAGCAGCTTTTAAGGCTCTTAAATCCAGCCGGTGCAATTCGAAAACCGTCTGGAATTGCAAGGATGCGCTGACCAAACTGGGTCAAAGCAACAAGGTTACCCTACTGTGGATACCTGGACCAGCCTAGAGGGTAATGAGTCCGCAGACCTCCTTGCCAAAACGGGGGCGGAGACAAAATTCACAGGGCCGGAACCGGTCATCGGTATATCTTATAGAATGGCCAAGCAGTTCATATCAGCTTGGACACAAAGAGAAAATCTTTGGTACTGGCATGAACTTCCGGATCTCAGACACTCGAAGGACTTTATAAGCCCACCGAATCAACAATGTACCGTCAAACTACTGGAGCAATCAAGGGTACACCTTAAAACTCTAGTGGGACTGTACACGGGACACTGAAGGTTGAAATACCACAAGATCGGCCTAGCGGAAGACGCCGAGTGCCGCATGTGCATGGAGGAAGATGAATCGTCAGAACACATATTGTGTTCATGCCCAGCAATGGCACGACTCAGATTCGCAATCCTCGGCAATAACACCTTGTTGCCGGGGGAGGTGAAAGATCTCTCTCCCAACAGGATGATCAGATTTACTAGAAGTCTGGACCTGGTGGGAGAAATATAAAAGGGTGTGAGCTACAATAGACCGATTGGTCACTGTGGAAGTGTGTTATACCCACTCACTTTAAACCTTAACCTGTATTTTAATTATATATGTAGTTATAGTTAGAGTAAAATAAACATTTAAAGAGATGAGCATACCAATAATATTTCTATAGTGACGTTGATAAATAATAATTTATCGTTTTTTTTTTCATTTTCCAATTTAAATATCCGTTGTTCCAAGTCAGCTTTTGTTTTAGCAACGTCAGCTTTGCTTCCTTCAATTTAAACCAGTCCACCATATTATTTAAGTTAACAGATATTAATGCGACACACCTTAAACAAATTTCCTTTGCTAATATTCCAGTTTTTTTATGAGGTTGTTATCATTTAAATGTGTAGAATCAATATCTGTTAAATTAAATAATACATGGATACCTATGCTTGATGCTGAAGTAACTTCAGGTAAATTAAAATCAATTCACACACCTTCATTTTTCGTATTTTTAAAAATTATACATACATAAATACAAGAAAACTAATATGTCATTTATAACAAAACGTCATAAATATTAAAAAAAGCTATCAAAATTTCCTAAATTTTTAATACAAAATTTCTTAAAAATTTAGTTTTAATTTCTATTTTTTTTCATTTAAGTTCATCTTGACAACGGTGGTCGACTTTCCACCGAAACGTAGATGGATTTCTTTAATTTTTGGGTGTTTTGGGGGAATTTTTTCTTTATTGTTTCAGGCAATCTTCAAGTTAATAGAGGTCAATAGGACTGAGCAGACTCAGTTCGCTATACCCCGGGACCAGGACCGAAGTGGTAATATTTTTTAGAAACTTTTCAGGCGAGTAACCCAACGAAAACTTATTGTTTCACAATTACCTCTAATCTACCCATTAACATTTGGATAATGTTATTTAAAGAAAATCAACGATTTAAAATAGAATGCCAACATTACCATTAACCAGATTAAGAATTTTGTGCCAGTAAACATATTTCAATACATGTACAGAAAATGCGTCTTGTGGTATTTTTAAAAAAGATATATTTAAAATTATTAGAAGCTGCGCGTTGGTTATACGTCGTATGTGTTTACTTGTCTTTCCTGACCTGCTTTAAAAAAAAGCAATGTAAGTAAAATGTATCATATCTACCTCAACAGTATAACTGGCAAGTTGTCTTTCATTCGCTAAATCGAGCAATTGTTGTTTAGCTCGGTCTACATCTTCTTTAGGTCCACGGATAGTAACTTTGTCGCTTTTGCTTTCTGTGCTTGGAAATTTAATAGTCACACCGCCGCAATCCTCCATAATGGAATGAATAAGTTTTCCTATAAATAAAAACACAAAAAGGATCGTAAAATCAGGGTTTAAAAAGTTTTTAACTAATGAGACATGTTTTTTTCAGACAATTCTACCTGTTAATAGGCGAAGAAATAGGGGTGATGCTTGAATTTGCAAAAACAGTGGACTAGTTTATGTTTCTGTTTTTTATGATTATTATGCTTCTAGTAGCATACTGAGTATCGTTTTTTAGGTTCTAAATTACTCTATATATGGAGCAAATTATACGTTTCTCTGTAAATTTATAAAAAACTTAATTTAGAAATCATTTTTGTTACCCTTACCTTTGGCTCCAATAAGTGAATTGTAAAATTTAGGATCAATAGTGATTTCGTCTGAAGTAATGTTGTCGAGTTCTTCTTGAATCTTTTTAATCTTATCACGGGCTTCTTCAACATTTTCGGTTTACCGGTAATGGTAATGCAATCACTTTTGTCTCCTTCGGCTGGCAAGTCAATTTTAGTATTGGTTTCTTCACGTATTTTACGGATATTGGCACCACCTAAAATTAAAAAAAAAAATCCAGATAAATTGAAATGTTGAGATTGATATGTCAAATTCATGGTCTTGGTTTTGACAAAACTGTAGAAAGCAAAAATTAATACTTATTTTTCCTAAACACTGAAAATAATTACCAAGGCCAGAACAGCAATCAGGCGAGGGTTAGATGCAAAAAGCAGTAAATGTTTTACTTGGCAGTATTCTAGATTAAGAATGACTGAAAATCATTGAAATGAAATGGAATTACTTTTTAGAGAGATTTGTAACTATTACTAATTTAAATAATGTTTAATAATCCAAAAGGCTTAGTTAAAAAGTAGAAACCTTTAGACCATATCTATTTGCTAATCTATTTATCATGTTTTTTTACTAAGATTAGTTTGTACTGATTATAAATAGTAAGACTAGCGAAACTCACTGCAAATCACACATATTTATAGAAAGTAAAACATATCTTGACAATAAATATAATTTTTTAAAACTTTTATAACCACCATAATGTTGGATACAAAAAGGATTTTTTTTACTGATTTCTCAGAAAATCATTCTTTATAAAAAATGGTATATAAGGGTATGTACACACTGAAAAAACAAACAAGAACAAACATCAGCGAACAAACGTTTTTCTTCAGTGTAGACAGTGAATACGCTATCAAACGTTCATTTGTTCTTGTTCATACATGTTCGAGTAGACGTCAGGTATGTACACACCGAAAAAACAAACAAGAACAAACATCAGCAAACAAACTTTTTTCTTCAGTGTAGACAGTGAAAAAGGCGAACAAACATTTGTTTGTTCTTGTTCACGCATGTTCGAGTAGACGTCGGTACATCAAAGAGAATTTTTGTTTTCATGGTCATCCATAACTATTCCAACTAGTCGAACAATACTAAACAAATATTTAGTTGCTCTATGTAGACAGAAAAAGCGAACAATAAACAAAGAACACATACAAACAAAGTGAACAAGAATGAATGTTTGTTTTTTAGGTGTGTACATACCTAAAGAGAAATAAATTTTGTTCGTCGTCATCAATAACTTTTCCAACTAGTCAAACAAGGGTGAACAAATATTTGATTGCGCTATGTAGACAAAATAACGCGAACAATAAACAAAGAACACATACAAACAAGGTGAACAAGAACGAATGTTTGTTCTTGTTTGTTTTTTCAGTGTGTACATACCTTAAAGAAAAAGTCTAATTTGAAGTCAAATATTTAAAGTGCAAAAAAAAACAAAAATGTAGGTCTAAAAAATAAAAAAGGTACATTTTTATAGTAGCAGAATTACAGGATACAGGTTTAATATTGAAGTTTTTATTATTATTGCAGAAACCGAAAGACTATTTTCTCACAATTTTTTTTTTTTTTTTTTAATGGCAACAGGCTAATCAGCCATTCAGCCAGTCACAAAGTGTTATTTTCTCACAATGTTTTCACTTATTTAAAGAGGCTTTGCTTTTTATGCCTCTTAACAAGCAAACATGTTTTTACTTTTCTAAGAGAGCTTATTAATGTAAGTATTTGTCCAATTTAGTTAGCTTGTTAAGTCAAGTGCCACATTTTCTAATTTATTGTTAATGAATTAAAAAAAACTTAATATCCACCTACCTTTACCAATGATGAACTTGTGGAACTGCTTATAGATGGGAAGTTGTATTTGATATGATGATTCGTTAAGTTCCTTTACTTTCTTTTCTAATGCTCGCACGCACTTGTCTACGTCTTCTTTTGGCCCTCTAACTTTAACAATATCATTTCTCTCCCCTGGACCTGGGAAAACAATTTGGACTTGGTTGAATTTGTCCCGTATTTCCCTGATTGTTTCACCCTTTGTACCTAAAAATAGATCAATATTTACAGATCTAAAATATTCTTGTTCTATTCTTAACTGTTTTCAAATAATAAAAAAATAATCTCGACTTCTTCCTATTAGTTCCAAAATTCTTTTTAAAGGAAATAAAGCATGTAATGTTGCAAGTGAATGAGAAGAAGTGGCAATTATAAGTACCAATCTTCACTCTAGCCTGCTTTTATTCTTGCATTATCAATATTTGCAAAACTCATTTTAATACAGAGTTTTGCTTAGATCCAAATGCTAAAAAAGTGACAATAGATTTTTTTTCAATTATCCATGTAGTTAAAGTGAAAGTTAAATAGACATTTAAAGAAATGAACATACCAATAATATTTCTATAGTGACGTTGATCAATAATAACATCTCGTTCTTTTTCATTTTCCAATTTAAATATCCGTTGTTCTAAATCAGCTTTTGTTTTGGCAACGTCGTCTTTGCTTCCTTCAATTCGAACCAGTCCACTTTCATCAATGTTAATAACTACATTGAAGTCATCCTTTAATTTGTTGACGTTAGCACCATTTTTACCAATGATATGCTTGAAAAGTTTGTTATCGACATGCATTTCCACAAAGGTCATTCTTTGGATAAGGTCGTTGGCAATAGCCTCAATTTGCTCTTGAGCTTTCTCTACCTAAAAACATGAAATTTTATTAGGAAATTTATTCGTTTTTAAAACCAAGACAAGAAAGTAACTAAGATTTACTCGGGTCGTTCGCCTACATAAGCCACTTGTGTAGAGAAATCATTAATTCAGACGTTTTTGTCTCTCTATTATCAAGGGTCCAATAAAAAAAATCATCAAGATGTCCTAATTTTTTTAAAATCGCGCGTTTTCTTATGACTTGAAAAGTTTTAAAGTTTTCAGTCGCTTATAATTTGGAAAACAAAAGCTATTTGATTGAAAGTGGGACCAAAATTAATGTCCTTTGTAACTGGTTATATGAAGTTTAAAAAATATTGTATCGGCATTTACTCTTACTTTGTAAAATAGGGACTCTTAAAGCAATGAAAGTGGACTATCACAAAAAAAAATGCAATTTTATTAGAAATGGTCTCGCGAAATTATGAATAATGCGCCAAAAACTTAAATATCTGTGCCTACAGCATATCGCCCGCGCCAGAACAACTTCCAAATATTTCCTTGGAGGTGTAGACCAGGCAATCTGGACAAAAATAAATAATTTTTTTCGTCAAGGTCCGATTTAAATGCGGGTTGTTGCATCTTGTTTGAAACGACCATAGGAAAAAAATTCCGCCTTTTTTATATTCCGGAAGAGGCGGAAATGCATCGCGGATGCATAAAGTGCATCGCACACGAAACGCCGCGAAAATTGGTTTTGGGGGTCGCTAAATTCGAATATACACATACCAAATTCACCTAACCCCCTTAGGGGGGCGGAGGAGCGGACGCCTGGGAGCGCGGTGAACACGTGGTATTTATGGTTTTCGGAATGACTGGAAAAAAGCCTCTGGGGTTTTGCGGGAGCTGATTTCGAATTCGAGGGTAAAAATTACCCCCCGCGCTAGTGAAGGGGGGTGCGAGAGGGCTAGGGGGGATGCAATTTTAAGTTCTTGAAATTCAAGAACTTTAAATTTCACTCCCCCTCCACAACCTCGCACATCCACCCCCGCCCCCCTCCGCGAGCACTGGGGGTATTTTTTACCCTCAAATTTGGAATCAGCACCCGCTAAAAGAGAGAGCCATTTTTCAAGCCATTTCCAGAACTTGAAATTTTACCGCGCCCTCCCCCAAGGCGGCCGGTAGGTGAATTTGGTATGTGCATATTCAAATTCAGCGGCCCCCAAACTCCTGAGTACCAATTCTCGCGGCGTTTTGTGCATTCCAGAGCATAAAAGGCTAAACTTTTTTCCTACGGCCGTTCTGAACAAGATGCAAAAACCCGTTTCAAATCGGACCTTGACGAAAAAATTTATTTATTTTGAGATAAATCGTTCTAGATTGCCTGGTCTTGTGTAAGACAATGTTATGTTTTCAATAATACTTGTTAATTTTTGTACACCGTTTCGGCTAGTATGTATCACCAACATTTTACGAACATCAAAACAAGACAAAAAATTCTAACTTAAACAAGATCAACAAGACCAAACATTTATGACAACTCGTATATTAAAGTAACTTGTATGTCGAACAAGTATAGTTCCCAGGGCCGTATTTAGGCGGTGGCGAAATGGGCGCCCGCCAAGTGCGCAGCTACCTGGGGGGCGCAAAATCGGCCATGAAAATGATTTTAACATGTGTAAAACGCAAATCGTAGTGTCATCATTAAACAGATTAATTACCGTATACAACTATACGGTTAGCACCTACTAAAGATATAATGTATTTTTCTGGTAGTTTCTGTAATAATCAATGTATCATCAGTTTAATTCGGATGTGTCATATTTTCTTATTTTTTAATAGGTTCAAAAAATCGATATTAATTTCTTTGCGCAAATTGATTTCTTAATATGTCTAGAATATTGTGGTAAAGTGATTTTTTTTAAATTTGAAGCCATTATAAAAATTCAGCATGTAGAAGAGGCAGGTGTTCGGAGCGCTGAGAGTTCTGTCGGCTTGATACCTGAGACCCTTCTATACAAATGTATGCTTATACAAGTACAGACAAGTCTAAACAAGCTTAGGAAAAAATTGGAGTAGTTTGTCAAATTTATTTTAGTTTTGGTATCGCAGATTAATAGTAAGTTAGGTTTTTCACAAAATTATGTTTTTCAAACTTTTCTTCATCATATCTCAAAAACGGGTTGACCGTTTGTATTTGTAAATACATGTTTTATTAGTTTTTAATGAAATATATTGTTGCATAATATTTATTTATTAAAGTATAAATGTAACGTTTTAGTAGGCCTGCTATGCACAGTATTTTTGTAACTACAATTTTATTCAAAAAAATGTATTCCAAATATAATTATCCGCAAATAAGGATGTATAGTTAATTTACATTCCACTTCTTTTAGTCAGATACAAGCAATTGTTTTATGTTAATCATGTCTGTTTTAAATAGTAGGCTAATATTTTCATATAAAGAAAATATAAAATTTGACACAAATTCCACCACAAAATTGGTATTTAAAAAAACGAAATTCTCGGTTCAAAAAACTTTAAACCTATAACTTTGCACTTTAATTTTGTAAAATTGTCGGGGGAAAACCTGGACCCCCATTTTCGTAGGAGGGTATTCCATACTTCCCAAATCCTCCGGTGTGTGGAGGGGCGCAAATGTTACACCCCGCCAAGGGCGCGGCCATAACCTAGATACGGCCCTGATAGTTCCCAGGAATTTAAAGATGCAAAAATATACAGGGAACCTATTTACAAAATCGAAAGAGGCCGTTTCCGGTGAAACCGAAAGCCACAGAAATCAGTGACTTGTCAAAAGACGTCAAATTTGACATTATATTATTATATCTCCAAGTTTTATTTCTCTACCTTAAAAAGCAGAAAAAAAGGATTTAGAATATAGAGCCTTAAACATTTTATTAAATTATATTTTGCATCTTACCTCCTCTGGTGGTCCCTCAATCCTAATCTTATCTTCTTTATCAGTAAATTCAACGTGAACTTTAGGCAAGTTTTGAGTTATTTCCTTAATTTTGGCTCCCTTCTTGCCAATAATATATTTGTGTAACCAAGATGGTGCGGCAACATCACTAGAGCGGACAGAATTAGCCTTCTCATAAACTACACTCAAAGCAAACCCAAGTTTGTCGTGAGGTCCACGAAGGGTTATGGTGTCGGCATTAGAGTCGCTAGATGGCATTTCTACGCTGACGCCAGTTTGTTTAAGGATGTCGCCAATAGTCGATCCTGTAAACAGTATTAAAATACATTAAATCCAAAAAATATGCAACAATCGTAATTTTTTATATTACTAATGCTAAATTTGTCGCTTCCGTCGACGACGGCGGTGGCGTTTGACGTAAAAGTAGTCATTTACCGTCAGTCATTTATAAAACGGCGTCGATCTGCGTTGGCGCTGAACCTGGAATTGAGATAATTTAAGTTCAACTTCGGCGCCGACGTTTGCTTAGCATTTGAAGACCACAGGGGACAAAGACGGAATGTCACAATATATCAATTACGAGAAATATCTACTTTAAAGTTTGGAACTTCTTTCTTTAACTTGTAAATGAAATGGTTGAAATATTTTAAATTTTCTTTATTAAACTATCAGCATTACATATTTAAAAACATTGTATCTAAAAGTAGATTTTTATAAAAACAATACTAAAAAAAGAGCAATTATTTATTGCAAAAATGAGAAATGTCCAAAAAAACTGAACTTCCAAAGTAAGTTATTATGTATATATTCCTTGTTCTAATGATTTTGCCTATAAAAATGTCTTGTTTTTCCATGTGTCTCATATTTTAGACGTGGCTACTAACTACTAGATGACGATGCCAATTTAATTTTTAAAATTTTCTGTTTTTCCCCTGTGTTCTTTATTTGTAGTAATTTTTAATTTACATAGATTAAGGTTAGTAGTACGTTAAATGACAATCAATAACCTCACCTTACTTTTGAAATATTTATTTGCCAATTTTAACTTATATCGTTTAAATAAATTTCAGTAAACACAAACGAAAAAATTATAACATCAACAAAAATAAAAGTGACAGGTTTGATATTTAAGTCAAATGTTTGGAACGCCAACATCAACAACAAAGTTTATAAATTGAACAATATAAATGGCAACGCCGACTTCAATGCCGACGTTTGCGCCAACGACAAGTTTATAAATCCAGAGTAAAGGCCAGCGCCGACTTCAACGCCAAGTGGGCGCCAATGACAAGTTTATAAATCCAGAGAAAAAAACGTAAAAGGAAAGTAAAAGGTACATAAGGATAGTTAATTCTTTTATGTGCAATGTTTTAGACTAAGAGCGACCATGTTGTTTAAAAATGATTTAATGTAAACATTTAAAAAATATGCATAGTTGTTGAAAAATTATTTTAGCAATAAAACGGTCTATATCCAAAGGACCTCATAACTGTATTTTAACATTCAGACCAAAAGTCAGACCTCCAAATTGACTATAAGACAGATTGGCGCCATTTGTGTCTCATAAATGTTTAAATTACTACTCATAACTGCGTATGTGGTGAAACCAATGAATTAGCACCTTGTAACTTCAATTTGAGTATCTTAAGCCTTTTCTAATAAATAACAAATAAAGTTAAATGGTATAAATAAATGTATTTTAAAGCAAAATGGACTTGCACCATAATAAATACAGCAAATTACCTTTAGGTCCAATAACATATTTGTGTTGCGATTTAGGTACTTCAACCGATACAGTAGTGCATTTCTTCTCCATCAATTTATAAGTAGCTTCAATCTTAGCTTTAGCGGCGGCTACACCTTCCTTATCTCCAGCAATAAAAATTTCGTCTTTCATAACAGAGGGTGGTGGTACATTAATTCTGGCTCCAGTTTCTTTGATAAGATCGTTTAAATATTCTTGAAAAGGCCCCACAATAAACGGATGGTAAATTTTAGGAATATTAAGCCTTTCGGATGCTTTTTTCGATTGCTGGTCAGACGTGACTCGTATTTCGTGCTCTGCTTTTTCGATACCTTCTTTAGGCCCTGTAATTGTTAATATGTCTGATTCATCATTCATGTTAGGCACCGTAATTTTAGTTGCAGTTTGTTTTTCTAGTTCCCTTAGGCGTTCACCTTTTTTACCCAAGATCCATTTGTGATGCTCTTTGGGAATCTGAATAGATTTATGAGCCTGGAAAAAAATCACCAAAACAAATAAGTAATACATTAACGGCCGAATGATGATCGCGTTGTTAAATTTAGCACTGGACTTAGCAATTGTTAAAAGTTAACAACGGTTTAGAATGTTTAACAAAACGTCATTGTCAGTTTTATTCAATGATTTTAGTAGGCAACCTGTCAAAATCTGACATTTTGTTAAACATTCTAAACCGCGAACATCACTCGGCCGTATGAATGTTACATTAAAAGACGAAATATTATTGTAAGCTAAAAATGTTTTATTATAATAAAATACTCTTTTGCATTTGTATACAACGCCATAATGATACCTAGTTACCCTAGCCTCTGATTATACAGAACATTTTTTTCTTTACCATAGCAAAGGCCAACAACATAGTTAAAAGTTACTTAAAAGTTTTATTACTACAAACTAACACACTGTTGTGTAATAAACTGGCTGTAAAAGACTGATACTAAGTAACAATTAAGCAAGGGTTAAATAGTAAAGATATATACTAGATATAAATCTATAGAGCAGGCGCGGGAAGTGAAATTTAAAAGAAGAAAAGCAATTTATAATTTATTTTTCTTTACATTTAGGATGCTGCAGTTCATTAAGAAATGAATAAATTAATATGACTATATTTCAAAACTTTTGATGCTAGAATTTTAGTCGGTTAATGATTCTAGGGAAAGCATTGCTTTCCTTGCTTCATGGAGCGCACGCCTCTGCTACAAAGATTTCTGATCTTTTTATGCAAATAAAAAAAATAATTCGATTGTCTAAAGCAGGGAAATTTTCAGTCGAATATGACGAGAGAGCAAAAGAAAAAAAATATTTGCAAATGGTAAGACAAACAAAGACAATAAAACAAATAACATAAAATAGTGTAAAAGTATACTTCTTTTATAATGTATTTATGGTCGGTTGCACCAACACTTTTTGCGACACTTAAGTTGTTCTTAAGCATTAACTGCCCCCTAAGTTTTAAATGTTTCTTGCACCAGCTAAAATTGGTCCTTAATGGTCCCTTAACTTTAAGATCACGATTTTCTGTACTTAATGATCCCTTAAGTAATTTGAAGTTGACATTTGACAAATATTGTGTATTGTTTATTTATTTTTAGTTTGTAGTTTCAAATAATTAATTTGGTAAAAATTATGTAAAAAATGCAGTTTTTAAACGATGATGGTTTGGATTGTAATATTATAAATGCGATGTTAAATAGATTTCCAAGAAGAATGTAAAAACAGTTAATTTTTACTACTTATGGCATTTTTCAGGTTTGTTTACCTTTTTTATTCTTTTGGACATTGCTCTGTTATTTTTAAAAGAAACCGTTTTGACGAGATGGATAATCTTACATTTTTCAAAAGGTTCAAATTAACGAAGCCAACAGTGCTCAGCTTAATTGAGCAAATCGAAGATGAGCTTCAGTTTAAACATGACAAGTTTGTATTAGCCTTTATATTTTAAGTATTTACTTGTAAATTAGAAATATTTAATTTTTTTTACATAAAATAATAAAAGTTTTTTTTTTCAATTATGTACTTATATCTCATATTGACAATAATTGTTCTCTTTCCATGGCCGTGAAGAAAGGCGCCCTTGATCTTTCTTTTCCATATTGTTTTAAATTTTATAACAAAAAATCACAAACTAACGACCGATTTTGTATTGTAAGGTCTATAAAATGAAAAAAATAATTAAAGTTTTAATTGTTTACAAAGATTCAAGTCAGATTACTGCTGTCATTTAATCACACACAAGCTAGAAAAGAAAAGATCTAATATCAGTAAATTATGTTATTCGCATTGTGAAGGCCAACAATAAAAAAGAAAAACGTTGCCGCCTTTCTAAGTACTCTTGTACTTGCAATAAAAATCTAATGGTTAAAGCGAAAACAATTTAAGTTACCCTTTATTTTAAGAGCTTCTTAATAAAGATCTACTTAAGATACTTTTGGTGCAACCGGCCATTAGTTGTTTTAAAGTTAGAACATTATTACTGTACACTACTTTATCAATGAAAGCGGTATGAAATTTGTCCGATGCGCAACTTAAAGAACAGTAGTTGAGGCCTTATACGTTTAACTGGAACCAAAAACAGAATCGACTTCACTAGCTCGCCAAGATCTATTAGACAATTCAGAAGTATAAACGAAAAAATAAACAATGCATCTTAACGAATGGTGACCCACCGCTGTGTTCGCACGTCGATGTCGTAGTTGGGCCCAGTAGGATCTTTTGTAACATGCGCTAGAGTTGCTGGTTATTGGCAACTCCTGTTGCTAGCGTATGGAACGGGATCCGAAGCTAAGACGAACACAAGGCTTAACTCAGGGTGTTAGCATACCGTGCTGATGAGTAAATGACATCATGTGCCTTAAACAGGTGTCTCCAACGGTGCCTCTGAGATACAGGGCGACCTCTCGCAGTATCTAGCCTTACTGCGGCAATACGGGGCTTTGCCGTGGTGGACTATTACTTCCCTAGCTCCAACCAGAAAGCGGACAGAACCGCTTTTATAGGAAGAAAGTGACAAAGGTACGCTGACCGAATATTTTCGAGAGGTGCCACCAAAGGTCACAAGCAGACAAAGGTGCACCGACCGAAACGGGTGAATCCGGTTCGAAAGGTGAACCTGAAGTCACAGGCGCCTGTTTCACGGAAAAGGGATAATCCATCCCGAACAAACAGATGTTTAGAAAAGGATCCCCGAATCCAAATGGAAGGCGGAAAGGACCGCTTTTATAGGAAAAAGGGTTCCCTGGCTTTAAACAGAAAACGCATAGAACCGTTTTTATAGGGAAAGGCCGGAGATACGGCCTCAGAAGGAACATCTGGTTCATGTAACGAGGACCTGGTAGCTACCCACGTCACTATACCGGGAGAGGAGAGCATGACGGATCTAATCGTCTGCTCGTCATACTTTCCAGGAGACAGGGACACCAGAACACATATTGTGCTCGTGTCCGGTAGAGGCACGAGTAGGGGAGATGTAAGAACTCTCTCCCAATTTATATCGGATTCATTAGAAGTCAGGTCCTGTTGGGAGAAATATAAATGGGTGTGGGCTACAATAGACGGAGCGGTCGCGGTGGAGGGCGTAAAAACTCCACTCACTTTAAACCTAACCTAACCCAACGCCTAGTGACGAAAAATGAACAAATATTTAAGTAACTATTAAAATAATCGAAACCGGGCGTAGTGGACAACTTCGAGTGACTTAAACAACTAGCCATTAGAACTAGCATGATTATAAACAAAACTAACATGATAATTTAGAGCTACAAAAAAATAGTAGCATATAACTATAAACTTGGGTATTTTTAATCTATCCGCAAATTATAGTTTAATTACTGAAACACAGGTTTTAACTTCCTGTTTTAAAATGTTGTAAGTGAATGAGAAGAAATGATAATTATACATATCAAACTTCACTCTAGCTTGCTATTTATTTCGCATTAATATTGTTTGCAAACTTCTTGTTTACACATAAGCTTGCTTAGATCAAATGCGTTACACTCAAAGTTTTAAACTTTTAGAAACCTTTGCAATAGTATTTCATACATTTTTAATTAAGAGTTAAAACATTAATGAAGGTCTAAAAGAGAGGATATTAAGAAAACTTATTTTTAACTTAATTATTTCAATATTTCACTAACCTGTGTCTGAAAATGTGACAAAATCTTTCTTCTAGCTTCAAGTACTTCACTTTGTTTTCCCGTGACCAGAAAAGTTAAAGACTGGTCTTTTCCATGAGATATTTCGATGTGGGCTCCAGTTTCTTTCATGATTTGGCCACATGTTTGAACAGATTCTCCTTCGCCAAACTTTGAACCACCATCAAGTTTGCGCTCTTCATGTGGAACCCTTAGAATGAAACAAAAAGTATAACAGCTAATATCGGACAACTTTGTTTTTTTTTAGGTTTTAAGCTACTAACTAAAAAATCGAAGGATTTCGACGAGTGTGTGGAGATGTTTGTAGCCAGGCGAGTTAATATCTAATGTCGAAGTCAAACACTAACTACTACATTTATACTTGCTTAGAGGAACAGTTTGTCCATGAATGCATGATAAGATAAAAAAGCTGCCCGATAATTCAAAACCGATAATACATAATAATAGGCAACCAAAACCTAGTTTCATAAAGAATGCGCAAACTTTCGATTTTGCGCATTGTATGTATTGTATTTGATAAGCTGTAGTATGCAAGGATACATCAAACCCACAGTTCTGTTATGGGCATAAATAGAACCAATGAAAGCGCACAATTTCTAAACTATAGGCTTGGCATAAAAGCGCGGTCTTGGTATTTAAATTTGGGAAATAGGAAAATAGAGCTAGAACTAACCAAAACTTAACATGTCAGTCTTCTTGTGATATTTACAAAAATAAAAGGATTAAAGTGATGAAGAAGTTATCCTCTCCAACTATATATTTTTTTCAATAATTTTACCTTCTCCGCAAATTTTAGCTCCGCCCATCAACTGTCACAATTTACAACCTTTTGATTGGTTTAATTACAAGTCATAACGGAACTGTGGGTTTGATGTATCCTTGCTACTTGCCTGAAGTATGACGTTCTCTCTTTCACTCTGGTCTTAGAACAGCCCACAGAGGCTTTTATAAAGTCTAAGTATTTAGTACCGCAGGCGGCTTTTTAGATATGCCACCCCTCCGGCAGGTAACAAAACATAAAACTCTACATTACGGCACCTATTAAATAAAGTGATATGCCACACGAATATTACACAATAGCTACTGCTCCGCATTAGTTAGCTAAAATTACTAACCCTACCATAGATTACATTACATTTCCAGTGAGACCGCAAATCTGGAAATCTTGACAAATATCCATGAAACTGACGTTTTATTTAGATAACAACCCTACCAAGTTTCGTTAAGATCGATATAGTTTTGTTCTATCGATATAGGAATTAAAAAATAGCAGCTGGAAAATAATCTCGTAGACACCCGGTACAATACTATAATTTGTTTACATCATGTGCTTTGTCTACTACTTAACGCTTTTTTATATTATACTCAAGTGCTATGTTTTACCTTATTCTAAAATATGCTTTTCCCTTTATGTATACCGGGCGGAACATAGGAAATCCCATGTAAATTTTAAGGGGGTTAATTATTAGTTCCTCTGTACACTTTACAGAAAGAGACCAATCTGACAATCCCTCGTGCCAAGTTTCAAAAAATTTTAATAAGCGAATCTTGAATTATTCAATTAAATGTAATTGCAAAATTACCAAATTTTAGGTTCAGGTTAAACCAAACAGACACCAGTAAAATGAATATTGTCCCTGGCATGAGGAAAAGTGTCAATAAATCAGTGACGGTCGGTATTTGAAAAAAAAATAGGAATTATTCAATCGACGAAAAAGTATCCATAATTAAGTGGCATTAAGCGGGAAACAGTTTTGAGCAGCATCTGAAATGTTTTCAGTTTATTTTCCCACCAAGCCCATTCCGTCCATTTCAACTATTAAACATATTGTCAGTAAGTAAAATGTTCAACTCAAGATACCGAAAATAGAGTCGAAGAAAGAGAGAACTTAATATTCTACTGAGTGTGAAGAAAAACAAAATGGTTAGTACGAGGGTTTTTGGGCAAGAAGTAAATAAACATCATACAACGGTATTTGGAAAAATACAAATATTATTCGTATAAATTCAAAAAACCTCCAGAGCTGCAGGAAGGAGGTAAAGAGTGAAGAAGTGCATTTTGTTTTAAAATGATGGAAAGAGCAATAAGAATAGGAATTTTTTAAGAAATATTTGTTTTGCCGATAAATGTACATTAACCCTCAACAATTAAACAAATGTTCAGAATTGCCGGTATTGGAGCCAAGAAAATGAACATCGCTTTGTTTATACTCGGACACAATATCCCCAAAAAACAAATTTATTCGTGGGAATTATCGGACACATCATTGGACCCTTTTTATGGACTATAACCTGACAGCAGAAACTATTTGGACTTACTTCAAAATAAAATTGGACCCGCGTTGGAAGAAGTTGTTCGGGAAGATCAAATGATCTGGTACTAAATGGATGGTTGCCCCGCCCATAATGCTCGTATGGTTAGGGAGTACCTGGAAAATGCTTTTAACGGCAAATTATTGTCCACGGTACCGGATACTTTCTCCAGCCGGGTCACTTGATCTTTCACCGAATGACTTCTTTTTGTGGGGTCACTTAAAAAGTGTCATTTATAAAAGTGTAAAATTTGAGAATCTAAACCAGCTGCAAAACGCTATTTCGTTAGAATGTAATAAAATTTCGCAATATCAACTTAGCAACGTTAGAAATGAATTTAATGATCGGTTGGGATATTGTTTAAATGTTAATGGGGGATTGTTTAAACATTTGAATAATTAATGTTTTTATGTAATTCTCTATTATTTTTAAAAAAGTTATTGTATTTTATCTCATTTTATTTTTCCACACCTAGTAAATTATTAAGAGTTCAGTTCTCTCTTTTTCGGATCTATTTTTGATCTTCTGAGTTAAACATTTACAATTATTTATTGCGATGGCTTTGGACTCAAATTTACTGACAATACGTTTAATGGTTGAAATGGACCAGATAGGCTTGATGGGAAAATAAATTCAAAATATTTCAGATACTGCTATTGGTTTAATTAAATTCTAGTATGATAAAATTATTTTTTTAATAATCGATAGTAATAATTGTTATTAGTTAAACTTAATTTTTACATTAAATAAAAGGTTTGATTAAAAAATAATGTTAACGTGTCTTTTACTTTGAATGAAATGATTATGGGTTTATGAGATTGATGAAATGAAAAAAAAAACATTCCTTGTATTCGGCCGTACGTCAGATTTGACAAAGCCTTATAACAAATTGTTTGCTGGTGGCTGGTCTGTTTGGCTTTGCGTTTACCGGAACCGAAAATATGGTAATTTTGCAATTACATTTAATTGAATAATTCAAGACTTGCTTATTAAAATTTTTTGAAACTTGGCACACGGGTTTGTCAGATTGGTCTCTTCAAAAAGTTATCTTATATTTTTTCTGTAAAATGTACAGGGGAGCCAATAATTAACCCCCTTAAAATTTACATGGGACTTCCCATATTTCGCTCGGCGACGCACCACCCGGTATATGTATATATGTTTTACTTCCTAAATTGTTCTATACTCTTTGGAATTGATTTTATAAATTAATAAACAGACTAATAATTTAATAAAATTTCGCTTGTAACATTTAATTAGAAGCCAGGTCAGGTTTATTACCATTACAGCAAACATACCAGCATACTACCAGTAATAAGAGGTTTTGATCTTTTAAAAAATATTAAACTAAACAACTAAACTAAAAATAGTGCTCTAATAAGTCTAGGTCCTCTAAACAACTTGAAATATCGAACAACAAATATTGTATTAAGTACAATGGTGACTTAAGTATGAAATTACTAAACTAAACACCGATAATTAAAATACCTTGTCACAAATAATAATGTAATAAACAAGACAAATTACAATAAGGAATGTTGTTTTGAACTGAAAGCACAGGTATAAAATGTAAAAGGTATTTTCTGATAATTTCGAGGATACAGTTATAACGAACGCAGAATGGTTAAATGACATAATTAAAAAATTGTTTTTATAAATTGTCTAGTTTATTTATTTATTTATTTACGGAAAAACTCCATTTAAAAATACAGAAATTTACAAAAATATCTTAACACCTAAACTAAATTTAGTACATAAATAATGCTAATATAATACAAAAATACATTTTAAATTACAACCCAACAAAACTCATGAGAATTTTCACCATAAATGTATAACGGTCAATTGAGTATTATAGACACAAAAACACGACATTAATTATCCATTATCTTAATACGTGCTTTACTTCAGTTTTAAATCTAGATTTTGAAATATGGATACTAAAATCGTTTATATTAAAGTTACGTTGTAGTCTCGTTAAAGGACAATACATGCCATAGTTGGTAGCATGAAAAGGTATACAGAAAGGGAAAACAGAAAGCACATATCCAAATAGAAGCGTCTTGACTCTAAAGAAGTAATACTTAAAGTACTGCGAATGTAATCATAATCAATGTGGTAACCTAAAAAATGAATATTCATTTTATAGGCACAAGAACGCAGAAACCTGTTCTGTACACCCTCAACACTATCTATGTGTACCTGGTAAAATGGTGACCAGACCACACTAGCATACTCCAGACCAGATCTCACATAAGCACCAAAAAGCAATTTAAATGTCTCGCACGTAAAATCTTTACTGTTTCTGGATATTAAACCAAGATTCTTATAGCCCTTCTGCGTAATCGAGTATATATGACTAACAAATGTTAGAGATCTGTCTATCAGTACACCCAGGTCCTTAACTTCATCAACTCTTGCTAGAACATTATTATTAATATTATAGTCAAAATGTGTATATCGATTAGTCCTATAAAAAGATATACTATGGCATTTATCTATATTTAGACTAAGACCATTCAATTTTGACCAAAGCAACAGGCCATCGATGTCATTCTGAAGCAAAATGCAATCATTAACCGTCTTCACTGATTTAAACAATTTTAGATCATCAGCGTACATAAGTGTTTCTGAGTGATGAATAAAGCCCATAATATCATTAATAAAAAGAAGGAAAAATAGAGGACCGCAGTGCGAGCCCTGCGGAACCCCCGGAAGAAACAACATCTTTGGATACATAATTATTAATCCTTACTCTTTGCGTCCTTCCTGTGAGGAAGCTAAGTATCCACTTAGAAATGTTTGGCCCAAAACCCCACGATGCAAGCTTGGCCAACAGCAGCGTATGATTTACCCTATCAAACGCCTTCGAAAAATCCGTATAAATACTGTCGACCTGGAATTTATTCTCGAAGGCATTCAACAGATAATCCTGATAAGTCAACAGATTCGTGATCGTTGACCTACCATCACAAAAACCATGCTGCTGGTGAACGACGATACGCTTACATTCCCATGACAGCATCGATGTCACAAGACAGTCAAACAATTTAGGGACAGCCGATTGAATGCATATGCCTCTATAATTAGCCACATTACCTCTGTCGCCGGATTTATGAATTGGTGTAATAAAAGATTGTTTCCAAAAATCAGGAAAGATTCCAGTTCTCAAGGATAAGTTAAAAATAAAATGCAAAGGTTGACTTAGAGAGCACACACAAGCTTTCAGCAGAATGGTAGGTATGCCATCAGGACCACAGGCACAGCCCGATCTGCGGCCCATAACGGAATCAAATACATCAACCAGACCCAGTTCTAAGAAATAAATATTTAAACATTCATTTAAATTTTTATAATAATCTGGTATATCTAAGTTTGATGTTGAATAGACAGTTGAAAAGTAGTCGGCAAATAGATTAACCGATGCACCACAGTCGTCAGCCTGCCTGTCATTAAAATACATTGAGGTGGGATATCCATTTACCCTCTTGACATTGCTCAAAAAGCGCCAGAAACCCCTCGGGTCATTTTGTAGGTTATGCTCAACAGACCGAATATAATTGTTATAGCAGGTTCTCGTTAATATTTTACAATTATCCCTTAACCTTGAGAAAATTTCGTAATCTGAAAAAAGACCCGTTTCCTTGAAGCGTTTATGAGCTATCTTTTTCTTAATCACTAACTGTTTAAGCCCACCATTAAACCACGCGGGAAAATTTGAGCTTCTAAAACGCTATAGCATGGTACAGTACCATATAAAATTGATCTACAGCTAAAGTAACATCAAACGGGTCTAAATAAGCAGTCCAGTCAACATTCGATAAATATTCATTTAATGAACACATGTCCGCGCTCTTAAAGTCATAATATTCCAAGTCAAACTTCATTGAGGCACCTTCCGCCAAGCCCAAGATCATACAGGAATAGGCGATGTGATGGTTGCTGTTAGGGAGCAACAAATCAACCGCCGCAGTAAAGGAACAGTCATAGATGTCAGAGAAACACAGATCAAGAAACACACCATTGTTATTAGGGATATTTATAAGTTGATGCAAATTTAAGTAAGCAACAGTATTACCTATATTATGTGCAAAAGATGTATGATGAGCCACTGGATGTGCACAAAAATCCTCGTTAATCCATCTTGCCTCAGGCAAATTGAAATCACCATAGATCATAAACGCACTGTCTGGGAGATCTAATTTTAATTTGTTCAAAGTTGAACAACAACCATCATAAACCTCCTGACTAGATCTAGGTGGAATGTACACAGCACCGAACACAATATTACGAACACCATTTTTGACCGATACATATATCTCCTCGACGCTGTCCCTGTCACTGGTCACTTGTCTGGATTTAAGAGTTCTTCTAACTGCCACTAAAACTCCCCCACCTCTCTGTTTGGTACTATTATTCCTGTTGCGATCACAGCGGTAAACAACAAAGTTTTTAAGGTTCATTTAGCTAGACATAAAGTCATCAGAAAGCCAAGTTTCGACAATCACAATGACATCATAAGGACAAACAGCAGTCGTCAATCTAAAATCTCCGAGTTTGGTTCGCATTCCTCCAGCATTCTGAAAGTAGCAAACTAATGGTTGTTGTCGTTTTTTGGAGGTGTCGTGGACTTGACAATACGAGGTGAACCCTTAACATAACGAATGGTAATATTATCTTCACCATCCCTTCTCCTACGATCCAGCTCCTCATACATTAAGAGTAGCTTCTAGTCCATTTTTCTGCATTAATAGCAGTTCAATAATGCCAGAGACAACAATCAAAACATCCCTGTTTGTGGTACTTGATTTCTTAAGTAAATTTGAAATCTGGTCTCTAATCGCTACTTCACTTACGTCGTCGTCCACCACTGCAACGGACGCGCCACCATCTGATTTGTCGTATACGTTTTGGGAAGCAAATAACAGACTGCCAGATCGGTCCGGGTCAGAACCACCACTTTTTCCAAAAGACAAACGTTTGTTCTCGTTCCTTTTGCAGAATTTGCATTCCCAATTATGAGATTTGGTTTTTTTATGCAAGGCCACAACTTTGTCGTACTCTGCTTTCGAGAGTCCAGTACAGCCCTTATGTGTCCACGAACAACACATACAACATTCGATAGATGCTTGATTTCCCTTAATTTCGCGGTCGCAATAACCGCACACACTTACATCCGCCATTCCTATTCCACCGCTAATTTACTGAATTCGATATGTGATACGTACTATAGAATTGAAAATATTTGAGAAAAACGATGCTTTCACTACATGAAACAGACTATATATTTTTTACACTTTTAAATAAATTCCAAGCATGCTTTGTATATTAAATAAAAACTGCAAAAAAAAAGAAAACAAAAACGGTGAATTTCGGGAAATTCGGCTCTAAAGTAAAGAATAACAGCACTAAAAACCGCCGCACTATACTATTAGATTAGGTAACCAAAGTCTCAACAATTAAATCCAAGTGAATTAACCAAAAAGAAAGAAAACCACACAGCACTGTTGTTCGACCTGTGATTTCAGATAGATACGATTGATTTATTTTTTTTAGTTATACAGGGTGTCAAAACGATTACTACTGCAACTAATTATTTTTCGACAAGTTTACCAACATGGTTTTAACGAGAGCCCGCCGTTTTTTAATCATTATGACAATTGGCTAAGTTAACTGCTCTTTTTAACGTATTTGACAATTTTTGGTTATATTCAATAGAGAGATAATATAGCAGTATTTTTGAATAATCTAAAAATATTTTGATTACTTTTTAACTTTCAATCTAATAAAGCATAAGACATAACAAACTTTTTACTGTGATATACAACTTCAAATAAATGTTTTTGGTCCCTATTAAAATTTAAAAAATATTTTAAAATTATTCATACCTACTGTCAAAATAGAAATGATGTAAGTATTAAGCAAAAATATATAATATATAAGTAAAACTAATTTTCAATTAAACTGTCATGGAAAATTGATAAATACCTTAAACAATTATGTGTATTTTGCTAGTCTATGACCTGGACCAAATGTTATAATAATTGGTTATACTAAATAAAATAAAAATGATTTGCCAAAAAAACAGTTTTACCTAAATCAGTTAATATGTCGACTTTTTTGATCTTCACTTTCAGATATTTTACTCAACATTATTATATAAATTCCGAAAAATACTCTTTCTTTTCATTAATTTTAATAATGTAGCAAGTGAATGAGAAGAAAAGGCAAAGGAAAATGTCAATCTTCACTCTAGCTTGCCTTTACCATTATTTTGCATTATTATAAGCTTTGCAAAATCAGTTATTTAATTTTGCTCGCTTTATAATGCATACATTCAGTCGATCAATTATAGCTTTTATTTTTCATTTCATATACAGGGTGTTAATAAAGTATGTGGCCAAACTTCAGGGGGATATTCCTTACCCTATTTTAAGAGAAAAAGTTCATATAAACGTATGTCCTAAACAGATTTGTTTTCTTGATACAGGGTGTTAAAATATTTAAAAAATATAAGTTTTTTCTAAATAACTAAACATCACAAATTAGAAAGACCTTAAAATTTGGTGACAGTTTATGAGTGTACAGAGGAATATTTTAAGCTCGAGCGTTACCCCTGTGCACGCCACTGGCAAAATGAGAGAAAAAACTTTAGCTTAAAATATTCCTCTGTACATACTTAAAACTGTCGCCAAATTTCAACGTCATTCTAATTTGCGACGTTTAGTTATTTAGGAAAAAAACGTATATTTTTTAAATATTTTAACACCCTGTATCAAGAAAACAAAGCTGTTTAGGACATACGTTTATATGAACTTTTTGTCTTAAAATAGGGTAAGGAATATCCCCCTGAAGTTTGGCCACATACTTTATTAACACCCTGTAATGCTTTTTAATGTCCCAAATACCCTTTAAAAAGTTTTTAGTTATTTAGGTATAGAATATTTAATATTTTCTACTTAGATTTAAGTTTTTTGAGCAACTGCAAAACCTAAACTAAAGTTGAATCAAACCAGAAGTAGTTTTGGCTAACTAATGTGTGTCGGCACAAAAAAAATGGAAAGGTGTAAGCATTTCCTTTGCAAACGTTTCGCTTAATTTTACTTAGAGCGTTTTATTTATTTATTTTTTACTTCGTTTGACTACAGCTGCTTTCTGTATTTTTATTTATTTATACTACTATTTACGTCGATTGTTTTTTCTCTGTTTACAACATGTTTTGATTAATTGCAACTTTTTTTAGAATAAAAAACTTGTTTTTAATAATTATGACAACATCTCTGTCTAGTTAACTTCCACTAAATATTTCATAAATAACATTTGCCGCAAGTATTGGATAAAATACTCTTTTTAGAAACGTGTGAGGAGTGACCACTTATCGCACGCTGTTACTTTCAACACACAAACGTATAAAAAAAATATTAATTTTTTAGATGATTCTTGAAAAATATATTTAGCCATGGAAACATATAGGTCAGGGGTATAACTTAATATACTAATAGATAATTTGTTAGTTTAATGACAAAGAGTTTAAGGATAAGTGGTATTCTTAAAATATGTACAAAGCATTTTTATTTGTGTTTAAACTATGTCAGTAGATAATGGGAAAAACCAACAGTAACAAATATGTTAAAACACAAGTGCTTGGAACTAAGTTTGTAATAAAAAATATTAATTATTTTAGTTTCTAGGTCATTTGTGTTTACAGTCTCATTAAAAATTTAGAGTAGTAACACCAGACAAGGGTTTTGTCAAAAATTTGTTCTTTTGGAACTGCGGGCTCATTATTACTATTTTAGTGCACATTATTAAATTAGAAGTAATTGACACGTTATAAATAAATAATAAAAATTATAATTAATAGTAAAAAATAAAAAGGCTTGGAGGCCCCGTAAATAGGTATGCACAAATAAGCAACTAGTCATGAGTTTACCTGGAGCAAAGTGAGTTCGAATCTCACAGGGTCCAGTAGTAGAGTACTTTTAATAAAGATTTACGACAGCAATAAACTTGGCCTAGTTAAAACACCGATTCTAGACAGATTAGCAAAGTTCAGCCTCGTTGGGTGTGGTTAGTAGTTTCATGGATTTCGGACCATTGGCGAAACCACGCACTGTTGTGTGTGGTTTGAATGAAATTTTATTGGGGGGAGGTAGTTAAGAGGTGGTGGTCATTTGCATACATTTACTTAAAATGTAGAATTACCTTGTTAACGATGGCACTTAAAAATTTTATCCAAGATATTTTTAGATTTAAAAAAGCTTAAAAAAAGGAATGCAGGTTTTTTTAATTACTAATATCAAATATTAACAACCAAAAATTGGAGAATATATCTGAGCAATAAAAAAATTAGAAAGATAACTTATTAATAGGACATTTACCTAAATACTTGCGTAATTACAGAAGATCCAACTCGCATCTTGTTGTTAAGGCTACTACCCCACTGGGGGGTTGCTGCTTGCTGGGGTAAAGTAGATTCAGGCAAGGCCGGGAATAGATCGTCATAGCTTCTTGGGGATGGCTCATAGGCCGCGCCCTCTTCAATTACTGGTTGCTGCATTTTGGGATTGTCCTGTTTCGCGCCAAGTCGTTACAGCAACACTATATAGAAATAAAATAGGCTTAATTGTGATTAATTATATGAAAATCCATGCAAAGTAATATCACAGTACTTAGACATCCAAATTAAAAAAAATGCTAAAACAGCAACAACTTTTCGTTCTTAGCATTTTTTTTTCTATTTTAAGCCTAAAGTGTAACACTTTTTAAATAGATGTATTTGATGCATCTTTGAATTTTTACATTTTTACTTTTAGTAATAATAAATAAAAAAAGAATTGGCTTTTACACTAGAAGAAGAATCTTTTGGTGTAAAAAAGTAGTGTAACACTTTTTAAATAGATGTATTTAATGCTTCTTTGAATTTTTACATTTGTACTTTCAGTAATAATAAATAAAAAAGACTTGGCTTTTACACTAAAAGAAGAATCTGTTGGTGTAAAAAAGAAGTATTACACTTTTTAAATAGATGCTTTTGATGCATCTTTTTTTTTATTTTCACTTTAGCAATCCAGGCGACTTGTTCAGTCGACCTTCAAATATACCCTAACAGATCAATTGACCTGAAAATTTGATACAAGCTGGTAAGATATAGAACTACATAAAACAAGCCAAAAATAAGATCAGTTGACACCATCTCTAGGTCAAATCGGAAACTTTTTACCCCACCCTCGTATTGTATAACATATCTATGAAAATTTGTCGATAAAGTTGCATACAAAGTATTTTGTATTGTGGCCCCTTTTTTTTTAAAGTCGCCCTTGGAACACTTGCACTTGGACAGCCCTGCTTTAGGTAATAAAGTATCTAATAGAAAGCGGTATTTAAATGAAAATAATGACTGCAAATAGGTTGAAGATTAATTATTACCTTTACCTATAAAGTCTAATAGTCATATTTTACTTAAATATTCTTCAGGTCTAAATTAACAAGTTTAACAACTGTACGAATAGATCCGCTGAGTTTTAAAGGTATACAACATACGGTAAAAAATTTGTATTTTCTTGATCTTAAACCAATAAGATGTGGTAAACTTGTGAGGTGTAACTTCTCAATTTTTATCTTTGCTTATATAAGTAAGGTTTATCTGATGAAATTTGATATTAAAATTAAAATAATGTAATAATCAAAATAACTGGTCGACTGGGAGCTTTACATGACAACTAAACCTATGTTGTAGGTATAGACCCATTTTAAATGTACTTTTGCTATACATTGCTTATTAGAGATAATTTGAAGAATAAGTGATAAAGTTAACATTTGTAAGTTCTTTAAAACATAAAAACTATTAGGTATAACAACAACAACACCATATAATAGAATAGAAATGATGTTGTTTATAGAATCCCTTATAAATTAATACATTCTATGTAGTTGAAACCTTTAAAACCATAACCCAAACGCTAAAAAGAGCATCGAAGATATGTTAAAAAACATAATTTCACAAATCAAAAATCTGTCAACATGCATTTAATAATAATTGCAGATAAAACGCTTCTAGTACTTTTGCAAAGAGGCTTCTTAAAAAAAAAACTAAAATAATATTACTTAACATTTCCATTAATTAAATGGAAAAATGGTTATTTTTTAATTGGAGTTTTCTGGGAAATCCTAAATCAATTTACCCATAAAAAACAAGCTAAATGTCCTCTGGTAAATATATATATTATTTTGACATCATAGTTAATAGTTGGAATATACTAACAATTGAATGTACCGTGACGTTTTTATAGAGCCACCATATAAAGGGAACGTTACTTCGGAAGACATAAAACAATTCTATAAGTTTAAGAAAATAAAAAAAACTGGTTTTACTTATTATTAACAAGTTAATAAACTGCTTGGGAAAAAAGAGTATTTTCTCGTTAGAAACTTTATTTGATTGCCATTGTCACGACTTAAATAAGTATGACGAATAATTTCGAACGGTAGGTTTTTCCGACAAAGATGATTCCTGTCAACAATTATATCTGTCAAAAATATAACGCACGTCAAAAATAGTACATGTCAAACGTAATACCTGTCAGTGTATTAAATAAGTGTCACATGTCAAAAATCTGACAGTCTAAAGTTGACACTTGTCAAAACTGATCTTACCGATTATTTTATTACAAAAATATTAAATATTTTAAGACATCTTTTAAAACACATGACATTAAAAAAATCAAGGGTTTTAATAAAAATCCATTACATAGCTAAACATTGTATACCCCTTTTCGTGCACAGTAAAAATATATGATTTTTTTGAACTTCACTACCTTCCACTTTGTCCACACTACTTGCACTATTTCATAAAACACGTTAATGAGCAAGTAGACCAAGTAAAATAAGTGGTTTTAAACGTTTTCTTTTTCCTTTTTTTTATTAAACTTAACAAATAAACTAAATTAACAATGAAAACTAAAATTACATAATTGGAATGAAGATTTAGATGATATAAGCAAAAGTATATCTAATCTTTTATAAATAAAGTTTATTTCTTTTTAAAAGTACCCAAACAATAATCTAATCTCAAAGTAAAACCGGGCCATAGACATTATTTTAAATATTCTCCTTTTTTTCTACGACAGAAAAAAATACTGCTTCTATACACATAGATATCCATATCCTTTGTATATTTTAATTAAACTCCTTAATAGTTCTATTTAAAATTGCACAGTTAATATACACTCAACTTAATTGACATTTGATTTAAACTATTTTAATTCCATTAAAGTCTAATCTAGGTTAAAAATGAGTTAAGTATATCAACTTTTTAAAACTCTTACGTAATTCGGAATCTCATTCCTTTTTATACATCACTGCGTGGTATTTGGGAGTGGTAAATAATTGATTATAATTTAGGCCATCCCAATGATTTTTGTAAAAGATAAAGTAAGTAAAACGTTTGGTTTACATCACTTCAAATTAAAAACATTCGGTTTAATATAAAAACTCTAGAAGGGCAAAATTATTTCAGAACTATCTGATTTAAATCATAGGATTTGTGAATAGTCTATTAAACTAAAAAGTAATCAATACAGGGTGTCCGGAAATGACGATGAAAAATTTTAAGGATTCTATATAAAAAGATATGAAAAAAAGTTCATATTAACATAGGTCCGGAAATGCGAGATGGAGCAACTGGCCCTTGAAGATGGTGTCATACAAGTGGTTTTTATTTAATTTATTAGGATCTACTTACAATACAGGGGAATTAACTTTTACGTGTAAGTTAGAGTGATTGGAGGTCACTTTTTAAAAATATCAGGTGACCCATATTGCAACCAGTGGCGTGGGAACAAAGGGGTGGTTAGTTATTTGGGGTAATATTTTTTTTCGCCCAGTGTATTTTTGCTATATTTTAAATAAATTATGTTTCTTTGAACATTTTTACATAAAAAAAGGTTCCCTTGGTATAAATTCGTATAGTCGACGGTTTTCGAGATAAAGGTACTTAAAAGGACGACTGCAGTGCGTAAATACAGTAAACATGCTATGTAATAAAAATAAAAAGATGTAGTAGGTACCAGTAAATTCGTTTTTCTATTTGGAAATGGGTGTAAAAGAATAACTACATTTTAAAATGGTATTTAAGCATCTTCTTATTCTTATTACATAGCATCTTTACGGTATTTACGCACTGCAGTCGTCCTTTTAATCCGTTTATCACGAAAACCGTCGACTATTCGACTTTTTACCAGGGGAACGTAAAAATGTCCAAAGAAACATAATTTATTTAAAATACACTCGGCGAAAAAAAAATATATGACCCTAAACAACTAAGCACCTCGTAGTTCCCACGCCACTGGTTGCAATATGGGTTACCTGATATTATCAAAAAGTGACCTTTAATCACTCTAACTTATACGTAGAAGTTAATTCCTGTATTGTAAGTAGATCCCAATAAGTTAAATAAAAACCACATTTATGATACCATCTTCAAGGGCCAGTAGCTCTCCCAGGAAATATTTCCGGACCTATGTTAATATGAACTTTTTTTCATATTTTTTTATGTAGAATCATACCTTAAAATTTTTCATCGTCATTTCCGGACACCCTGTATATTAGAGTAGAATTTTAGATACAACAGCTTGGTCTCTCTTATGTTTAATGGCATGATTAGATCATAGAAGCTACATGTTTCTAACATTTTTATATCCGAGCGATTTGTGATGAAAATATTAAGGAACAGGCTCTATGCCGACATAAAAAGGGAAGAAGAATTTTAATATACTTTATGAAATACGACTAATTAACTTAATTATAATAAATAGACCGGTTAACAGGGAGTCAGACTTAGAAGTTTCTCATATCAGCCAAGGGTCAACCAACCAAATTTACCATATTTAAATCTAGTCCAAATTTGCCTGTGACACTTGAATAAGTTTAAAAAATATTTTAACTGTGTCTATTTTAGTGCATTAAACTACTGAAAAATAAACTCACATATAACCCACACTGGGTTATATAACTAACTAACCAGAACTAACTCTAAGTATAAACATAAGCCATTTTGACGACTATAGCCACAAATAAAAAAAAAAACAAGTTTTAAACATAATTAAAACTAATGTAAACAAATTATTTCGAAACAATTATTATTTCAAATATTTAAAATTTAAAATCGAAAATGTACTGCTTCAATGGAAAGCAATTACTAAAAGCGCATCGAAGTGCGACGTGGAAATCGCTGAACATCTCGGTTTTTGGTTCACGAGATACCTGTTGTGTAACAATCGCTTAAATAAGTTGGTAAGTACTTTATGGCCAATGAACCTTTCATTTTTTAAGGAAGACCTTTGAATTACCGTAGTATTTTTTTTATAATCTCATTTAAACATATATCTCCAGCCATCTTCAGATAACACTAGAACATAGTGGATGAAAAATAAATGTCTTTTTTAGCGAAAGATAAAAAAGGGCAGATGATTTTGTATGTGGCTAGGAAAAAGTTAATCATGAAAATTACAAGTTACATTTAAACAACCTTATTAGTTGTGCTATGAAATTTATAAAACATGGAAAAATAGGCTCGTAGCCAACGGTCAACTATAATAAATTTTTGTCGGTGTATTCATCATTTTGTAAAAATCTTAAGTAGATAATCTGAACTGTAATGAGTTAAAAAAAACATTTTTTTCTATGTAAGGCCTCTATTTTGTAATGCCCTTAAAAAGGTTATTTAAACGTCCTAAAAAATTAAACGCAGTTTATCTTTTTTTATCTTTATGATAGCCCACAAATAGTAGGAGAGCTGGTAAACAATTTGGAGTAGGTTCTTAAAGCACTTTAAAAGTAAGGGTTGGTAGGGGGGCGCTACCATTCAGCCAGACCTCGACGTTATGTTTAGGGGTCTTTTAAATTTTTAAAATGACTTAAAAACCATATTCAAAATTGTTCAACAGCTGTCGGACTAGTAGGAGAACTGTCTTAAAAGCACCTCGAGGACTGTTACCGCGGTGATATTCGTGTCGAGCGACCTCAACCCCCGGGATAACGAGTTTCGACTAATTTTATAACGAATTTTCACAAAACTCCACGACGTTAAAACCAGGCAACCTGTGCACGCAAAAACCGCAACTCCGATCCATCTTACTGCACAAAATTCGGAGGTTCAGTTTTATTTCTTTGACCACCGCTTTTATTGTAATTTATATTTTATCTACGTACCTTCGGTGCTGGGCTCATTTTTTCCCAGTCCCGATGTCTAAGTACCAAAACGTTTAAAACAAGTTGGTATAGAAATTCTGCATAATATATAATTAATTTTCATAATTTAATGTTAAACAAGTTAATGTCTTCACTTCGAAAATTGGTTTTAAACATAATCTCGGCAAAAATATAGATGTGTACCGTTTCAACTGACATTTATAAAGATAACAAAAAGAAAATCTGCTAAATTATTTCGCGTATAATTATCAGTCTATTATTCACATAGCAACCAACATACTCTTTAAATTTGTAAAAATCCAAATTAGCAGTAATAAGCAAGTAAATTATAAAAACACATTATAATATCTGAATTTGGTGAAACGTCGTATCCTTTTATCAAATTAAAATTTCCTGTGTTTAATAAGTTATCGGGTAAAGTTTTTAATCAAACAACGTCAGCTAATTTTAGAAGAATCTGCAGAAAATGATTTGGAATAATTACAAAGTCAAGACCTAAACATAAATCCAAATTCAATAAAAACCCCTCTGTGATAACCCTGCATTAAAAAATAATAAAATTAATAACAAAAGTTCAATAAACTCTTAACAAAGTCAAAGACAGAACAATTTATTCGATAATAGTCGCGAACTACGACTGAAACATTACAAAAATAGCA
This sequence comes from Listronotus oregonensis, assembly GCA_019359885.1. Taxonomy (NCBI): domain Eukaryota; kingdom Metazoa; phylum Arthropoda; class Insecta; order Coleoptera; family Curculionidae; genus Listronotus; species Listronotus oregonensis. The sequence continues at coordinate 269,670 of JAHBCN010000052.1, forward strand.
AATTAAGATTTATTTATTAATAATCGGAGTTAGAATCCGAGAGGATTAGCAGTATAATTTTTTATTCCAAGGGGGAGTAAGTACACTTAAAGTACATCGGTGATGAAGAATTTAAAAACAACTACCTAGCCACATTAAAGCGCTAGTACCATTCAAATAATAGACGGTAAGTTTTGTAGGGCCCGGTTTAAACTTAGATTACATATTTACTATTTCAGTCGAGGCAATGGAGCACTTAACCTCGGAATTTTTTGCACCAAGACGGATCGGAATCAGGTTTTTTGCATTCGCTTCCAAAGATTTTTTGTAAAAAATGTACCTACTTTGTGACTTATACAAACCGCAAATTGCATTGCTGCAGCCAAAAATGCATTCAAATAATGCATTTTTTGAGACGGCTTTTGGAAGATTTAATAACTTTGTAAATATGAGTCACGATTATGATGTTCAAATTGACCCGCAGCCGACCTGGAGCTCAAGAACGCCGATGAACGTCATCTCCGTGAACTCTCCCAAATTTCACGCGGGAAAGGAAAGAAACTCGACGCCCGCGCCCGGGGTTTTTGGGACATCTGATGCACCGGAACCTAGACGCAGACCTCATCTCCGAGAGTTTTCCTCACACAATCAAAAAAGACGAACCGAAAATCGTTATAGGGGGTTTTTTGTGTCGGTGAATCAGAACACCTGGCCCTGAACTTCATCTCCGTAGGACTCTCCCAAAATGCACGCGTATGTCAGCGTGAATTTTGGGAGAGTGGAACGGGATCCGAAGCTAAGATGAACACAAGGCTTAATTCAAGGTGTTAGCATACTGTGCTGATGAGTGACTGACATCCTGTGCCTTAAACAGGTGTCTCCAACAGTGCCTCTGAGATACATGGCGACCTCTCAGAGTAATTAGCCTTACTGCGGTAATGCGGGGCTCTGCGGTGGTGGACTATTACTTTCCTAGCTCCAAACAGAAAGCGGACAGAACCGCTTTCATAGGAAAAAATTGACAAAGTGCGCTGACCGAAACGGATAAATCCGTTTCGAGAGGTGCCACCCAAGGTCACAAGCAGACAAAGGTGCGCCGACCGAAACGGGTGAATCCGTTTTGAAAGGTGCCCCTAAAGTCACAGGCGCCTGTTTCACGGGAAAGGGCTAATCCATCTGAACAAACAAGTGCTTAGGAAGGGATCCCTGAATCAAAACAGAAAGCGGACAGAACCGCTTTTGTAGGGATAAGGGTTTCCTGGCTTTAAACAGAAAACGGATAGAACCGTTTTCATAGGGAAAGGCCGGAGATACGGCATTAGAAGGAACATCTGGTTCCTGTAACAAGGACACGGTAGCTATCCACGTCACTATACCGGGAGAGGAGGGCATGCCGGTTCTAATCGTCTGCTCGTCATACTTTCCAGGAGACAGGGACACCAGAACACATATTGTGTTCGTGTCCGGTAGCGAAACGAGTAAGAGGAGATGTAAAAACTCTCTCCCAATCTGATATCAGATTCGTTGGAAGTCTGATCCTGTTGGGAGAAATATAAAAAGGTGTGAGCCATAATAGACCGAGCGGTCGCGGTAGAGGGCGTAAAAAGTCCACCCCCTTTTTACATGTAACCTAACCTAACCTACTAATTTTCTTCTGAGCTTTACATAAACTTAACGGCTTTCGAGAGATTCTAATTTTAAACTTGCATGATACAAAAAGGGCAATATAAATGTTACTCTTTTGGTGTACAGCAAGCTTTAAATTAGAATATCTCGAAAGCCATTAAGTTTATTGAGTTAATTTAAGAGTACCTTTTTTCAAGAAAATAAGTATTATGCATTTTGTACCAAATTATCAATTATATTAATACCAAAAAATTTATGAAGAAATGGATAAAATTGGCCGAAGCTACTGTATTTTGAATAATGTTCCAACTGTACCAAATTTCATTCAATCGAAAAACCAGAAATAAAAGGAAAAATTTTTCTTCACATCTCTCTATCTTAAAAATTGGGCTGTTTTGGACCTACGTTAATATAACATTTTTGTCTTATTTTTATCCAAGCAGTGGCATATGTTTTTTGATTAATTGTATAATTAAAACTAATTTCTTGAAAAAAAAAGGCAAAGTAATGTATTCGCAGAAACTAAGAAAATGTTTTAATGAGTGTAAAAAGTTAAAAGAGGAATACAGTAAAAAAAAATATATTTTAATGTTTGAATTGTTGGCTGCCTAGATTTATGAATATGCCTTTGTAGGCAATTTGAACCAAACTGTTTTAGCAGTTTAGAAAAATAACCAGTAAGCAGGAAATAAAAGTAATTTTTAAGAAAATTTGCATTATAGTTAGTAAATTATCTATATCATGATTTCTTATAACTTTAAAATTTACAGAAAAAAAGTTGATACTTATTATAAAATAGAAAATAAGTACTAGCGTTTTTTTTTAATACAATATTGTTTTGCAAAAAGTGCATATTGTTTATTATGAATAATAGTTTAAAAATGTTTATATGTTTATAAAATGTTTAATTATAAAACTAAAATATTAAACTCATACAAACAGAAATAAACAATATTTTTTTCTAAATCCAGATTGTTTTATGAAAAGGTCTATTATTTTAACTTTTCTTATTTAAAAAAACAGTCCATACCAAATATTTACTAGTGTTAATAATGTAATTAAAATGACATTTTAAATTTTATATCACTTCTTCAAGCTCAATAGTGATTATGGTTATTAGAATTAAGTTGACCTTTTATTCAAAACACACAGGTTTATGCATAAAAAATAATAAGTCATTCCTAATAAATGGAGAAGCAATGACTGTATTTTATTACCGCCGCATTTAGCTGAATCATGTTATCTGCCAATAAAGAGATTTATAGTTAATATATAGCCAATCACCCTTATGGATTGAAATGCACTAAAAGTTTAAATGGCCAATATTTTAAATATAAAATGATGTAGTGACAATAATAAACTTACTAGATATATCTTATTTTTCAAGATAAAAATGATTAAACAATGACAATTTTAAATTAAAGTTATTGCCTTAAATAATGACAAAACAAAATATAGTCCTGTAAATAAAGGGACAAAGCTCTATATAAATCTGTAGTTTTCCCTTGTGGCGCAATTGTTAGGTCTTCGGGGATGCTTTCGATTGAAAAAAAGTTGATCAACATTACCAGGTGGAAAGGGCTGAAAATGGCCTATCAAGGCCCAAAAAATGGGTTTCCCGCTAATATCTGCCAAAATATGCGAGTTGGAGAATTTTTGGTTTGACAAAAAATGAAGATCGCTTTGTAATCTAAAAAAATGGTCCTTATAATTTTTTTCGAAAAATCGATAGTTTTCGAGATACCGGGACCCAAAAGTCCCCTTATCTCAGCTGCCTCTCTACAGCTAGAATGCCACTATCTTCATGGATTCACTTATAAGCGGGCGGACGAATTGTTCCTTTACTCGGGAAATAATGTACATTTTTTAATCATTTAAAGTTCATTGGAATGGGAAAACCCGTACCTATCATTGCATATGAGTTTGGGTCCATTCTGATTTTTCTAGAATATTAAATAAAGCGGTTAAAGTTTTTTTTTTCACAATATTTTGAGAGTATCCTATTAATTTATTGATATTTTTTGAAAAAATGGTTTGTTATTAACATTTCTTTTTTCTAATAAGACCTTAGCAATTGTTCAATGATCCCAGAAAATTTCCTTCACTTTTTTTTGCGTTTTGATAAAAATTGGTTTGCCCATCTGCATTTTTAGTCGTTTAGCCACATGTATCCAGTGTGAAATGTTACGGATTTTTCGACGGCCGTTTTTGCGAAAAATATTGGTGTTCGAAAAAAAATTGTAAGCACCATTTTTGTAGATTTCGAGGTGATCTTCATTTTTTGTTCGAACAAAAATTCTCTAATTCGCATATTTTGGCAGTATTTGCGGGAAACTCATTTTTGGGACTTTGGGGGCTATTTTCAGCGGGTTTCCACGTCGAAATTGTGACAAACTTTTTCTCGCTCAAAAGCATCTGCGAAGACCTAAGAATTGCGCCACAAATGGAAACTGTACAGATTTATTTACAGCTTCTTTCAGGTCTTCAGTTACTGGACTAATAAGCTTATACAAAAAATCAAAATTAGAAAATGGCATTACCTCAGTAACTGTTTTTAATAAAAAAATAGCTTAGAAATTAATATTTTTTTACGGCCTTTATCTTCTTAAAGGCAACAGTTAAATAGAACATCTGTATTACTAAATTCACGATCTAGTTAAGGTGGATATTAATTAAAGACTTATAAAACTATTTCTAAGCAACATTAGTAGTAAAGGAGATAACAATCCATCATACTAAAAATGTGAATTTACGAACACACAGAGCTGGTTTAAGCCTCTTATTTTGCTGTGTAAACCTTTGCACCTACATATAACTAATATTACTTAACAGTTGAAGTTTGACAACTTAAAATAAACAAAGAAAATGGAAATTGTTGAGTACTTATTATTCTGCAATTTTTAGAGTAAATATTAACCATTTTTAAAGCTTTAAATAAAATATCTTATTTATTTATAAAACTGTTAATCGATGTAAAAAGTTTGTAATAATGTTTGGCAAATTTTTAAACATCAAGCTCTTAATTATTATTACTGAGCTACAATATATCACTTAAGAAAACTAATTATGTGACAAAAAGAATAAATATTAAATTGACCACTAGGTACAGATAAATATTTACCTACTTTAATTTTAGCTAAAATAAGTATACCAACCAGTGACCTATGTTTAAACATAAAAATTTCATTAAGATATTTATGTAAATTGCTTTTTTTAGAATAACTGTAATTCTCAATGTTAAGGTCAAATCATAAACTTGACTTCTCGTTTACGCTGGTGTTGCAGTTCCCGTTTGCAAATTAGTCTTATGGCATTTAATACAACTATTTATAAATGTTCGCCTTTGGGCGGCAGCGAAACGGGAACGACAACAAAACGTCAAGTATATAAATTGGTAGCTAGGTTTAGTCAGAACAGAGCTGAAAAGCCACAAATGATTTAAAAAAAAATGTCTAAATTAGATTTAATGACTGATGACTAGACATAAAAACAAACAGCAAAGAATTGTAACTTTTTAACTCAACCCACAAGACAACCGCTTTTTTATAACTTTTAAAATATACATTAGTCTGTATTTTGACTAAAAAATTGAAAAGAAAAAATAGAAGAGAATTCCTTGGCACGCATATGGAAAACTATTTTGATGCCTAAGTCATCCATTTTACAACACAAAAATTTATTTTTTATTAAAAGATCAAGAAAAGTTTGGAAATAACGAATAAAATTAAAGTTTAAGTGTGTTTATAAAATAATACATAAGAGAAATAACAAGATACCTATCCATAACAAGATATTAAACTAGTCGACGTGTCACTAAATTAAACATGAATTGTTATGAAAAATTTAAAAACAGAATTTAAATGTACTTACTGTACTGTAAAAACAGAAAGTCCGTCCTGGTAAAACCGGGGTCTACAAAAGCTCCAGTTTCACTTGGTTACCTGAAAATTTAAAAAATTAACTTTAAAAAAGACCGAGAAAAGACGCACGTTTTTAACATACCCAATGCCAAGTAGAAAATGAGAAATTTTGTGGAATCTGAGAAATTGCTGTAAACGTCACGTACCAGGCGCAAACGTCAAATAATATCCATAATTGTTGGCAGTAGATTGCGCCCTCTTGAGGAGTATGAAAATATTGTCGAATAAGAAACAAATGGGTTCTACTTATTTCGGTCTTCGAGCATATACCTTTAGGGGCAGCCTTGCCGCTCGGCAGTAAGGGTTGGTTAAAATATACGTGTATTACACGTATAATATACTTATGCAAGTTGAAATTACAGCCCTGTTGGCAGTGCACTCTATATAGGTGTTTGGTATGAATTCTGGTGTAAACTAGTTTTCACTTAATTACGCTAACTCTCGAAGTAGTGAAGTTAGATACATGTTTAATACAAAACTTAAAGGTGTTTGTTTATAATCATAAGCATAAAGCCATTTTTAATTTCTGAAATAAGTTTAAAACGTGTTTTTTATAAAAATCAAATCGCAACTTATTTACCCTTATTTCCACTTTCTAGTCCTACACTCACCTACTCTGTCCTACTCTAAACTTGATAACAAACAGATTAACAGACCTAAAAAGTCATCATTAATAATTTGTTGTTGCAGTCTTGTCATAGCTAAAGAGAAAAATCCTTATTGTATTAAAAATTAGAGTTAGTAACAATATTTTTTGGTCGATTTCAATCAAAAATGACCAAGGAAATGCAGTTGCTTAAATTGTGCAGGGGAACTTTCGCACAGGTACGTATCTTTTTTCAATTACATAACATGGTAATATTTAATGTAGGCATGTATAGAATTGAGATACCTACTTACATTTAGAGATCCTTTTGTATTAACATATTATTAACACCAATCTGTTAATATATCAAAAAAACTGTTTAATTTTGTATTTATAATAGAGTTTATAATCTACCAAAATTTATATCTTTTTGGGTTTTAAAGCTCAACAAGCATCAACATTTGTCCTGAGTCTTGTATGAAATAATACTTTCTTATTTACGTGTTAAGATCTTCCCCTAATCAATTATATTAACTTGGAGATATAATTTAATTGTGGGCATTTAGCATTAACAATCGCATGTCGCAGCATGTTTATGAGAGAAACTTTTTGACTCAAGAAAGGACTTGAGAAAGGATTTCTTTATACATTTCAAAAACTCTATTTAGATATCATTGTCATAATTATCTTAAAAATGTGGATGTATTAGGGCCTAGTAGTTTTACCCATGCTGTGTGTTTGCAGATAATTACATATTTATTTGTAACAAAAATATTATCAGGAATATTTCAGCTTAGATCATAAGTGATGAGGGATACTCATATTTATGGAATATATATCATACAGTTAAACATATACTTGTTTTATGTACCTTATATATCAACAAATCAATGATCATATGAAAATGGTACTCAATAATTTTTTAGCAATTGGAATTAAATAATGTAGGAGGTGAACAGGGATTTTAATTATATTTTTGCTTTAGATAAAAAGATTATTATAGGAAATAAAATAGTTTTTGAATACAAAAATTGTTACAATTTTTGATGTTTTTAATTTATTGCAATAAGAAACTAAAAGTTTGAAAGTAAAAAAAAAACAACTTCATTAAGTCTTTTTAAATGGGATAACCTGTTTGCTTACTTTTAGATTGATATAACTTATTAAAACCATTTCACAGATATGGTGTAAGGGTATCATTAGTGATGGAACGGACTCATCTTTCACCGGACTACCGAACTCCGGACTTCCGGCCGCCCAGCGAACCGGATGCCGGAAGTCCGGCGCCGAACTCTATGTCTTTTTTCCTCAAAAAATAAAAAATAAAATATTAATCGGTGCTACTTACATTTAAATGTCAATAAAAGATAATAAAGTACCAAGGAAATATTGTAAACTAAGAGTTTTCTTACAAAGACAATTGTCAGGCAAAGTATTCAGCTAGAGTAATATCATGTCATATATTATGGCAACCCTTATTTAAAAACCACACTTAAAAAATTCTTAAAAACTTATAAAAATCACCAAAAAGTTCGTTAATTTATAATGAATTTTATAAATTTTTAAAATCATAAACAATTTTGTAGAATAGTTTACTTATATAGCCTTCAAGATTCTTAAAAATGACATCTCGCAATTTTTTTCGTGGCAATATTATACCTGACATATATAAAAAAATATGTGAGAAAATTAAAACAAATCTCCAAACAAAAGAAAAAGATTTATGGCTATCTCTGACATCTGATATTTGGACCTGCACAAATACTAATTTTAGTTTTATCAGCTTAACGGGACACTGGATCGGTGACGATTGGAAAAAGGAAAATGTTATATTGAATTGTGATTCATTTCCAGGTAGTCACAAAGGAGTAGCGATTGCTGACAAAATTTTAAGGTTAGTAAACACTTGGGACATAAAGATAGAAAATATTCATTTAATGCTACGAGACAGTGGTGCCAATATGATTAAGGGCTGTAAAGATGCCAATATAGGTAGTGAAAGTTGCTTCATACATACTTTGCAATTAGTAGTCATGGATAGCATTAAAAGTCAACGAGCTGTAGGTATCAGATTTGATTGCAGTTGCAAAACGAATAGCTACCCACTTTGGACATTCTTCTCTAGCTTGCGACAAGTTAAAAAAAAATCAAGAGGAGCATGGTTTTTCAGTCAAAAAAGTTATGCAAGATGTACCAACTAGATGGAACTCTACATTCTATATGCTGAAAAGATTGCAAGAATTGAAAAGATCCATCATCATTTATTGTGCTAAACAAGAAAACCTTGGCTTTAACAGTTTAACCAGCTACCAGTGGGAATTACTAAACTCCGCTGTAAGACTTTTGAGACCCTTTCAAGAAGTGACAAAAACAGTTAGCTCTACAGAATCAGTAATTCCAGATGTTATTCCTATTATAACTAGTTTACAGGGTTTCTTTCTGTGACTCAACTCAATGGGAACAATAGGATGCCCTACTAGAAAACATTGACAAAAGATTTCAACTAATTTACCAGAATCCCAATTATGTCATTGCTACTGTATTGGACCCTACGTATTAATTAGCATTTTTTAAACCAGAAAATATGTTGCTCGTGAAGCAGTGTGTTTTAAACGAGATAACAAAGTTCAAGGAGATTACCACTAATAGCACTGAAAGCACTGAACATGTTTTTAAAAAATTGTTACTCCCTTTTCCTTAATCGGTAATGTAAGTGTAGACCACGAACAAAAAATAGCAGACCAGTTTGAAAATTATCTTAATAAGCCCCTACAGGAGAGAAAGTCTGATCCAACACATTGGTGGAAAGAGCAGAAGGATGAGTTTCCAAGTGGAGCCCAAGTTGCTAAACGATATTTAAGCACCCCAGCAAGTAGTGTGTATTCAGAAAGGTCTTTTTTAGAAATTGGCAACATTTATGAAGAAAAGCGTTCTGGATTAACCAGTCAAAATGCTGAAAAACTTTTATTTATTCATCATAATTTAACAAAGATACATTTTGATTATTAACAGAGTTTTTCCTTATTTGTAAGAGAATTAGAGATTACCTGTAATCAGTTAATAAATGTAAGCTGCTTTTTCTACCCAAGATTTTTATTTCCCTATATTTTTATTTCCAATGACTTATTATATTATATTTCCTTATTAATAACATTAAAAAATTTCCGGCCGGACAGCCGGATTTTTTCCGAAAAATCCGGCCGGACCGGAAGTCCGGTGAAGTGGCCGGACTTGCCGGATTCGGTACTTGAACCGGACGTCCGTTCCATCACTAGGTATCATCACACAATAGTGCTACAAAAAGTAGATATTAAATTTTCTAGTGAAATACAGATGTGAAGGCATATTAAGAATAAGAAGTAAGGTGACAATATTCCAAGAATTGTTGCAATATACAAATGTCTTTTTCAATGTTTATGGTTAACATAGGCTAGTTTTGGTTAGTGCTTCTATTTACATTTCGCCTAGGCCATGCACTAATACTTTTTTTTCTTGCTAACCTTTTTTATCCCACCCAGCACCCTTATTCTCTCTACATTTCTGTATGTGTGTTTCAATGTAGATGGTTAGCATAGGTTAGTTTTGGTCTCCTTCTTCTAGTTAAATTTCATTCAAAAAAACTATGTACAAATATTTTTTTCTACATTTTCTTCTATGCCACCCAGCACTCCTATTTGCTCTCCAGTCCTGTAATATTCATATACAATTTTTGGTTATATATTGCAACAATTCTTAAAATATCCTCTCCTTACTTTTTATAATATGTCTCCCCTAGTGTATTTCAATAGAAATTTTCCTCAAATAATGATACTTTTTGTAGCACTATTGTGTAATACATCCGGTGTAGGTTTGTGATTAAGGGTTCTCTTGCAATTAATTAAAATCTCTATCATAAACATAAGCACAATGTTTTGTCAATCCCCGCTTCAAGCACAAATTTTGCTGGTTGAGTTCCTAACCATTAACTATGGATTCCTCTAATAGAAATTTTTGAATATGTTTTATGCAAAAAATAAAGAGTAGGTATCTTCTATTATAAAAACATTAAATTTAGGTAATCATTTTATACTCCTCTGGCTTTGGTCAAAGTTTGGACATAAAATTGGAGAAATTTAGGTGCAACTTTAAATAACCTTACTGATGGATAAATAAAATTATTAGGGCAAGATTTGTTGTCAACCTGAAACTGCACCATTTCATGGTCCATGTAAAACTGGTATGTTTTTTTCTCAAATAAGGCAATCAAAATGTGTTGTTAAAAGTTAAGAGCGCTAATAGTATTATAAAAGGCCAGTTTGCTTTAACCAAGCACCTTAAAAATCTGGGAAATTCAACAACATATTAAAAGGCCTGTAACCTCTACATCCTTCACACTTTCAGTTCAGTTCACATTATTAAGAGATATCAGACAAAACAAAAACGCAGTTTAAGCACACATAGTTAAAAAGAAAAAGATATTGTAAAATATTCTTCCTTCTTCTTTTGCTTTGCTTATAAAATAATCTTGCACTTTCGCTTTACTTTTTATTATACAAATTACTCATATTTCTAGCCAGCTTAAGGTCTTTAGATTATAAGCCTGAATTCAACTGTGAATACAAAGCGTTTTCTATAGGTAGAACATACGAGTTGGACATACTTCCGTTATTTTCTCTTTCAAAAGATAAGTCAGTGCATGCTAACTTTGCCAATGTATAACACCATATGTTTTTAAAATACCAACATTTTTGACATTTTGCCTATCTGTACAAACTAAATGGTGCAAATCATAATAAAATTACTGTTACTATTTTATCTAAGTTTTTCAGTTTCTACTTAAATATGTGAACATTTGGTTTGACCATTAAAATTTTGTTTTGGTTGTTTTGGTTTAAACTTGAACTTAATTTTGTTTTGATAGAGAGGAATATAAAATTATTAATTTCTGTAAACTTGCACCGTTTAAGTTCTGCAGTTCCATCGTTAAAGTCGGGAGATATAAGATGGGCCATACTATATAAGCTTATATTTGTTAAATTTAATCAGATACAGGATGTCCCAATTAACAATTTACAATTACAATTACAACAATGCATTGGATCACTCTGTTTATACAAAAATAATTTCTAAAATTTTTTAAAATTGAATTAAAATTATGCATAAAGATTTTTTGGTGTTATTTAAAACATTTATGCTAATAAAAGATTCATCTTAGTTGGTTTCTGTGTAGATCTTAGAAAACTAGTCATGTTTTGAACAGAATTGTAGCACTGTTGATTAATTCGCTTCCATCTCATCATTACCAAATTTATAAATAAAAAGAAAAAATCAATTTTAGAGATATAAATAATATATTATTACGGTGAAAGTTAAATGAAATCAAATAAAAAGTTGATTTTTTCTTAGGGAAGCAATTTCTTGTTAAATATAAAGATCAGGATATTATATAGGGTGCCCGGAAATGACGATGAAAAATTTTAGGGTATAATTTTACATAAAAAGATATGAAAAAAAGTTCATATTAACATAGGTCTGGAAATGCTTCCAGAGGGAGCTACAGGCTCTTGAAGATGGTGTCATAAAAGTGGTTTTTATTTAATTTATACTTACAATACAGAAATTAACTTCTACCTATAAGTTAGAGTGATTATAGGTCATTTTTTGAAAATATCAGGTGACCCGTATTGCAACCAGTGGCGTGGGAACAAAGGGGTGGTTAGTTATTAAGGGTCATATTTTTTTTGCCGAGTGTATTTTCCCTATCTTTCAAATAAATTATGTTTCTTTGAACATTTTTACGTAAAAAGGTTCCCTTGGTATAAAGTCGTATAGTCGTCAGTTTTCGAGATAAACAGACTTTAATGCTCAGGTACACTGCAGTAGTCCTTTTAAGTCCGTTTATCTCGAAAACCGTCGACTATACGACTTTATAAAAGGGAAGCTTTTTTACGTAAAAATGTTCAAAGAAACATAATTTATTTGAAAGATAGCGAAAATACACTCGGCGAAAGAAATATTACCCTAAATAACTAACCACCCCTTTGTTCCCACGCCACTGGTTGCAATATGGATCAAAAAGTGACCTTCTAACTTATACATAGAAGTTAATTCCTGTATTGTAAGTAGATCCTAATAAATTAAATAAAAACCACTTTTATGACACCATCTTCAAGGGGCAGAACCGGCAAGATATATGGAGTGGCCAGTGTCAAGACTCTGGAGTCTAGTTAAGAAGACGAGCCTGGACAAGGTACTCTAAAGAACGATAAGAGAAACCACAATAAATCTGGCAAGGTTGGAGGTCATTTTTGCCATCTCCGCTCAAATAATCTAATCTAATCTTCAAGGGCCTGTAGCTCCCTCTGAAAGCATTTCCAGACCTATGTTAATATGATTTTTTTTTATATCTTATGTAGAATCAAACCCTAAAATTTTTCATCGTCATTTCCGCACACCCTGTATAAAAAAAATGAAAGAACAAAAAGAAAAACAGATTCCAAACGTGTTGCGTAGAAAGTATCCACTTCGCGTTCTAGGCCATAAAAGTCGTTTTAAAAAGAATACAAAGTTATATCTCGTGAGGAATCTACTGCTGTTAAAAATATCCTACAAAGTCTAATTGATACAAAATCATTAGGTGCGCTTTGTCCATGTTGCCCCAACATCAACACGCTGCAGCTGCTGCCGCCGCCGAGAAACCCAAGAAGGATAGTTCACCACGTATAAAAACATTTTCAATTTACCGCTGGAATCCTGACAAACCAGACCAAAAACCCTACATGCAAGAATACAAAGTAGATCTGAAGCAATGTGGTCCTATGCTTTTGGATGCTCTAATTAAGATTAAGAATGAAATTGACCCTACATTAACTTTCAGAAGATCCTGTCGTGAAGGTATTTGCGGATCTTGTGCTATGAATATTGGTGGCGTTAATACCTTGGCTTGTATTAGGTAAGTTTAAGTAAAATATACATGGTGATTCAAGAAACATATGCCATCGCTTAATGGGAGATTCCTTGGCCAAAAGTTAAGACAAAAATGTTCTATAAACCTAGGTCCAAAACGGCTTCATTTTTAAGATATAGAGTGTAAAACAAAAATTTTGTGAGTTGGGATTTTCTTTGTATTTTCACATCGGGTTTTTCGATTTAAATGAAGTTAGGCACAGTTACAACAGTGACTGAAAGACACCTTTTGGTGATAAACTTTTGTTACTATTATGAACCAGTGACGTAGCTTCAGGCAATTTTATTAAATTTTTTACCATTATTTTTTGATATTAATATTATTGATAATTTGGTACATGATTCTTATTGTCTGGTTTATTCTGGCCTGTCTAGAATCATCTATTCCTCGCTCAAATCAATGCATTTTTACTTTTATGGGTTTTTTTTTGTAAAAATTGGTATTGTTATTAATTTTTATTATTTCTTTTTGTACCACGCAATTTAAAAATTAGAATATTTCAATAGCCGTTAGTTTATCGAGTTAATTCACTTCAAAAACTAATCAGACAATAAGAATCATGTACCAAATTATCCATAATGTTAATACCAAAAAAGTTGTGACCAAATAATGCTAAAAAAAATAAACAAAACTTCCCGAAGCTACGCCACTGGTCAATAATAGTAACAAAAGTCCATCAGTTAATGTTCTCACTGTGCCAGGCTTCATTTGCATTAAAAAACCCGATTAAAAAAAAAAAAGAAAAATCCCAACTCTGAAAATTTTTCTTTCATATGTGTATCTTAAAAATGGAGCCGTTTATATAAATAACGTTTTTGTCTTATTTTTGGGGAAGGAATGTATCATTAAGCAATAGCATATGTTTTTTTTAATCACCCTGTATGTATTTTTTTAATGGGAACAATAACTAACCTATTGCTGGAATCACTTTTTTGAAAAAAAAAACTATTGAATCCGTCCATTTTTATTTTTTGTTACAATTTTTTTTTAAATATACAGGGTTGTCTATAAAGGAGATGTCAGAATTATGTTTTTTTCACAGAGAACCTTATTTTGTATTGCATTTTCTGATTCGGTGTAAACTGTTAAGTTAATCTCAGGTAACAAAAAAACTTGAAAGTCAAATTGTTATTTTTTTAACTAAATATAACTATTAATTACAAAATTCTGGTTTAAGTATAATTTAAAGAAACTATCATACCTTATATAAAATAGTTATATGTTATGGTTACATATGGAAAATCATAGTAAACACTACCTTGACAATTTTGTACATAATTTTGACAATATTTCATATTATGGGGATATAGTGTTACAAAATAAACTTGTGCCGCGCCATAATATTTATAGAATCATCCGTTATGAACCCTTAACTGGTCCAGTACCCTATTACAAACATCGATGGTCGGGCGTAGTCTGTGAGAGAAATATCAGAAATACCAAAATGAAAACTAAAATTGTCATTGAAGTTAGGGTTTTATTTAATATTAGTATAAGAGACATTAATAAACTAAATTCATTAAAAATAAATTATATTAATTTTCATTTGTAAAAACTGTAAGCCCACGACAAATTGAACATATATTTATAGTAATAAACACTAATATTTAAGAAGCATTGAAAAAGCAAAACCAATGCCTGGAACACATAATAAGGTTTTTAAGGCACTAAATAAACCAGAAATACATATTAAAAACACAAATACTAATACATAATTGTATACCTAAAAGGTTTCATAAATACCATTTACAACAAAATTAATTAGGACAGTAAACGAGAAAGTTTGGTTAATTTTCAACTAAAATTCCTGAGTTCATCAAAATCTTTGGCTTCCGCCGAATGTTGTGGCAAAAGCCGAAAATCGGCTTCGGCCAACAATATGGTGTTTTCGGGTTCTGGAAGATCGTCAGACTTCTGACGTACACCACCTATTCGATATCTATCATTTAAGTTTATTTCATCATTTTCATTTTCGTGGTCAAATTCAGATAATTCCGAATTTGTATCATGTTGATTCAATATTATAGTCCTCTATATCATCTATATCAGCGATTCTCAACTTTTCTTTACGCGCACCACTTATGGGTGATTCCTAACTTGACGGTTTTTTTTAACTGTGTATAAAACTCGTTAAAATAAGCAACTTTTTTAAATAACATTTTTTCAAAAACCTAAAAACAACAAAGCTACATAAATTTATTTGAAAGTGTGGCTAGTGCCCGAGCATAAATAGATAGTTTATTTCTTATTTACGTTTGTTTTTTGTGTTGTTTATCACGCCGTGAGTCAGTCGTATTGCTCTTATCGGACGACGCGAGGATATATTTTAATTTTAAATCATTGTTAAATCCCGAAAATGGCACAATCTAAAAACAGTAAATACGTGGATATGTTCTTATTTATGAAAAGTGTCGTTAACCCATTTAGTCCGGAAACTATTTTTTGTTAAAATTATTTAGTTTTTTTAGGGATTTGTGTTTAGATCGGTTACCTGAATGACGTAAAATAAATAATTAACATTTGCTTTGCCTCTGAATTGTCAAAAAAGGGCGTCCTTTTAAAAGGACAGTAGGCCTATATACTACTATAATTAAAATTTATATATACTATAATATAATATATATTATTTTATTTTTTTAGTTTGAGTGATAGTTTACAAAACATTCTTTGGGATGTAAAGCAACATCACATTTTTGACAAATGAAATTAGCCTTCTTGTGGCACACTGCGCATCGCCGCTGATTTTCATAATATAAAACCAGATGATCGATTCGGTCGTAACGTGAAAATTGTGTGAATTTCTAGATGGCTTCGAAGGGCCTCGTTTGAACTCCTTTTATAAGTTTCAAGCATTTCTGTGGCCACTGATCGTCGAAACTCCAACTGGTCAAGATTTCCGCCATTATGTTTGTGTAGACGCCATGAATTTTGTACAGCCATATCGATACAATGAGTAAATAACGGAAGTACCACTTCTTTCCCCTTATTGTCACTCTATATTCACTCAAATTTTGATCACCCCGATCTACGCCGCCCATATTCTCATTGTAAGACTTTACAAGTCGAGGTTGATCAACATAAATGTGTTTTTTCTCCGACTGAGAAAATCTTTTACTCTATTTACCGGAAAAACTGTTGAATCGTTAGACGCTATACGACGATATTGTTATCATTCCATTTACAAATGATAATTTGTTATCGGCGCAACAATATTCAAAATAACCACGAGTCTTTTTCTTTATTGTTGCCCCGTTTGATAAAGGTGAATTTGGAATGCGGTTTTCCCTCATGGTACCAGTAGCCTTCACATTTCTTAGTTTCAATTCTCGCAGAAGAGGAAGTGATGTAAAATAATTATCAAAAAATAAGTGAAATGGTCCATACGGCATTTGTTTCAAAACATCAGAATATTGTAACACTACGGATGCCCCAAGTCCCAAGTGTTTGTATCTGTCTGGTAATGTTGTTGAGGAACCTTGGTAGGGATCAAAGTAGACAATGTAGCCTAGTCGCAAAGCACCCACCCTATCTTGTACCCCCAACGAATGGGTTTTCCCTAATAAACTGTTTTCCACTATGGCGGCCAAAATACGGGACCATAGATTCGTCTATACTGTGGTTTTCCTCAATAGGAGCATGTTCGAAAAATTTTTTATTCAATAAGTCAAATAGAGGTCTCATCTTTGAATATTTATCCTGTTTATCCAATTTCATATTATCATTACAGTGAATATTGCTCATTATATATTGAAATCTATCACGGGAAATGGCCTCACACACCAGTTTATTGTTGGTGTCGTTTCTATTCTGCCAAAACATCCTTTTCCTAGGTAGAGGTACGTATCCACTCAAAACTAAAACACCGATAAAGGAAAGTTCTTCTCTCGTTATATCTCCTGATCGATTTTTTTGCTGAGCATAAGTGTTTGAAAATTCCAAAATTAGGTTTATAATTTCTTGATCAAAAAACAATTGAAACGTAGCTGCTGGTGACATATTATTAGATACATACGATATATCTATCCATTTATCAGTAGTTACTTCCAAATCACAACCAATTTTATAGTCAAAAGATTTGAGTAGCTTCGGTTTTCTTTGTACGAACGCTGACAGGGGTTTTTCATCGTCACTGTCCCAATGGTTTTCTGGTGGCTTTCTGGACTCCGCATTCGCTCGTAGTTGAGCCCCAGGCAAATTATTTATGTCCACTACATTTTCATCTCCCGAATCTTCGTCCGTATCGCAGTCATCGTTGGCATTTTCAGGTGGAAAAATAACAATTTCTTCTGGAATATCATCAACTTCACAATTTTCCAGCTCCTCGGTTAACTCTGCCAAAGTTAATGGCTTTTTCCAATAACTGAAAAGGAAATAAAAAAAATGGTAAAAGTAGTGAATAAGCCTACCGACCTTTAAAAGGACAGTCATATTCTATGAAAAATACTTAACATATGTCACATTATTATTTGAGGTTATGTTACCAAACACATTTATTGGATACCGCTTGACCAAAAGAAATATATACTGGACTTAAAAAGTATGATAAAAACTTAAAAAACTTACCTCCAATTGCTCATTGCAATTGACTTGAAAATTCCACAGAAACAACACAACTACAATCAAAATAAAAACTGTTTCCGGTCTGCAGCACGTTTTAACACGGTTTCGTATTGTTTTTAAGATCTAATATTAGTGGCGCCACCTTTTAATAAGTAGAAATATTAACGCGGATGCATAATTTATGCGGCGTCCTTTTTAAAGGACGGTAGGTCTATATGGGTTAATCTGCAAACGTTGCTTCGAGATTGTACGCGCGACGCGACGGTTTCCCTTGCGGGCTTATTCTGGACCAAAGTACTCGAATCATTGCAAGTCAAGTCGGTTTAAGTAAAACAAAAGTGTGGAAAAAACTGCGAGAAAATCACGTTCAACGTGTCCAAGCACCACAGCCCAAAGATTTCTTGGGAGGTGACAACTTAACTTAAGACAGGACCGTGTTCGCTACAATAAATGAATGTAAGTTCCTTATTTTTTTAGTATTTTGAAAAAGTTCTTTAAAAAAGTTTATTATCATGAGTTCTATTTACAGTTAAAAAAAAGCGTCAACTTAGGAATTACCCTGTATAATATATTCTGCATCAATCGCGTACCATAGATTAAAAAAGTAGATAATAAAATTGCTGTTTTTGATAAAAATTTCATTTATTTTAAAAAGAGCATTATTACAAATGTTACAAAATAAAACTTAAAGTCTAACTAAATTTAAAAATTTAGTGAGGATGGTTTTGCATAGCTGCAACAAGCGAAACAATATCAGGATCAATTTTGTTTAGTTTCATTCGCAAATTTGGAGCAAGTTAAGCCTACTGCGAAATTTATTTTTTACTTGTAGCATAGCAGAAAATCCAGTTTTACACAGATAGGTAGTAGTAAAAGGAAGTAAAAATAATAATGCTTTTTTGATAAAGTTGTGTATTCATTTTTAGCACTCAGCCAAAATTCGGCTAATTCTAATTTTGAAAACCCTATTTTCAAACCTCCATCGCAAGATAGTTCTATTAAGACTCTTCGTCAAAATATTCTTCAAAACTATCTTTCAGCATTTGACAATGCCGTTTTAAATTTAGAATAAGATCATCTTTCACCACTGCAAGTCTTTGTTTGAGACACTATTTTTTATCATATGACATTTCCTAGTAAAAGCCTTTATTTTGTCGTTTACAGAAAATCGATTATGTGATTTACCTTGTAAGTTTAAGTCATTTAATCAATTAAAAATGTCTGATAAATAAGCTAGTGTTGTGAGCCACAACTCATCTATTAATCGATCACGCAGTTCAAATTTGGTTTCCATTAAAAACACATGTACTTTGGAACGCAACTGAATGGGAATATTATGCGCTTTCGGTTTCACATCCACAGCGTTGGCATGCAATAAGTAAAACATGATATTTATGGGTAAATTTTAATAAAATTCGTCGTCTCCATATTTAATGCATACCCCTTTTGAGTGGTTTGCGTACCACCAGTGGTACGCGAGTTACATCTCCATAATTGCTGAGCTAGACAATAGACACCTCATACTTTATTAGATAAGAATATGTTATAAATATAAGTGAATTGTATTGTTTTAAACACTTCTGTTTTAATTCTGTTGTTGAAAGTCGAATTTCTGTCAAAATCAAAATTTGTTATATTTTCGAGGAAAGTTGAAAATAAAGTTATTTTCAGAGCAATTAAAAAAGTGTTTTTTAAAAACTCTGTCTCCTCGGCCCGACATATAACTGGCGCAGTCTGAGAGAATTTTGAGACGTACTAAGTTCCTTTGTGCGGTTTCTTTCAAGAATTTACTCAAAAAGTGAACCTTCGTGAAAATCGGTGAAGTGAAGTGATCTTCGCAAAAGTCTACAAAGTGTGAAGCTTGGAGTAAGAGAGAATTACCATACTGGGGAGGTTACCAAAGGAAACAAACAATGCGGAGCCTTTTAACCGAGGGCTAGTTGTTCCAGAAGGGGGAAAAATCCAAGGAAAAAACCCTCCAAAGAAAAAGAAACATCTCAAATGAACGTTTTTCTTCTAGTTTCATTGTAAGTTAAGCATTTTATTTTACAATATTTACAAACAATACAGCTCATAACTTTAAGTAAGTTGTTTTTGCAAATACCTTCTAATATTATTTTAAGTGTATATTTTACATTTTTTCTGAATTTATAAGGTTAAAATAATTTTTGTTTCAAAATTGATCTAATTAACGAGTTTAATTTAGACAACCTTATTGATTCATTAAACACATTATCTATTGAACAGGCCGTAATGCCAGAAGTAAATTATCAACTTTTAAGATACCAATCAGACAATGTTCCACATTTTGATGGAAATCCAAAATTATTACATCGCTTTATAACAGCAGTTGAAAATTTGCTAGTGGCTTTCCAAGACAGAACAAATGCAGCAAACCCCATTAATATTTGTTTATTCGATACAATATTAAGTAAATTAACTGGAAGAGCTCGGAATTAATAGTTTCTAGAACAGAATTAAACATTTTGGGCACTTTTAAAGAGTGTTAGTTTTAACTTTTTCAGATCAGAGATCAATTGATTGTCTGATACAAGATCTATTAAATTTAAAACCACTTAAAAATGAACCTCCTTTAATTTTGGAATGAGAATCCAAGATTCTAGAAGTTTACTTTTGCAAAATTAAATGCAACTAACGAACCGCATGCTTAAAAAACTAGTCAAAATAAAACTTTACGAAGAATTTGCATTAAAAACTTTTATAAATGGCCTTCCATATAATTTACAGTTAATAGTAAGACTTAAATCACCAGATACTTTAGAAAAAGCTATGTCATGTGTAAGAGAGGAAGAAAATTTTGTTTATTTTAAAAATAACGCTCAAGGCTCTAATATTAGACCACCGTACCAAATATTAAAAACGCAAAACCAAATTTTAATTTTTCGCAAAATAGGCACATATAGTCCAATAACTTATAACCCTTATAGACAATTTAATAATACACCTAATTTTACACCAAAAAAATCATAATTTTGTAAGACCTTTGCAAATTTACCCCAAAATAATTTTCCGCAACAAAAACCCTTTCTTTAATCAGCAACGACCAAATTATTTCAATAATACGCCAAATTTTCAAATGCATTAAATCAACCAAACTTTTCTGCTAATAGTTTTTCTTCTAATCAAAATTTTAGACCGGCTTTTAATAATAATTTTGGGCAAATGTCACGTAGAACTAATTTACCAAAACCAGAACCTATGGATACAAGTTCGGCTACAGTTTTAAATAACTCTTTAAGTCAAGCTCAAAAAAAAAAAATTATATCTCAAGAACTTTATAATCAAGAAGTTCTTAGCCAAAATGAACAATTAGAAACTCCCTCAAATGGGGAATTACAACCCCTTCTTTTGAAAATTTTGATAATACTAACGACTATTTCGAATATTCATTGGAATATGAAAACCCTTATGTAGGATATGATCAAACCAAATTGAAAAGGGGTTATTCCTAAAAAATGTAGGTTATTCAGCTAACCTAAACCCAAACGTAAAAAGTTTATTCAGCTAACCTAGACGACCCCAATATACCAAATAACTCTATCGAACAGGAAAATTTTACACTAACGAGCCAGAAACGGGAATACAACATAATTTATTTAAACAGTAATAATAACCAATTACCTTTTTTTTTTTATTCCCGAATTAAACGCTAAATTTTTATTAGACACAGGAAGTACAGAAGTTTTATTAAACCTGAAATAGCTTATCAAAATTTTCCAAATTTAATACAGTCAGAATTATTTCAAGTCCAAACTGCTCACGCAACATCTTTTCATAACGAAGTAGCTTCTTTACCAATATTTCCAACTTTTGCACCCTGGTATACACAAATTTTATTTATTTAATTTTTCAAATAAATTTGACGGACTAATCGGCTTAGATCTTATAAAACAATTAAATGCAAGTCTAGATTTCAATGATTCTATGTTAAAGTTGCCTAAAACCCAAATCCCGATTTGTCAGGAATTTGACAAAAAATTTACCCTAATTCTATTAAAAATAATTTTACATATATTATCCCTCCAAGAACTATTCAAAAAATAAAAATTCCAGTAAATTTATCAAATGGATTTGGCATTCTTCCTTATCAAAATTTAGATAGCATCAAATTCCAGAATGTTTAGTAAAAATAGAAAATAATTTAACTTTTACCACAGCACTAAATCCAAAAGAAAATCCAATCAATATTACTTTTACAGATTATTTTTTAAGTTGAACCCCTTAATGTAAAACGAAATGAACTTTATTGACTACCCCGTATATCAAGAAAAAATAATTGATCGCGACTTAGATAATAAACTAAAAGCTAATCTTAAAAATTTAAGACTCGACCATTGCAATCGGGAAGAAAAAGAACAGATACGTAAATTATGTTTGAATATAGAGACATCTTTCATTCCGAAGGGCGTACCCTTAACTTTTAGTAATTCCATAAAACATGAAATTAAAATGACTAACGAGACACCTATCTACACAAAATCATATCGCTATCCGGAAGTACATAAAAAAGAAGTTAACGATCAAATTTCCAAACTTTTATCTCAAAATATCATTAGGGACACCTTGGTCATCACCCATTTGGATTGTACCAAAAAAGCTAGACCAATCAGGCAAACAAAAATGGCGCATGTGCATTGATTTTCGCAATATAAATAAAAACACGATCGATGATAAATTTCCCTTACCCAATATTACGGAAATTCTAGATAAGTTACAAAGCTCAATATTTCACAACTCTAGATTTGGCCAACGGATTTTATCAAATTCAAATGAAAGAGGAAGATATTCCCAAAACAGCTTTTACCACAGATAGAGGGCACTATGAATTTCTTAGAATGCCCTTCGGGTTAAAAAATGCTCCTGCAACCTTTCAACGAGTAATGAATAACATTTTACGTGGATTACAGAACGAAATTTGTTTTGTGTATCTCGATGACTTATAGTTTTCAGCACAAGTTTACAGGAACATATCGAAAAATTAAGAAAAGTTTTTGGTAGATTACGAGACTCCAATTTTTAAAATTCAACTCGATAAATCGGAATTTTAAAAAAAAGTTCAATATCTAGGTCATGTCGTAAGTAACGAAGGTATTCGACCTAATCCCGACAAAATACACGCAGTCAAAAATTATCCGATCCCAAAGACCCCTAAAGAAATTAAATCTTTTCTTGGTCTTGTAGGCTATTATGGATTTATAAAAGATTTTGCTAAAATTACCAAACCTTTGACTCGTGTTTAAAAAAAGATGTTAAAATTGAACATACTCTAATTTGTTAATGCTTTTAATCATTGTAAACAACTTTTAATTAACGCCCCGATTCTCCAATACCCAGATTTTTCTAAACCTTTTGTGTTAACTACAGACGCAAGTAATTATGCTATAGGTGCAGTATTATCACAAGGCCCTATACCTAATGACAAACCAGTGGCATACGCCTCACGTACTCTAAACCAATCAGAAACTCGATATTCGGTTATTGAAAAGGAACTGCTCGCGATAATATGGGCTTGTAAGTACTTTAGACCCTATTTATTCGGTCGCAAATTTTATATTTATTCAGATCATCGACCCCTTGTTTGGATCATGAATTTAAAAGGAGAAGCAAATTCAAAATTAATAAGATGGCGATTACGTTTAGAAGAGTATGATTACCAAATAATATACAAAAAAGGTAGCCAAAATTTAAACGCTGACGCTCTATCTCGCATACAAATAAATATTTATGAAAACGAATCGGTAATTAATAACCCCGGTGATTCAAATTTTGAAATTCTAGAATATTTACGAGACCTTGCTGAAAATCCAATTCAAGACAAAGACAATGAAAAAGACGATAAAACAAACAATAGCGATTCATTAGAAAAACCCAAAGGATGTAGTAAGCAAAAAATTAATATTATCTCTGACATCCAAATAACCCAAGAAGACCTCTGACTCCACAGTTCATAGTAATCAGGCTGATTCAGGCAATGCAAACCTAAACATTTTAGATAAAATAATAAACAATAAAGCATTACAATACTTAATTAAAAAATCACCTTACCCTGACATAAATTAAAAACAGAGAAATTTGAAAAAAAATACAATTAATCACGTAGACCTGCCAGAAAACCCAGAAATAATAAAAAACTTCATTAAAGAATACATGAATACTGAAAAAACATGTTATGTGTATTTTCATAGTAAAGAACTAGTCAGTATATTCACAAACGTCTATAATAAATATTTTACAAACCCTAAAATTCTTTTATGCACCAAATTAGTTAACAATATAAGCGAACAGGAAGAAAAAATTATGCTAATTAAACACCAACATGAAAGTAAAACAAATCATAGAGGTATAACGGAAACTTATGAACGGTTAAAATTATTATTTTATTGGCCAAAAATGAAAAATGACATAAATCGATACATTAATGACTGTACTATATGTCAAACTGCAAAATATAGTAGACTAAAATCTTATATTCCTCTTACAAAAACAGACACCCCCTGTAAACCGTTTCAAATGATACACATGGATACATTTACCTTTGAGACTCAAAATTTCTTAACTATATTTGACAAATTTTCAAAATTTGGACAGGCCTACCCTTACGATAAAAATGCAAAATCGGTTTGTGACAAATTAATAAATTTCTTCTCATTTTATGGTTGCCCAGAAACAATTACGTGTGACAATGCAGGCGAATTTAATAGTGAACTTCTAAAAGAATTACTCAAAGCTCAAAAAATAAATATTCATTTTACCACCCCAAGACATCACGAATCTAACTCCCCTGTTGAACGTTTCCACTCTACATTAATTGAACATCTAAAATTCTTAAACAAAAGATAAAAATAAATCTGTAACTGAATTAATGCCATATGCAATAATCGCATACAATAGTACTGTTCATAGCGTTACAAAGTATACGCCACATGAACTTGTCCTAGGTCACACAAATTCTAGGGATCATAAATCTTATCCCACAACATTCTACTCCGATTATGTAACTTCTCATAAAGATAAACTTGACTCTGTTTATGAAAACGTAAAAATAAAACCGAAACAAATAAAGAAAGAGTTTTAGCAAAAACAAATACCAAAGGCAACGAACCTTTCAATTTAAATTAAATCAAAAAGTTTATAAGAAAACATTTCAAAGAAATAAAAATAAACCTAAATTTTCAGGCCCTTACGAAATTATTGAAATACTTGAACATAATCGAGTAAAAATTAAAAACCTTAAAATACCAGATAAAACCGAAATTATTCATACAAAAGAATTGAAAAAGCCCCTTGTTACAGATGGCCCTTCGTCCTCGTCCAAGGAAACGACTCAAGATACCACAACTTAAATAATTACCCCGGTATACTACCCTACAAAATTGGTACTGCCCAAAGGTTAATAAATCATTGGACTTTTATACAAATATTTGACCTAAATAACTTAATTCAAGAATTTTCAGATATCAATTATAAGTATGACTCTCTTAGAGCTAATCTTAACAAATTTGATAAATATAAAATAAATTTCACAACTCGTTTACTCTAGCTGATAACTTAAAACAAAAAATAACAATCAAATATCACAAATTCTTCCAATGAAACCTCGTAAAAACGTGCCTTGATTAATGCCTTAGGTAGCATAATTAAGACAATTACAGGTAACTTAGATCAAAACGACGCTGAACGATATTGATCAAAATATCAATTTGTTAAAACAAAACCAACATGACATGAAATTCAGTCTAGACAAACAAATGACACTCTTAAGTACCTCTATTAATAAGTTCAAAGAAACTGTCAAAAATGTGTCTCTATAATCAAGTAATATTAGAGTCACGAGTTAATCAAATAATAGAAACCGTAAACTCTGTAAAAATTGAGGAAACCAATCTTTTTGAATTTTTAGAATCCACATGAGTATTTTCTCAAATAACAATGTTTTATCAAGGTATTTACGATATTCTAGAAAAATTGAAAATGCTATTACTTTTGCTAAATTGAATTCTTTTCACAGTAGCATAATACATTCTAATATGCTTTTAAACGAATTACAGTCAATTAATAAAAATTTAACTCTACAGAAACTTCCTTTTGAACCAGTTTTAGAAAATTTTCAACAGTTAGAAAACTCACTGGAATTAAAAAGCTACATTAAAACAAGCAAGTATATTTTCTAATAGAGATACCTTTAGTAGAAAAGAAAATTATGAAATTTTCCAACTCTTTTCATTACCAGTAAAACATAAAAATCATTATAAAATAATAATACCAACTTTTGAATATTTATTGATTAATAACAAAAATTTTGGTTACTAAATCAACCTTGTAAACGTGTATCTTATAAAGATTACCTGTGTAAAAACATACATTACGAAAACTCTTTCAATAACACTCCTTGTGAAGTGCAACTTTTAAGGTATCAGCATAAAACTTATGATTTATTCTGTCAATTGATATCGATAAAATGAATTCAAAATTTGACTTGATATATAAATTGGATTTTAGTCCAAAAATAACCTATTTAAGATTGTGGAAACCAGAAAAATTTTTTTATGGCTTACTTATTGCATGAAATCATTAACTCAAAATTAGCATATAATTTTAGTGGCTATAAAAATTAAAATTTTCTATCAGACATTTTGCCGGATATTGATATAACCAAAAAAAAATCAAACTTTGTAAAAAAGTAAAACTGGTCAATTTAAAAATATTAATTTTGATAAATTAAATGATTTACAAAAAAATTAATATACAAAAACAAGAAAACTCAAAATTGTTAACCAAACAAATATATTTTAATAAAAAAGTTTTGGAAGTTTTACTTTACATAATTTTAACAATAATTTTAATTAGATTAATATTTAAATATTTATGGCCCTTATTATGTGTAAACTTAAAAAGAAAAGAAAGTTCTGATAATACAATTATTATTTAGGCCATACAAACTTTAAAAAGTTTATATGCCCTTCTAAGGGTGGAGGAGTTCATCTCCATAATTGCTGAGCTAGACAATAGACACCTCATACTTTATTAGATAAGAATATGTTATAAATATAAGTGAATTGTATTGTTTTAAACACTTCTGTTTTAATTCTGTTTTGAAAGTCGAATTTCTGTCAAAATCAAAATTTGTTATATTTTCGAGGAAAGTTGAAAATTAAGTTATTTTCCAGGGCAATTAAAAAAGTGTTTTTTAAAAACTCTGTCTCCTCGGCCCGACATATAACTCGCGTACCACAGTTTGAGTATGGCTGTCAGTTTCTTTGTGGTACCATATAACAGGACTTTCTGTATAACTATTATCGCCTAAACGAACACACTTTGATTTTGCGCTAATATTTGCCACAAGTTGTCACATAAAGAGGCTTGCGTCGCCCTAGCGACTACCACAAAAATTTATTCCTGTCTAACTTATAAAAAAATATAACTAAATTCGCCAAAATATGACAGTTTATTGTCGACTAGTAGAAGAAAGATTAGATAAAACAATGGGTACATGGGCAGTTCCACTTAGGAATAAGAAGGAATTGTTTAATTGCAGTAGGCGGTCAGACGACGTAGGACCAGTTAAGGGTTGACCATACTTAGTCATAGAACATCTGTGTTTAAAGAGGGGTTTTATTTTGTAATGCATCTGCATTAGCTCGACATTTGTATTATATATACCTAACGGGTACTAAGAAATTGATGAGGAGAATTATCTGCTGCTATTCACTTTTTTATTCCTTTCGCTTTACTTTTTTTATTATAAATTCACACAAAATATATTATTTTATAAACTTATTGATTTATTCTTTATTCTGTAATGGAAGACACACTAGACCATGATTCAGTAATGGTAGCCTATTTTTAGCTAAACTTATTTTTTTTTAGTTTTCTCTTAAACGAGATTGGAATAGTTCTTAAAATGTCCTAAGATGTTTATTAGGGGTTTGGGCTTTTAGAAATCACTATTATTTAAGTGTGTTGCTATTTTTTTAAAAATTACTAGTAAAATTGACTTTTTTTAGTAAAATTGATACTAATGTATCCAAAACTACGAAGATTTACCCATTGCCGCACATGTATGTTATTAAGGATTTGGTTCCTGATATGAACAACTTCTATCAACAATACAGATCAATTGAACCCTGGCTACAAAGAAGGTAAGCATAAATGTTTATGTATAATTGGCATTTTAAAATTAGAAAACCCCCATAAATTAAAGTAAAAGAGATATTTTTGTTTCTTGGTTGTCGCCAATTGTGACACAATACACTGATATAATATAGCGACAAAATTACGATTAAAAAAAATATTGCAGAGAATTTTTCCTAAACTGAAATAGCTGTTATGTGGAGTAACACTAGGCAGATTATTATAAAATTTTATAAAAAAAAATAGAAAATTATATAAAAACAAATGGCTTCTTTTTTGTTCCATTCCAATTAAAGGTATTAAATACAAACATATTATTGATACAAAGTATTTTTCACAGTGATTCTGCTAAAGACAAGAGTGGAGAAGTTCAGCAATATCTACAAAGTGTGAACGATAGAGCAAAATTAGATGGTCTTTATGAATGTATCTTGTGTGCATGTTGCTCTACTTCATGCCCCAGTTATTGGTGGAATGGAGACAAATATTTAGGGCCTGCAGTACTGATGCAAGTAAGTCTTTTTTTATTTATTTGTTGAAGATCACAACGTTTTTTTTATATATAGTTTGTCTTATAATAGCAAGTAAATTGTATTCATATATCATAAAAGTTCGTCTTTTAAAGAAATGCTACATTTAAATTAAATAAACAAAAACGATTACTAGAAAAAAAAAACAAATTATACATTACAAATACTAAACTGTTCAGTTATCACTTGAAAACAGTTGGGGATACATCACTAACTGAAACTTTGTGTATCAATTAACAAATAAAGACAATGATTGATTGAATTTGTTATAAATTTATTTTTGTAATCATTTTAGGCTTACCGATGGATCATCGACTCCAGAGATGATGCCACTGCCAAAAGATTGGATAAAATGAGAGATCCGTTCTCCGCTTTTCGTTGTCACACTATTATGAACTGCACCAGGACCTGTCCTAAGGTAAGTAAATACTTCGCCAGTTTGTAGTAATGCGACTATTATTGGAAGTATTTTAGTATTGTACATACAGTAAAAGTACAAAGGTTAAAACAATAAATTGGATTTAAATTCAGAGCAGTGGTGGCGGAAAAATCGCAAAACCCCCCGAACATCTGATGATTTCCATTTATATTTTATCCATGCAAATTATAAAGCAATGTTTTTTTAACTTTTTGTAATAGAGTGCCCATCGGCAAAAAAATTATCTATAGATACTCTCTTTAAACTTTTTATAGATTAGATTAGATTAGATTCTTTATTAATGTCAATAAATCATACAATTTAATTACATAAGTCAAAATAGAATAAAATGTATAAATATAACATATAACTTAAAACTAGCAAAAGTAAAAATAATATTTAAAATACATCATACATAAATTGTCAGACGTAAAAAACAAGGGTAAACAATAGTTCAAAAACAAACAAAACAAAGGCATCAAGAACAATGCAGCTGAACAGCCGGAAATAATTCTGTCGAGTTTATCCAAAGAAAAAGGAGCTATCTTCATAAAATACTTCTTGAGCCTAGACTTGACTTTAGGTAGAGGTAACATCCTTACTGATTTGTCATGTCTGTTAAAGTACCTTACACCAAAATAATTCACACCAGTTTGTGCCCTTGTCAACCGAGTATTGGTAGGATATATGTTATTTTTGCTACATGTTCTATGTGTATATCGGCGTGTGTTGCATATTGGTCTATATGTCTGCGGATATAAAGGATACCTTTCAGTGCATAAGTTGCAGGCAGTGTCAGAATTCATTTGCACTTAAAATCCTTCCTGTTGTCATCACGGTATCCAAGCCCAGCAATAATACCCACAGCCCTCAAAGTCCATAAATTCTGTGTCTTATTGCAGCGTGACCCCAAGCAAGCACGGCATATGTTATCTTAGAATAAAACATGGTAAACTAAGCAGTCTTGGCCACATGCTTTAGTGCTTATTACGAAAGTTGGCGCAGTGCATACACCACTCTAGTCAAGAGACTTGGCAAGCAGTTCTCCGTGTTTACACCATGTTTGTTTTGGGTCCAGTTAAACTCCCAGAAATTTGACAGATGTAGGGTTCATTGAGATGTCGTCAAGACATCTAAGGGAGGACACAATTGTTTCGGGTTTTGTGTCATTTATTGCTAGCTGATTCGCCACAAACCATTCACTTGCCTGAGCCTGCACATCCGCTGTTTTTGCCTTTAGTTCAACAAGGTCTCTAGCTGACAGTTTCTCTGATATATTTTTTACTCTCTCACTTGTCTATGTATATTGTTCTTTAATCTGTTTTTTATTAATATAAATACAGCATTTTTAAGATTTAATCTGCAAAAACTAGCCTAGAAGGTGATTATTAGTAATTTAAGTTATTCAACAGATATTAGTACACTTAGGGTAAACTTTAAACTTTTTTTTTCAGAGCTTAAACCCTGGAAAGGCGATTGCAGAAATCAAAAAATTATTGGGTGGAGTGGCTTCTAAACCCAAACCCCAGTTGGATCCTGTAGCCTTACAAAAAGCACAGTAATTATTGTTCGGCAAAAAAAAGTATTAATTTACTAAGTATTTTATGTCTGTAAATATAAAACTTATTGTAAAAAAAATGTAAAGATTAATAAATCTTTTCTTATTGTCGTTAAACTAAAATATTACTTTTTTTCCGATTATAGAACAATTCTGACATTTCTGATAAAATTGTTTTTGGAAAAAGGAATAGTTCGCTATTCTAGCTCGTTGCTGAGACAAAAACAACATTTAGGTAATGTTAATTTCTGATCTATAAGTAAATAAGTTTAGCAGTAAACTTAAAAACTTAATAAAATTTTACAAGTTTTGTTAACAGATTAAAAAAATGTTCGTTATGTTAACAGTTATGCGATGCTAATTATTACAATTGTTGAATATTGGGAAAATATCACTAGAACTAGCAAAACATTATAAACACTGGAACAGGTAAGATTACTATGCTCAATATTTTACAAATATCGAGTTTGCCACCTCTACTTTGTTACTGATTTTTTAATATATCCCTCAGTTTTGGGGAATTCCACCATATGCCTTTTTAAAGTTACATTAATATCTACTAAAATTGTCGCCGAAGTTCAATACAGTAAATCTTCTCTATAACGGCCACCATAAAATTAAGAATAATTAGCCTTTATAGAAGGGTGGCCAGTATTGCCAAGTAACAGTTATTTAACAAAATTTTCCACTTTTAAATTGCTTGCTGCCTCAAGTGCTTTTTGTTTAACGGTCCAGATATTGGAACATTTTTACCTTCTGTTTTGCAGAATCAATTGTAGAAGACTTGATCTACTGCTAATCCTCCCGACTTCTGAATTTCCTCTTTGGTTCTAAATTAACACCTTCTTTAGACATTCGTTTTAGTTCAGCTTTAGTCCTGATGACATCATTTATTTGGCATTTTCCAACTGCAAACTTTTCAGCCAGTTTTCGCGAACCCAAAGCGTATTTTTCACTTTCCGCGATAACATCAATCTCCTTTAGTAACAAAACTTTTCGTTTTAGGGACATGATTAAACACTTTTCGATTCCGAACACGATAACTTTATTTTTATCGATGACACAACTAAAAATATGATGTGAAGATAATCCTCCTATAGCAACTAATGCTATTTGCACCTGACCATAAATATTATTGTTGGGTATTTTCACCTTTAAAATTTGCAGGATACAATCATTAAATAATAAAATACAAATTAGCCCAAAGAAATTCCGGCCAATATAAAAAGGTTGATTTACCTGAAATAGATTATAAAAATTGAGATTTGTCTGGCAGTGGCTGTTTTATAAGGGTGTCCATTATCTAAGGGTATTTATATACGGAACTTCCTATAAAGTAGATTTTTGTTAACTTGAAAGAGGCCGATAACTCAGGTGGCCGATATAAAAGGGAGTCCGTTTACCATCTCTCAATGCTTCCGCTTAAACCGGAAGTGGCGTGAGTTTGTATTTTAAATGGAACACCCTGTATATTTTGCAAGATGTGAATTCTATATAATGCTTCAAATGGATACGAAATATAGTAAGTATTAGTATAATAAAAAGGCATACTGAAAAAAATAGCACAAAAACTTGTTAGATGGAAAATGTAGTGTAGCTGATTTAGGATGGGAGAAGTTAGTATTTCAGCGATACCGGTTATTTAAAAAACACGTAGACCACACGTCAAATTTCATGTATCATTGCGCATTTCTTATAGAAAACAATATATACAGGGTGGCGGACGAAGGCGATAATATGCAAATGGAAACTCACATTTTATCACAAAATATGATAGTTTAAATGATCAAAGAATAAATTAAAAATAGAAGATATCAGTAATAAATCTTTGCACAGTACAACTAACCCACAAAAGAAAATTTGTGACATTTACACAAAAATAAAAACTAAATTAGAAAAATATTAATAAACACATAGAACTATCTTTTTTAAAAGAATCACAAGAGTTGTATTGGAATGAATAGGGTCGCTCGGCTCAACATACCCCTAATTCCAATTCGACCTAGGAAGATCTTTTAAGATACTATCTTTTAAGTTATATATTCCAACTTAAAGTTGATATTCGGAATGCAATATTTTCGGCTCAAAAATGCTCCTAATTTTAGCTTTTCGACTAGAATCATGCATTCGCAAAGGATAGTTTATTTTTATGTGACAACCTCACTTCATTGTCAGCTTTCATCTTTTGCGAAGTTGAAATAAGTCGGTTCTTGTAGGCAAGCTTGTACTATCCGAGATATTTTATTGAAGCACATGCTTCTAGTATTTAGATATTCTTGCTTCGTTGAATTGAACGCATTCCATAAATCTAGTCTTTTATTCTGAGTTCTTCAAGAGGTGATGATGAGAGACTAAGGTTCATCCGTAAGACTAGACCTGTGCGCGCTGATAGAGCAAGCAGGAGATGTCCGGTTGTCTGGCAATTAGCTGTAATCTAATCCAGAAGTTTAGTTTTATATTTAAAGTTTTCTTAATAAACCAATACTTGAAATGCTTTATTTTACGTTTAAATTAGCAGGAAAATAGTTCGATGAAATAATGCTCAGATTTCATAAATCTTCCACACTTATATAGAAAAATTAGTTGTATGGTTAATTTGCTGAAAATTAATGAAATGTCAAAATATAAAAATCCCATTTAATATGCTGGTTAAGGAAAAAAAAACGATCGTTTCTAGAGCTACTGGCCATTACATTATACTTAGCTGTTGGTCAAATAGGTCACTTTCTTATTGCATCTACAACAAGGTTATTTCCAAAATGGTCGATTCAGCAAACTCAAGTGTAAAAAGTGAATTTATAAACTTGTCAGTGGCGTTGAGAACAGCGTTGGCGCTGGCGTTTAAGGTTAAAGCATTTATTTTACGGTCAGAAATGTATAAAACGCCGACGATGGTAGCACTGAAACTGATGTTCAAGATAATATAAGTTTAACTTCGGCGCCCACGTTACCTCAGCTTTTATATATTTATTTCCCAATACAGATCTAATACTATTCCCAACAGACCGGGTCAGGGTAATTTTTATTAATTTTTTTTTCGAAATCTATTTTTAAGAGTAATTAGACAAAGTAAAATTTAAGGTTATAATAAAAAAAAACATTTCAACGTCAGCTTTAGTTTATAAATTCATAACTATAAAAGCTAGAGCCGATTTCCTCGACGATGTGGGCGCCAACGCAAACAACAAGTTTATAAATCTAGGCTAAAGATCTATTTATAAACTTGATGTTTCCGTTCCCGCAGCTGTTACAGCTCCCTTTCGCGCCCAATATGTTGATTAAAGAAATAAACAATCGTTTCTGGAGCTACTGACCATTACATTAAACTTAGCTGGTGGTCAGTGAGGCTCCCTTCCTTATTGCACCTACAACAAGGTAGTTTTTACCTATTTTTTACTTTTAAATACTGTCAGTTTCTGTCAGTCACTGAAAAATTAAATTTTAGAGTCAAGGTTCTTTATAAATGCTCGATCCAGATGATTATCGTTTCCAACAAGTCTCAGTCTCGAAGAAGAAGGTAATACATTTTATTTACCTTAAATTCGGTGAAATATGTAAATATGAAGATTAAAAAGTTACTTCAGAGTTTAAACTGTTTTCTAAAAAAAATGTAAGTTTAAGAGTACATCTAGAAAAGTAGGGTTCAGTACAATTTTAATTGCTATTTTCTATACTTAAAAATTATTATGTAAATAGTTATGCTTGAAAGTTAGATTTTGTAATCATTTACACAAGCCATTTGCATTCCTCCTTGTGCCTTACACGACTAAATTACACTGCTGTATCGTCAGTAAGTGTACCATATATTGAATATTGTAAAAAAATAAGTCCAAGTAACCTACAACCTACTGCATATCGCCCCTGTTTTAAGTTGATCTCCAAGAGGGTAAAGAATCCAAATAATTGAAAATCTTTTCTTGTTTTAACGATAGAGTCTAAAAGTCTACCATATACAAGTTGTAACATGAAGATCAGGAATTTGTTACTAAAAATGGAAAACATATAGATGGAAAGCTAGAGCTGAAAAATCATCGTCATCAGTAATATGGAGTTTCTCCCGTAAAACATGTTCATTTACTATTGTTAATTAAGTTCTCGCTCAGGCTGACAACCTATATAATACAGGGGGTAGCAATAAGGGGTGAAATTGCAAAATTTTTAGAAAAAAATCGTCATCGATAATATGTCAGCCATTTTGGCCACTTAAAGTTGAACCCCTATGGCCGGTTGCACCAACACTTTTTGCGACACTTAAGTTGTTCTTAAGCATTAAGTGCCCCTTAAGTTTTAAATGTTTCTTGCACCAGCTGAAATTGGTCCTTAATGGTCCCTTAACTTTAAGTTTAGGATTTTCTGTACTTAATGATCCCTTAAGTAATTTGAAGTTGACATTTGACAAATATTTTGTTTATTGTTTATTTATTTTTCGTTTGTAGTTTCAAATAATTAATTTGATAAAAATAAATTATGTAAAAACGGAGTTTTTAAACAATGGTGTTTTAGATTGTGATATTATAAATGCGATGTTAATCAGATTTCCAAGAAAAATGTAGAAACAGTGAATTTTTATTACTTATGGCATTTTTCAGGTTTATTTATCTTTTTTTATTCTTTTGGACGTTGCTCTGTTATTTTTAATAGGAACCGTTTTGACGAGATGGATAATTATACATTTTTCAAAAGGTTCAAATCAATGAAGCCAACAGTGCTCAGCTTACTTGAGCAAATCGAAGATGAGCTTTAGTTTAAACATGACAAGTTTGTATTAGCTTTTAAATTTTAAGTATTTACTTGTAAATTAGGAATATTTAAATTTCTTCACATAAAATAATAAAAGTTTTTTTTTTATTATGTATTTGTGTTTATATTTCATATTGACAATAATTGTTCCCTTTCCATGGCCGTAAAGAAAGGCGCCCTTGATCTTTTTTTCCCATATTGTTATAAATTTTACAACAAAAAAATCACAAACTAACGACTGATTTTGTATTATATTGTCTATAAAATGGAAAAAAAATTAAAGTTTTAATTATTTACAAAGATTCAAGTCAGATTACTGCTATCATTCATGACACACAAGCTAGAAAAGGAAAAATCTAATATCAGTTAATTCTGATTATTCGCGTTCTAAAGGCCAACAATAAAAAAGAAGAACGATACAACGTTGCCATCTGTCTAAGTACTCTTAGTTAAGTTGCAATAAAAATCTAATGGTGAAAGCGAAAACAATTTAAGTTACCCTTAATTTTAAGAGCTTCTTAATAAAGGTCTACTTAAGATACTTTTGGTGCAACCGGCCATAAGGTGCCTAAATGCAAAAGGGCTGAAAGTTAGGTGGATTCCGAGGGCAGTAAAACGGGGTCAAATTATCCCAAGAGCTTACTTTATACAGGGTGTTTTTTATTTGAATGTCAATATTTAAAGGGCCAATTTTTGGGTCCATTTTAAGAAGAAAACTTTATATGAACGTACGAACAAACGTCCGTAGTTTTGACATACAGGGTGGTAATTTTTTAAAAATAAATCATTTATTATTAAAATCAGTGTAATTGCACTTTAGATATTTTAATCAAATTTGGCATACATGCACTATGTATCAAGAGGCATTTTTTAGTGTACTACATTTTTTTTAAATTTCCACCAGTGGCGTTGGTACGGAATTTAACTTGCCTATTTTGGTAGATATTGATGGTAAATCACTAATTTCTCCTAAAATAAAAAATATTTTAGAAATCCTCAAAGTTGATCACTTGACTTTTTTCAATCCGATTCACGGTTTTCGCTTAAAAAAATAAAAACCATTTCTCTGCATGATCATAACAATATCGGTAAACAATATCACCATGCAGAGAAATATCCAGATTTAATTTTTCTAGGTGAAAAACGTGCGTTGAACTTAAAAAAAATCAAAAGATCGAATCTGCTCATAATTTTTTTTATTGTGATATATATATATATATATATATATATATATATATATATATATATATATATATATATATATATATATATATATATATATATAGTGATCGCAACTTTGCTTATAAATGAATGGGGATTTCAAAAATATTTTTTATTTTAAGAGAAATCAGTGACATACCATCAATATCTGCCTAAATAGGCAGGTCAAATTCTGTACGAACGCCACTGGTGGAAATAAACAAAATGTAGTACACTGAAAAAATGCCTCTTATTATATGGTACATGTATGCCAAATTTTATTATATCTGAAGTGGTATTACTGATATTAATACTAAATTATTTATTTAGGAAAATTTTACCACCCTGTATCTTAAAACTTAGGACGTTTAGGGCATACGTTCATATGAAGTTTTCTTCTTAAAATGGACCCAAAAATTGCTCCTTTAAATATTGACATTCAATCAAAAAACTCCCTGTATAAAGTAAGCGCTCGGGATAATTTGACCCCGTTTTACTGCCTTCGGTATCCACCTAACTGTCAGTTCTTTTAAATTTAGACACTTTAGGGGTTCAACTTTAAGTGGCCAAAATGGCTGACATATTATCGATGACGATTTTTTTCCCAAAAATTTTGCACTTTTACCCCTTATTGCTACCCCCTGTATCCAATAGGTTGTTACCAATATTAAAAAACAATGTTTTAGGGAAGAAACTCCACATTACTAATAACGATAATTTTTCGGCTCTAGCTCTTAGACCAATATATATGTAGTTATGCTCCACCAATATTCGTTTTTAAGTTACATAGTGTTAAATAAAAGTTTTATGTAATTACTTCTGAATGCTAGAAGATAATGGGACGAAATTTTAGCCAGAGCTTAATTTGATAGTACTCTAGTAATAGTGAAAAAATTAACTTCTTGGTTTACTTACTGGCGTGCTTACCGATATTGCTGTAGATTTTTTTTGATCTCTCTTGTTTTGTCCGGCATAGCCATGGACGGGGCAGACTTGGCATCGAAACTTAGATAAGTATTTAGATTTTTTGGGGGTTTTGCTTTTTTTCTGTTTCAGGCAATCTGCAAGTTTATATATCAATAGTTCTGAACACACTTAGTCTCTATACCGAGGTCTATACCTGGGGACCAGACTTAAAACAAAACATTAAATATAAAAAAATGATTAAAAACAATTTCGTTTAATTTTCTTTTAGCATTCAGAAATTTGTTATTACACTAAAACGATTAAAAAAAAATAACTTTGAAACTCAGAAATGTATATTAGGAGAGAAAAACTACATATGAAAAACAAATTTTTACTAAGAAATTAACTGTTTTATTCCCAACTTTTATGTTAAATCCTGTAGAAGCCTTCTAGCACATTATTTGGGTTTATTAAATAATTTACCTATACAGGG
Organism: Listronotus oregonensis; assembly: GCA_019359885.1. Classification (NCBI taxonomy): domain Eukaryota; kingdom Metazoa; phylum Arthropoda; class Insecta; order Coleoptera; family Curculionidae; genus Listronotus; species Listronotus oregonensis. The sequence goes on from JAHBCN010000052.1 coordinate 307,284, forward strand.
TGTTACTTAATGGTATGTCATAATTTGAAGGAGGCATTCCTGGATCGATTTTAAGTCGAAAAGTTCATATAAACGTGGGCCCTAAAATGCTTAGTTATTAAGATACAGGGTGTTAAAGTTTTATTTTATTTTCACTTTTTAATACATTTTCAAAGAGGTTGAGATATTGAACTGAATTTTGGCACAGGATATTATGGCATAAAAACACACTTTTCAGATGTTCATTTAATTTTTTGCAACCACTGGCGTAGCTATGACGAATTTTCAAAACAATTTACAAAAAATACTACGCCATTGACTTGGGAAAAAATTATGGTTTTATAATAATTATCAATCAATTATAAACAAAAATCCCTCTTTCATTTTTGCCGTAAAACTTACCGTTTGGGAGAAATCGTTAATTAAAAATGTCTTATGTACCCAAATTGCATCTTGAAAAATTATTACTGAAATAAATCAAGTTAGCTTTGCTCGTTGCCAGCGATTGTTGTTTTGTTGTTGTAAACATTATGACACTGACGTTAATTATCATTCTTGATTGTGTTAAACTTTTATTTTCAATTTTAAATACATTTTCAAATATTTATTTTTAAGCTATTTTCTTACAAACTAGTGAACAAAAAGCAATAACAATTAAATACAATACATACATAATTTACAAAAAATGTTGGAAATGACCACCTCTCGCCTCTATGTAGCTTCTGCTCTTCTTCTCATTGAATTACGAACCCTTTCAAAATTCCATGCGTGTTTCGGATAGTAAAATTTATCTTTTAATTTGTATGAGAGTTTTTAAAAGCGATTCATTCCAAGCATTATTCATTAAAACAAAAAGGGGTAATTGTTTCAAAACGGTTTTCTGCTATTTTTGGATTAAATAGCAAAATTTTTATATAGTCGTATTCTAGTGTCCTCAGGGATTGCAATATATTTTCGCAGAAGAGAAATTATGTGTTTTAATATTTTTAATTTAATTTTAAAATTTAAAATTACCATTGGTTTCTTCATATAATGCGAAAACTCCCCGTTATGACAAGAAACAGCAAGAAATTATTTTTAAGGTTAACCGTGCAGTGTTGCCAAATCGGGGTATTTTCCAATACGTTCCGCTTTTTTCACGTCTGAAATTTAATTGGGTAAAATAAAACCCTTTACCAGAACTAACCATGACCGACCTTTTAGACAAATTCAAAAGCTTTTACTTCTAGTCGGTCATGGTTAGTTCTGGTAAGCAAAGCCGCTTTTTATTTATCCCAATTATATTTCAGACAGACAGAATGTCAAAAAATTTGATGGCTTAAATTAATTAAATCTGGCATCACTGAGAACCTCAAGTTTGTTTTCCTAAATTTAAAAAAAAAAATACACAATTTTTGGTTTGTGCGCACGTAAATTCGTATTCCTAATAAATAACAGAAGGTGTGTATACCAAATATTAACCATATAATAGTAAAATAGCAGAAAACCGTTTTGTAAACAATTACCCAAAAAGGATGGCAACAATTCTTAAACTTACCTTGCCTTTTAACAAAAAATATATATTTTACACAAAAACCTGCGAACAAAAAACCGAAAGGCAGATAATATGTTCTAGATTCATGAACAGTTGTTCCATTTGTAATGGTGTGTTCTAGTGCGCTCTCAGACTCAGGAAGTGTCGAACGTCTTGTATCAAATTTAATTTTAAGGGGGTACATTCTCTTGTACTGTTAAGTGTACTTATCGCGCATTAATCGTCTTTTTTGTAAAACTGGGGTAGATCTGAAGAAAAATTTTTATATTTAGAAAAACCGGTAATTGTCTCGAAAGTTGCCTCCTCTCCGATTTTGACCAAATTTGGTATACGGGGGTTTTTTGGGGAGCTGATTCCGAATCTGAAAAACCCTTTTAACGCAACGTTTCGTTTTCGAGATATTCATCATCAAAGTTGAAAATCAACCTGACCCCATTTTTACTATATTTCCCCTTCTTTTTGTACACAATTTTGATTTTTACAAAAAAAGTGGCACACAATATTTTATAAACACTTTAAAACCTTGTATTTTTATTTATTTTACACCTTTTTTCCATTAAATTGCGAACTTTTAACTTCAAAGGCAGCAGCATATTTGTTTACAAAGCCCCTAGTCTATACATGGTTGCGGCCACGTTGGGGCGTGTGAAAGTGGAGGTTTGCAATTAAATGAAAAAAGGTGTAAATAAATATAAAAACAAGTTTTTAAAAGGTGTTTGTGAAATATTCTGTGCCAATTTAGTGTAAAAATGTTGGAAATGACCACCTCTCGCCTCTATGCAGGCTTCTGCTCTTCTTCTCATTGAATTACGAACCCTTTCAAAAATTCCATGCGTGTTTCACATCCGTCAATAATTCTATTTCTGAGTTCTTCTAATGTCACAATTGGTGTATGATAAACTAATGTTTTTAGGTGTTCTAGGTGGCCAAAATTGTGGTCCTCCACGGCCTATCCAATGATTTTGGTAGGCTCTATTTAAATGCTCACGAGCCAATATGCTAAAGTGGGCGGGAGCGCCATCATGCATAAACCAAAGTTGTTGCCGTAACTGAAGAGGAACATTTTCAAGAAGCAGGCAAATCATTTTGGAGAAAATTACAATAATCCTGTCCGTTAAGGCGTCCTGGTAAAAATAATGGTCCAATTAAATGGTCGGATACGATACCGATCCAAACGTTCAGTGAAAATTGTTCCTGAAAATGTGTCTCTGTAATCGCATGAGGGTTTTCCTGGGCCCAGTAATGATTGTTATGGAAATTGGTTATTGCATTTCTTGAAAAATTTGCTTCGTCCGTAAACAATATTTTGGCATCAAAATGAGGATTTTCTGTTACTTTTTGGAGATACCATCTACAAAATTGGGTACGTGGTTCATAATCTCTAGGAAGCAATGCCTGAACCCTTTGTATGTGAAAAGGATATAACAAAGAATCTCTTAAAATCTCCCTATACCGTCTTGTAGCAGATGTTTAATGCCATACCTATTTTTCGCGTACTTGTGGTTGGATCCTCTTCGACTGCATACAGGACAGCCTCCTCCACTGCCGGTGTTCTAACTGTCGGGCCTTCCCTCGAAATATTAGCTTTAAAACTGCCAGATTCAGTCAGACGACGATGAATGTTTATAAATGTTCGTCATCTGGAGAGCGCGATTAGGATACCTTTCTTGATACAAACGCCGCGCCTCCACAGCATTACCATTAGCTAGACCATAAAGGAAATGCATTTGTGTTATTTCCAAATTAGAATAATTTACCATTTTTTTAACTAGCAAAATGCACGTTTTAAGATCGAAGGAGAAATAAATACAAACTGTCAAGAATGATAATTAACGTCAGTGTCATAATGTTTACAACAACAAAACAACAATCGCTGGCAACGAGCAAAGCTAACTTGATTTATTTCAATAATAATTTTTCAAGATGCAGTTTGGGTACATAAGACATTTTTTTAATTAACGATTTCTCCCAAACGGTAAGTTTTACGGCAAAAATGAAAGAGGATTTTTGTTTATAATTGATTGATAATTATTATAAAACCATAAAGTCAATGCGTAGTATTTTTTTGTAAAATTGTTTTGAAAATTCGTCATAGCTACGCCACTGGTTGCAAAAAAATTAAATGAACATCTGAAAAGTGTGTTTTTATGCCATAATATCCTGTGCCAAAATTCAGTTCAATATCTCAAACCGTCTTTGAAAAATGTATTAAAAAGTGAAAATAAAATAAAACTTTAACACCCTGTATCTTAATAACTAAGCATTTTAGGGCCCACGTTTATATGAACTTTTCGACTTAAAATCGATCCAGGAATGCCTCCTTCAAATTATGACATACCATTAAGTAACACCCTGTATATGCAAAATATGGAGAGACAAAAGAAGTATAGACTGTGTTATTTTTACGTTTAAAACAGCCAAATATATTGCAAGTCCAAGTACCATGTACTGTGGTATGTAATAAAAACTTTTGGGGTCAAAAGTTTCAAGTAATGGGTATTGTAGTTTATCAGATATTAAATCCTGGTTTATTTTATTAAGTAAACGAAAATTCTTGTTGATAAAATTTATCTTTTTAATTTGTATGAGAGTTTTTAAAAGCGATTCATTCCAAGCATTATTCATTAAAACAAAAAGGGGTAATTGTTTACAAAACGGTTTTCTGCTATTTTTGGATTAAATAGCAAAATTTTTATATAGTCGTATTCTAGTGTCCTCAGGGATTGCAAATATACTTGCGCAGAAGAGAAATTATGTGTTTTAATATTTTTTAATTCAATTTTAAAATTTAAAATTACCATTGGTTTCTTCATATAATGCGAAAACTCCCCGTTATGACAAGAAACAGCAAGAAATTATTTTTAAGGTTAACCGTGCAGTGTTGCCAAATCGGGATTTTCCAATACGTTCCCGCATAGTCTGAAATTTAATTGGGTAAAATAAAAAAGCCGCTTTGCTTACCAGATCCTAACCATGACCGACCTTTTAGACAAATTCAAAAGCTTTTATTTTAGTCGGTCATGGTTAGTTCTGAAGCAAAGCCCTTTATTTATCCCAATTATATTTCAGACAGACAGAATGTCAAAAAATTTGATGGCTTAAATTAATTAAATCTGGCATCACTGAGAACCCTCAAGTTTGTTTTTTCCTAAATTTAAAAAAAAAATACACAATTTTTGGTTTGTGCGCACGTAAATTCGTATTCCTAATAAATAACAGAAGGTGTGTATACCAAATATTAATCATATAATAGTAAAATAGCAGAAAACCGTTTTGTAAACAATTACCCAAAAAGGATGGCAACAATTCTTAAACTTACCTTGCCTTTTAACAAAAAATATATATTTTTACACAAAAACCTGCGAACTAAAAACCGAAAGGCAGATAATATGTTCTAGATTCATGAACAGTTGTTCCATTTGTAATGGTGTGTTCTAGTGCGCTCTCAGACTCAGGAAGTGTCGAAAGTCTTGTATCAAATTTAATTTTAAGGGGGTACATTCTCTTGTACTGTTAAGTGTACTTATCGCGCATTAATCGTCTTTTTTGTAAAACTGGGGTAGATCTGAAGAAAAATTTTTATATTTAGAAAAACCGGTAATTGTCTCGAAAGTTGCCTCCTCTCCGATTTTGACCAAATTTGGTATACGGGGGTTTTTTGGGGAGCTGATTCCGAATCTGAAAAAACCTTTTTAACGCAACGTTTCGTTTTCGAGATATTCATCATCAAAGTTGAAAATCAACCTGACCCCATTTTTACTATATTTCCCCTTCTTTTTGTACACAATTCTTGATTTTTACACAAAAGTGGCACACAATATTTTATAAACACCTTTTAAAACCTTGTATTTTTATTTATTTTACACCTTTTTTCCATTAAATTGCGAACTTTTAACTTCAAAGGCAGCAGCCATATTTGTTTACAAAGCCCCTAGTCTATACATGGTTGCGGCCACGTTGGGGCGTGTGAAAGTGGAGGTTTGCAATTAAATGAAAAAAAGGTGTAAAATAAATATAAAAACAAGTTTTTAAAAGGTGTTTGTGAAATATTCTGTGCCAATTTAGTGTAATAATGAAGAATTCTGCGCAAAAAGAAGAAGGAATAGTGTAAACAAGGTTGGTTTGATTTTCAAATTTGATGATGAATATCTCGAAAACGAAACGTTGCCAAAAAAATATTTTTTCAGATTCGTATTCAGCGCCCCAAAAAACGCCCGTATACCAATTATACAAATATACAAAAAATATACAAATTTGGTCAAAATCGGAGAGGTGGCAACTTTCGAGACAATTACCGAAAAACCTAAACTCTATATGGAATCTCATCTTAATAAAAAGAAATTAAGTTAATAGCAAATATTGATTGACGTAAATCAACGACTATATACTAAAGGACTGCTCAGTTCCATTTAACGTACGTTGGAAAATTTAGGAGAAGCAGGCAGCGGCTGTGAGTGTCACCACCGGTGCTAAATAATGCTGATCGACGTTTATCGATGTTTTGTTGCCTATGTTTGATGTTTTTAACATCTATGTTAGATGACACTAACATCGATGTTTACCTTTCAATTTTTAATAATATATAAAAAAAAAGTTTTAAACCTAATTTTTCTAGCTCCAAAAATAAAATAATAACTTTTTGAGTGATTGAGAGATCAACATCGATATTTTGTGCCGATATCCCAGCACTAGCCAGCACCGGTGGTGACGTCAGAGCGAGTTTGACCTTGGCAGACAAATTTGGCGAACTGAGCAGTCTATTAGTATATAGTCGTTGGACGTAAATAGCTTGAAGTTTAATGATTGAACCTTCGAGCATAAGCCTGCTAAAGGCTGCCTTGCCGCTCGGCAGTGCGAAAAAAAGTTTATAGACCTATTCTTCTTTCTCCCTCGCACGCTTGTTCATACTGAAACCTGATTGGTATGTTTTTATTTTAACGTTACGCTAACCAATCATATATTAGAATATTGACAGTTACGCTTTTGATATGCGAAAACTTTTCCATTGGTTCATTACGATTGCAGATTACACCAATGAACCCAATATTCAAATTTACTGCTAAAAGTCCAAAAGTAAATTTAATGAATTTATTTAAAAAATCGAGGGGTCTATCAACGTCTACAATATGTGTACAAATTTTATTTGAGGCAGTGCAGAGTGCCTTGTTTACTTGCAATACTTTGCAATGTCTCACAATACCACGCAGTTTCTCGCAGTGTCTAACAATGCTTCGATGATGCAGGGCCTGGCAACAAGTCGCAATGCCTTGCAGTGTCTCGCAATATGTTGCAGCACCTCGCAATGCGTTGCAGGGTCTTGCAATGTTTCGTATTATTGTTTTAAACACTGCGCACTAAATGAACAAAAATTATAAGCCGGAGTCCGATTTCCGAGATGATCATCGAAAGTATTTTGATTGGTCAGAACATTGTCATGTTCTGACCTCAAATCTTCGAACATGTCGAAAGATCTACGGCTAAAAGAGGCATCCGAACAAATTATTTTATACATTTTAAGCTTCTTTTTACGACAGTTCCGTTTTTAGGTATATAGTTATATATAGGTATATAGACCCTACACATAAATATAATACCGGTTGTCCGAAAAGTCTTAATACATGCTAATATCTTCAAAGTTAGTTCTGGTTAGTAGATCAACTTTTGGTAATTATTCTGTATAAACAATTCTATTGCTTTACTCATTTACAACTTTCTCACATTTGCATGGGTGGTATCAAAGGGTTATACCTCAAAATCTTAAATGGAACCCTATATGGATATGCAGCCCGTTTTAAAGGCTTTCAAATAAAAAACATTTTTGCACAAACTAAAAGTCTCTACGGTCACCCAATCCCGATTAATAAGGTACTCTTATTAAATGCCAGTCTTGAAAAGGATTCTTATTTTAGCAAAATGAATACCACCAATCTCTTGATAATATTAGAGTCTATTTTGAAATTCCTCCCTTACGTTTGTCAGGGTGGATAGTTACGCACAAATCGGTAATTGGTTGTCGTAGTTTTTGCCAATACTGTAACGTTATTATACAGCTATGCATTAGCAGCAGGGGCGGGGTACAGTAGCGGATTTACACAAGATGCACTCGGGGCTAATGCCCAGGGCGGCAAATTTTCTGGGGCGGCGAAGTTGCTTTAAAAAGTGCATTTGTGATAAATAAAACATCTTTTTAGTTGGTAGAGTTAGTCCAAAAAGTAATAGAATTAGTAATAATACTGAAAAAAATAGGTTAAAAATTATGCAGGTACGGTTTTTCAAAATAGGTTAGTTAAATTTTATTTAACTTTATATTTAATATAAATCTGTACGGTTTAAACAAAAAAAAATAGTAAAACGGTTGATCCAACAACACACAATCTCCTGCTAATTTCAATTTTGCTCAAGAATTTTTGAAAGATGTAAAGTGGTCCAAATATAAGAAAAACTCTAAAAATATTGATATAATAATTTTTGGTTAGTCTTGGGTAGAGCGTCCGATTCTTTTAATTTTCACGGAAATTTTTCTGATGATAGATTCTTCTCAATTTTGCGCAGTATTTTTAGAAGGTGTAAAGTGGTGAGAAGGGGAGGGCGTCCGATGTTTTTAATTGTTTAAGTTTAGTAAAGCCCTTTTCAATGCAAATGCCTAATGCGAGATAATTTAGTAGGCTTACATTGAGGCACGAGTCAAAGGGACTAATACATTCACAGCGACATTGAGTGCGCTCACCCGCACTCGCCTACGGCAGCCGTGACGGTCGAGCGTAAAGGAAAAGTGTGATGATTTTAACATTGCTATAGAGCGAGGGATAAAGTTTGTTCAGTTAAGAGGTGGGAATAACGGTTCTTCTTAAATAACTTGTTACTCGTTCCCGTTGCCCAAAAATAACGTTCTAAAATAACGTTGTTTAAGAACGAAGTTATTAGAAAGTTCTCTAACCAAAACCAAAAAGTTAAATTCCACTACATATATATTTTTTCCTTAATATGTTTCCTTTTTATATTTAATCTATATTTTTTAATAAGTGTTATTTGTTTTTAAATTTTATTCATATGTAATAAGTTTTATTTTATTGTTGGAATTTTTATTATTTTTTATTAAAAAATTATATTTTATAATGATTTATTTGAATTATTATTTACCCCTGTTATATTATTTAATTGTTATAATTTTATATTTTTAACCAAATCGTATACGGGATACGGGAATACGAGTTTCAGTCGTTTCTGCAGTCCATCTACTTCGAAGCGAAACTAAAATAACGTTATTGAATTCGATCTCAAAAACGCAGAACGGGGAATCGATGCGTCTCGTGCGTCTGTCCTAATAACTTTTAACTTTATTCCCTTATCGTTCTCGAATAACGGACAGGCGCACGATGACGGTACACGGACGGCCTACTCGCGGCGACCAGACCGGTCAGATGATGCAGTTCTCTCGTTCTTTGGTAACGAGTTATTGCGAAAGTTAATAACGTTACGTTTCGTTCTAGTAAAATAACGTTCTAAAATAACGTTACCCCATTAAGACCCACCTCTAGTTCAGTTATTCTTCTATCTTTTCCCAACCGCTGTTTCTACGGCCAAGCGGTAAGGCTGCTTCTATAATCCTCGATCATTATTTGACGAAATATGGTCCGACATAGTAGATCAAGTAAATTACCCAAGAGGTAATTTAAAAGCTATGTAGTATACTATAGCTAGAAGATAACGCCAATCCTACGTTATGTTGCTCTTTCACAAAAACAGAAAGAGCTGGTACTGCTCATGAAAGGCCGAACCGAACTTTATGTTCTAACAAAAATCCAAGAATCGCAAATCCGATAACGAATTAATAATGAATCGATCCGATGTAATCCGCAACACGTAACTGTTACTAATAAATCAGAATTTTTATAACTGCAAATGTCGCTTTTTTACTGCACATGCGAATAGTTCCTGAACTAATTCAGAATTGCACCCGCAAACAAAAGCTACTGAATAATAGCGGAAACAGTTTGCACTGAGTGTACTTCTATCCATTATTAACTTCATATGTTAAAAAACTTATACACTTATGCACACTTGTTTTTCCAATGGTTTTCGCTATTACTGTAGGTTGTGTTGTGCCAAAGATGCTTTAAGAAAGGCCGCCAGACGGTACTAGGTACATTAGGTTTGGAAATAAATTGTTTATTACGTTTCCCAAATTTCTACTTACTTTAAAAAATCAACCTAATTAAATATTTTTTAAGACGATTGTGCATTTCAAAGCAGAGTCAAGGAGCACAGCACGCAGCTATAGCTGCAGCACGTTTCCAATTTTTGTCAAATGGCCTTAAGGTATTTCCTAAAATAGTAGCAAGAAAATTTTCTAACTACTACCTATCCGAGCTAGAATTAATTTTTTTATAAATGTGTCAGAACTTTGAAATTTAAAGAAAACCCTTTACAACATAGCATTTAGCATACTGTGCTGTGCAAAAGGAACATTTATTTAAGGTATTATTTTGCAGTGTGTAGCTATTTTTTTTAAAGAAATCAGTTTTTTGAAACGTTAGTGATTCAAGAATGTTTTTTAAGTTTATAGTTTTTTTTGGTTTAAATTTTTGAAGATTGACCCAATATAGGTCATATTTTTTAATATTAGCAAGTGCCTTTTTTATTCGACTGTTGATGTTTTCCTTACTTTGTTTATAGAGTATAAGTAAAGAACTTTTCCTAACTTAGTACTGCTCCTTAAAGCTAAAAAAAGTTTAAAACGTAGCTGTTTAAAAAAAGTAAGTTTGGCAACATCGATTAGAAATAAATTTTGATTATATAGTCACACCTAGGCTGCCAAGGACTTTTATTTCGTCCGTGATCGTGATCGTGACATAAGTCGGGAGAAAAGAGCCGACGAACATAGCGGATTGGCTGGCGAGTAGCCCATACCAGAACGTTGTTATGATAATAATCTCGATGTTTTTCAAGATTTGCACTTCGCAGTAAATTTCAGTCGTGCTCCGGTATTGCAAGCTTTTTAGATTGAGTCATATCCATTTGTATCGACGGTAACTCGACGAGAAACATATTCCGTATAATTCTGTGTGCGCGAATCTTTGACGCAATGAGTAGTGGTTTAGACGTTTTGAGTGGTTCTTTAAGGGTGCGAAACAGCACTTTTAATGGCTCAAAAAATTATAATAATATCAAAAATTGTAGAATAGAAGAAGTGAAGGCATGTCCTAGCGTAATGTCTCCGGAAACGAAGAGATTGCTGCCGCCGAACACCGAGACAGTGCAAACAAAACCGTTTCCAATCCGAGGTAAGTTTAATTCTAATTTGGTTAATGTAATTGATTCAATTCTTTGCATAATGTTCAATTACCTATGTGATAGATAAATCCATTAAGCTATGCAAAATGTAGTTTTTTTTGTCATTCTACTTTTTTCTAATTAGTTTACAAACAGCTGAAAGTTGTCAATCAATTGGATAAATTGCGTCGGCGCAGTTTCTTAAAATTACATGTGCTTTAATTGATTTTTGGACTGTTTCTAATTCATTAATTTCAACGTAACATATTAATTATGTTTACGTATCATCTGGAACTGCCTAAAATAAAGCCGTTTAATTGTCATCCTGGCTATGTATTTAATAATTGCTGAAGACAGACAATCTGAAATAGTAGAAAAAGAAACAGAACTTAAGTTAATACCAAATGAAAATTTTTAAAACTATTTTGCTCTTATTACTACTATAATGCCTTTTTGTTCTTTCATACTGAGGTAGATATTAGATATTATTATATCTACTTTAGAATAAGAAAATCCTAATAAGAATTTAGGTACCTACCTAACACTGAGCCAAAAACAAAAAAAAAACAATGTAAAGCCCGATGTAAACACAACCCTTTATTTATCATTCTGTGGTGCAGACAACCTATAATAATGTGATACCTTTCGGATCGGACCTAACCTCAAAAAATTCACAAACTTTCCTTAAATACTTCCTTTTTGAAACTGGTTATAGGTTACAGCCAAACTGAATGATTTTATGATACTCCTTAAATTTTGCTGGGTAAACCTATTTTCCCGATTATTTAGTCATTAGTTTTACTAAAAAACACATCTAAAAATGTCGTTTTAATTTAAAAAAATCAAGGATATTATCTAGGGATTTTTAGACAGGTAAGTTGGTACAATCTAAGAGCGCCAACATACTTAATGGAAAATTCCTATAAAAAAAGCATTTAATCCAAGTAAGAGCTTAATTGTAATATTTTATAAAAGCAAATTATGGTAAGGGTGCACAAAATATGATTTTATATAGAAGACAGATATTTCTACAAGCTACAATTAAGGCAGTGCATTTCCCTGAATTGGGTTTTGTTGATGAGGTTGTTGACAACAACCTCTTTTTTAAACACAAACATAATAAACGCGGTTAATAAACAATACACAATTCAAATTTCAAAAGTAGGCGCTTTTCAATTGTTTCACAAGTTGTACAACTGCTTAAAAATCCCTAGATAATTTACTTCATTTTTAAAAGTAAAAATAGATATATTTTTTGTGGCCTTTTTTTTATTTAAAAATAACGACTAAAGAAACGTAAAAATAAATTTATTTTAAAAAATAATAAATGATTTATTCTCGGATTTTAAAATTTATATATATATATATATATATATATATATATATATATATATATATATATATATATATAAATATATATATATATATATATATATATATATATATATATATATATATATATATATATATATATATATATATATATATATATATATATATATATATATATATATATATATATATATATATATATATATATATATATATATATATATAATATATATATATATATATATATATATATATTATATATATATATATATATATATATATATATATATATATATATATATATATATATATATATATATATATTGGGTTTTTTTTTGTGTTCAGAAAGCTTTCCGGGAAAAAAGTGTGGTTATGCTATTTTTAAAAAAGCCTTCTGGTACAATAAATGGATTTTCAAATTGCATAATTGGGTTCTATTATAAGAAGGCTGGGAAAATCAAAAAAAACGCTGAAAACCTTACTGGGGGGTTTTGGGGATGAAATTCAATTCTGGTATTAGAATTCCCGGGGGGCCCGGGAGAAGGTAATGAAAAAATAAAAATCACAAATTTTGAAATTAATACTTTTTTTTTTAAAAAATAAATTATTTTTTTTTAATATTAATTATCCATCATAAATTTCAATGTTTAACTTAAATACAAACATTTTCTTCAAACCTTTCTTCTTCTTCCCTTTTTCTCTTCTTTCTCGTTACTACCGCGGCCTGGTTGGAAGGTCTTTTTGGTTTAACAATTATCATTGCAATGTTGCATGCAATGAGCAATAAACCCCCTTTTTTTTTCCGAAAGTGCCCAATCCGTTCAAGGAACAAAAAAACTGCTTAAAATTTCCTCGGGGTCGGGTCCCCGGGTCATGGTGACGGACTGAGCTTTTTAAAATTTTAAATTTTTTAATTTTTTAAATTTTAAAAAATTTAAAAAATTTTTTTAAATTTTTTTTAAAATTAAAAAAAAAAAAAAAATTTTTAAAAAAATTAAAAAATTTTTTTTATTTAAATTATTTTTTAAATAAAAAAAAAATTTTTTAAAAATTTTTTTTTTTTTAAAAAAATTTTTTTAAAAAATTTTTTTTTTAAAAATTTTTTTTTTAAAAAACCCGGGAAAAAGGGGGGGTTTTTTTTAAAAATTTTTTCCCAAAAAGGGGGAAAAACCAAGGGTTTAAAAAAAAATTTTTTAAAAACCCCCCTTTTTTTTTTTTGGGGGGTTTTTAACCCCTTTTAAATTTTTGGGGGCCGGGGGAATAAAAGGGGGGGAAAAAAAAAAAAATTTTTAAAAAAAAATTTTTTTTTTTTTAAAAAAAAAAAAAAAATTTTAAAATTTTTTTAAAAAAATTTTTTTTAAAATTTTTTTTTTTTTTTTTTTCTTTTACGCCCTTTTAAATTTTTTGGAAAATTTAATTTTTTTTTTTAAAAAAAAACCCATTTTTTTCCCTTTTTTTAAATTTCAAAAAAAATTTTTTTCCCCCCAAGGTTTTTTTAAATTTAATTTTTTTTTTTTTCCCCCCCCCTTTTAAATTTTTTCCCCTTTTTTTTTCCCCCCTTTTTTTTTTTTTTTTTTTTAAAAAAAATTTTTTAAATTTTAAATTTTGGGTTTTTAAAAAATTTAAAAAAAAAATTTTTCCCTTTTTTTTTAAAAAACCTTTTTTTTTTTAAAATTTTTTTTTTTTTTTTTTTTTCCCCCCAAAATTTTTTTAAAACCCCAAAAATTTTTTCCTTTTTTTTTTTTTTTTTTCCCCAAAAAAAAAAAAAGGGTTTTTAAAAATTTTTTAAGGAAAAAAAAAAAAAACCCCCCCCCCAAAAACTTTTTTGGTTTTTTTTTTTCCCCTTTTTTAAAAAACCCCCCCCCTTTTTAAAAAAAAAAAATTTTCCAAAAAGGAAAAAAAAAATTTTTTTTTTGAAAAACCTTTTAAAAAAACCCAAAAAGGGGGGAAAAAAATTTTTTAAAAAAATTTTTTAAAAAGGGGGAAAAAAATTTTTTTTTTTTTTTAAAAAAAAAAAAAAAAACCCTTATAAAAAAAAAAAACCCAAAACCCCCCCAAAAAAAAAAAAAAAATTTTTTTTTAAAACCCCCCCTTTTTTTTTTTAAAAAAAATTTTAAAAAAAAAGGGGAAATTTTTTTTTTTTTTTGGGGGGTTTTTTCCAAAAAAATTTTTTCCCCTTTTTTTTTTTTTGGGGGGAAATTTTTTAAAAAAAAAAAAAAAAAAAAAAAAAAAAAAAAAAAAAAAAAAAAAAAAAAAAAAAAAAAAAAAGGGGGGGGAAAAAAAAAAATTTTTTTTTAAAAAAAAAAATTTTTTTAAAAAATTTTAAAAAAATTTTTTAAAAGGGGGGCCGGAAAGGAAAACAAAATTTTTTTAAAAATTTTTTATTATCGCCGTTTAAATTGGTTTTTTGGGGGTTTTTTTCCCAAAAAATTTTTTTTTTAAAAAAAAAAATTTTAAAAGGGTTTCAAAAGGAAAAAAAAAAAAATTTAAAGGCCCGGGAAACCGGGGGAGTTAGGGAATTATTTATTAATTTATTTCCAACCAGGCTTCCCCCCAATTTTCACTATTCACCGAGTCATTAAAAACTTTTTTACATTTGGTTGTTTAACCCCAAGAAAACATAAACATTTATAGTGCCCCGAAAAAAAAAACGAAAGGGAAATGAAGGAAATTATAGTAGTGGCAAGTGTTAGTGAAAATCCTACAATTTCATCAATACAATTGTACAACAGGTTAATTTGACAAAGGATCAGTGGAAAGAGTGCTTAAAAAAAGAATACCGATCCTACAAACTAAAAAAAAACCCCTGAAATTTTCCCTGATGATCATTTTAGACGAATGCAATTTTGTGGAAAAAAAGAAAAAAACAAAAGAAAATTTCATAAGAAACTTTTTTTTTCATGGTCTCACCCAAGATTTTTTTTTCTGGGGTCCCTAAAATCCCCAAATTTATGGTTTCCAGGGAGAATAGGGCTAATAATCTACAAGAATTGCAATTACAAATTGAGAATTCTTTTACGATTATTACCCTTAACATTCTAGCAAAACAGAAAAGGGGTTTTTTTGACAATCTTGGTTTTTGTTTGGCCCCAGGAAGGTGGTTTATCTGAGCATCTTCGAAACTTTAAAGATTTTATTTTTTTTTTTTTATGAATGCACATTAATTTATTTTTTTTAAAAAAATCTTTTTACGTTTCATTATTTATTTGAGAAAATTCTTTTTTTTTTTATTAGGAAAAAATGTTTGGTTCTTAAAACCGTAGCAAACGTTGCGGTGTCGTAAGCAACTAATTTTAAATTTATGGCTGATAAGAAATACGATCGAAGACGGTTTAGCTTCGTTACTTGCCTATAAACACTGCATATTCTTACTGAAAATAAAAACGTAGTACACAACTAAACTGGGCAGATAACTCTTCAAATTTATCACCGTACTCCCCACCCGTCCCAACCAAAAAAGAGCCACGTGAGGAAACGAGACAGAAATAAAAATGCAAGCCACAAAATTATTATTGGTATTTTGAATTGGGTAAATCCAAAATCATCCAGTAGCCTCCTATGTTCGCAGTACGGTGCGCTTTACTGTATATATATATATATATATATATATATATATATATATATATATATATATATATATATATATATATATATATATATATATATATATATATATATATATATATATATATTATATCACTTTTGGAGGAATTTTATAAAAGTTTGTGCAGTTTTAAGTTTAGGTCCAAGTGAGGTGTTAAACCTTAAAAACAAGGAGTTTCCGACAAAATTTGACTTAGATTTGTAATCAGCGCCCCAAAAAATTCCCATACACTAAATTTTAATGAAATCAGCGGTAGGCCCGATTAATAAAAAATTACCTAAAATGTAAAGTATACTGTTTTGTTGTGTTAATTCTTTGCGAATTGGGTGGAAATTTTACTCAGCAATTCGTACTCTAAAAGGGTTTGATAGAGGACAATTATTGTTAATATCAGTAGTACACAATTATATTTTAATTGATTTTAAAACTTTCCAACTGATTAGAGGCTAAAATGAATGATCAGATGGATATAAATAATCCCCCCTATAAAACCTAAATATCAGAAATTTAGCACAATAGAATGATAAGTTTTGAATTCTTTATACAAAATACCTTATTACTTCTCAATTAAAATGTTGCAGTTTTTATTAGTATTGCATCTTCTGTAAAGCTTAAGTATTGCGAAATATGTCAAGTGTTTTAAACTTTATGGAAAATGTCTCCAAATTTCTTCTCTTTATTTTTGTTTAAATCAAGGTTGGTAAATATCATGATATTTATATAAATATCAAAATATTGGATATATATCCGATATATATCAAGTTTTGATATTTATTTTTTTTTAAATTACTTGTTTATTTATAGTAGCTAAATAAAACCAAGGAACTATTTAAACATTTTTATTACAAATAAGTAACAAAAACCAATAAAACATAATCAAAAATTCTAAAAATAATCCAAAGAAATATTTCGACAGAAACTAATTATTGCCCTTTTGCATTAAATCAATCTTGATAATGGTACGTCGTCATCAGAGTTGCTGGAATGCCCTGGCGATAGTTCTGGTATGTTAGAATTTTCCCAAACCCAATCAAGATTATCTTTTTTGTTTTTTTCCACCTGATTTTTGTATTTAAATAAAAATGTTAATTTTCCAGATTTTTCAATTCCAAGCCTATTACGTAGTTTTGACTGTATCATTCCAAATGACGAAAACGTTCTCTCGAGAGATGCGGTGGCCGCAATTGCACTGACCAGCTGTTCACAGAATGATAGAAAGCCTTCTTTATTCGGCCAACTTGCATCATCAATAATAACTCCTTTCCACCATACCATAGGTGGTGTATTTTTAAATTGAGGTCCAAACATATATTTGGGAAATGGTGTGGATTGAGCTAAAAGTGCCATTACAAATGGAATGAAGTCTGGATTAACTTGATGTAAATAAGTATATGCTTGCTCTCTCTGGTGGTTATTCAAACGTTTGCCCAAAAATCGATGGTCTAGCATATTGGCCAAGTAGTGTTGTGGTCCTAAAGCCATGTCCGTTCTTCGATAGAAATATTTTTTAACGTTTAAGGGTTGCTCCTTAAGATCCAGTTCCAGTTTTACCCAAATTTCAACTGCAACAGCAATAGTCGTTTTATCCCTTTGAACTCTATCTAAAGCAACAGCTATTGGTTTTAAGTAACTAAGCATATGTTGAGCATTAATTACAATGTTTATGTCATTGATAATTTTAATAATATCAGAATCTATGTCGTCTTTGTGGTCTTGGCACAACTGAACCAGTTTACCCCGATTTTCCAAGAAACTGGATTGCATCGGTCATCGTGTTCCAACGAACTTCATGGGGTAAAATGAGTTTTTTCCAAGAGTTTCCTTGCAAGGGCGGCAGGTAAATGTTTATTTCGAAAATATTTTATTGTTCGTAAAATGTGGCCAGAAACTTCAGAATTGTCCAGGTCCAATGCCAATAGGTTTAATATATTTCTGAACATCCATATTGTATTAAGTTGTCGCTTTCTTTAAATCTGTTCTCATTTTAGTGACATTACTAGCATTATCAGTAACTAAGCTTCGTACTGACACTCCAAATTTTTTATTGGCGTTAGATATTGATGCCAAGGCAATTTCTTTTTAAGTACTCTGACGAAGCGGGTGACCGGATGTATCAACAGTGTCGATAAGTACGGATTCACCGGACTGAGTTACAAAAGATGTACATATTATTGGCTCATTATGTAGGTTTGCTCCATCCATCCAAAGACATGGATACAATTTCACCTTTATATTTATTTTTACATTCAATCATTGCCTCAGAATAAACATCATCTAAAAGAGGTCCTCCAATCTGGCGTCTGCTGGGTGGGATATAACCCGGTCTTAATAAGTTGCACAGTTTTAGAAATTCCTCGTGTTCTACGTGAGAAAATGGGGTATTGGTGGAATAAAAAAATTTTCCCATTTGAATATTAATTTGTTTTAGGTATTTTTCGGATGTTACAACAACATCACTGTCTCTACATATGTTTAGCAGACCCAATTTTGTTTTCTTTGCAGGCTGTTCAAGAAAGTTATCTTTCTCGGAATGCCAGGATCACCTGAAACAAAAAAAATCTTAAGAAAGAGAAGACAAGATGGTTTTACTTTGTAGCTTTGCGTGCTCGTGCTACTGCGGAAAAGTGCAACTTTTGGTATTTGCGAATGGAAACGGACTACTTTCGCATGCTTGTAGAGTAAAAGAATGTTTGTATTATGAATTAAATATTCATTAGTTTTTGCTCAAATATAATTACCTTGCTGGCTTGTTGATGGATCACAAATATTTTCAGACGTCGTTGCCTGTAAAACTGTTTCTGATTTTCGTTGCTGTTTGCATTAGCTCCTTGACATTTAATTAAATGATTTTGCATACGTGTTGGTATTCCTTGCATTTCGTTCTTACATTTTTTACATTTAGCCCATTTTCCAGTGTTTCCAGTTCTTTTTATCTCATCAAAATGAATCCAGATATTCAGTTTAGGTCTTGGCATTTCTATTTTCTTACAAACTAACGTTATAACTTTAAAAAGCCAACACAATTCGTAAAATACACGAGCCGATTAACAACGTGACGATTTTACAAACAACACCTATTATTTTGCTAATTTGCCTTGTTCTTGCTTGTAAAATGGGGTTCCCAGAAATAAATTCGGGGAATCACACAAATAAACACGCGGATCGATAACCGACGCTCTGCTTACGTTTTTGTTGCGACTGTTGCCAGATTTTCTATTTTTTAACAATTTTGATATAGGTATAGTGATTTTTTATTTTTTTTTATAAATATCATGATATATATCAGAGTATAAATATCGCGATATATATCAATGATATATATCGGATATATATATCATTGATATATATCATGCCAACCTTGGTTTAAATATACTATTATAGTTATTTCTTAAGTGAATCTTTTATATTTTAGTATTTGCACTGATCTCTGGTCATTTTTTGCAAAACAATAGATACAATTTAAAAGTAATACCTCAGTATGTAGCTTATTTATTCTTTAGGGAAAAATAAACAAGTTAGTAAAAAGCTTAGTACACTTATATTTACCGATTCATTAATTAAAAAGTCATTACTAAAAT
Organism: Listronotus oregonensis; assembly: GCA_019359885.1. Classification (NCBI taxonomy): domain Eukaryota; kingdom Metazoa; phylum Arthropoda; class Insecta; order Coleoptera; family Curculionidae; genus Listronotus; species Listronotus oregonensis. Next base: position 326,584 of record JAHBCN010000052.1, read on the forward strand.
CCTATTTTATACTGAATTGTAAAACATCTATAACAAGAAAAATTTCTCGTTAACAAAACTAATTTACAAGTTCAAGTCTCGGTTCAAAAGCAAGACAAATTTAAGCGAGGGGGAAACCACCTAGGAATTATTCACCAAAGCTGGAGGCATTACGGAAAAATACGGGGTATTATTGAGAAATACGGGGTATTATTGGGCAATACGGGGTATTATTGGGAAATATGGTGTATTACAAGGCAATATGGGGTATTACAAGGAAATACAGGGTAATATGGGGAAATATGGGGTATTATTTACAAATATTAGGGTATTATTTGGCAATATTTTCCGTTAAAAGTTTAAATTTAGTCGGCTGTCCTAACGAACGGATACGAAGTTTCACGATTAATTACACGTTTTGTGAGATATGGTTGCCGGATTGTGGCGGCAAACATATATGTTTATTCAACGAATTTTGGTATTACAACCTTATGCTGTTCTTGTAAATTACGCGATTTTAATCTCACTTGACAAAACCGCGCAAGACCGCTGCGCAAAAAGCATTTTTGTGACAACGTGGTTGGGGAATGGTAATTTAAGTGAGATAATAAAATACCGTTAGAGGTGAGTAAACTTTTGTTTAATAATAATTTAAATAAGTTCGCAAATACTATAAATTACTTAAGTTTTTAAAGCTTACATTTGAAAGCTTTATTTAAATAATAAAAATAATTTCTATCTAATGTAAGTATATTTTCGTAATAAATATTAAAGCATTAAACGGGATAAATACTCCTCAAGCTAGATCTTAATAAAAACTGTCTTCATCGCTTTTACCAATTAAGTTTTTATACACTTACATTTAGAGCATAACTTTTATTTTCTATCGACGAAAAATATATTTCTTTGCATTTTGCGCCAACTCTCGAAGCTACATAATTAAAAATTACATAATTACTTGCCTGCTATATCACAACTTTTAAAAAAAGATACTATGTGTGTCAATTTTTACCGGTGGACCGTATATAGGTTGGTTCTAACCATTCATTGTCTTACTATTTCGGATGTTAATCCTGGAGATAAAATAAATTTAAATTTGGTCACTAATTTTTGGCTGCAAAACGCTAAGCAAGCATCCGGAATACAAAAGAAACTAAACTATTTAAAGTTGATCAGTTACATTTTTTGGTTTCTACTTGGAAAAAATTTAAATATAAAACAACGAATTTATAACATTTACGGAGTTTTTTTCTAAAATTTTAAGAACGTGGATAAAAAACAGCAACATATACGAAGTCAAAAAATAATATTCAGCATAAAGCATATCTTTGTGTAGAACTAAATGCTTATTACATGCTGAAATTCGTTGTTAATTTAGAGACAAAAAACCTATAACTAGATAGGTTCTTCCCTTGGCTTAATGGTGTCAGTGTTGGAAAATATTTTTCGTGCACCCGTTCTTTCTTCAGCACTGTTGCTACTGTCGTTAACCTTAGTATCGAGGATATAATTCAAAAAGGAAGGGAAAAATAATGGTACTAAATGAAATAAAGTCCAATTTAAAAGATGCAATAAAATTTCGAGGGATGAAACAAAAAAGAATATTAAAAGACACCGAAAGTGGAATTTTACAGTTTTTTAAAATCACTGAAAATATTGAAGAATTAATAGAAAATGCTTTATTTGAGGCCAAGCTTTTAAATAATCTTGGTATATCTGTAACTACAGATTTGTGTTAAGTGGCTGTAGGAAATAAACAAGAAAATTTTGTTATTGAGAATGAAGAAGATGATAAATTTAATAAATATTAAGAAAGAATTCTCAACTTATGGATGATACAATGCTAAACGAAGCATACAGAGCAAAAAAGATGACAAGAGGTTTAGGTAAAGTTGAACTCTAAATCTAAATGAAGATGGTCCATTTCTTAAAGTAAAAATGGAAAAAAGGGAAAGTATTATTAAAAAATCGACAGATCGGATAAAAAAAGAAAAATGTAAGGTCCAAAAAAGTAAAAAAGATGATGTTACAAGTTCGAGTAAGGAAGAACAGGAAGATGTTATTTATGATAATTCTACAGATACTTACCACGACATATAAAACGATATTGACAACTAAGTAAGCAACTCGTTTATTGTATTTTTTTTTAATGCTTAAAGTACTTTTTTCATTTTTTATACTCTTTAATAGATATATTTTATGTGGAACAAAAAATTATAATATTATTTTCAAGAAAAAGAGATACACCTTAAGAGGTACTAGGTGGTTTATTAGAAGAGGGTTTAAGAGAAAAAATAAGATACAGTTTATTTTAAATTTCAAAAGGGACTGTATGAACATAGAACAAAACAAGAATCTATAGGTTTATCATACACTTATTTTAAGAACTAAAAATAAATTAAAATAATTCATTTTTTTAATATTTTAGTTAATTTAATTATAGATTCTAGCAGATAAATTCCTCGGTTAGTTCTAAGTACCTTTTATTTTGATTTCTTTTTTCTTTGATAATGTTAAGTATCATATTTTCAACCGATTTGTAAAGCCTTTTTTTATATTTTTCAATACGATTTTTTTTTGTTTTGTATTGACCCTAAACCATAATACACTGTGTTTCAAACTTTTGTTTTGTTTTTTTTTTGTAAATTAAGATTTGTGACGTTACTTTCTTTTACAGTGAATTTAAAAAATATATAGATACTAACATACGGGAGTCAGATTAAAAATTTTCAGTGCAAATATCTCAAAATAAATTGTTGTAAAATTGCAATTAGATATAAATGTTATACAAGGGAAAAATCAGTTAAGGGTGAGTAACCCCGTAAATTTTAAAATTTTAAATGACGTCACCCTTTTTCTAATAAACTAAATCAAATGTCTCATGTAATATTCATCAGGGCAAAAATATTTTTTTTGGTATTTATATAGAAGTGGTGGTATAAAGGTATGGTTTTTTGGCCACAAAAAATCGAAAAATGAAGATATTTACAATTTTTTTAATGTTCTACTAATCATGGGAAAAACAATGATTTCATGAAGATTTTTTTATTTGAAAAGTCAAAAAATCAATTTTTTGACTTTTGACTATTTTTCATAATACATTTTTTTTGTTGCGCATCAAAAATAGAATAATTTGGAAAAAAATTCAAAAATTTAATTTTTGAATTTTTCATTTTTTTTTTTTAATTTGAAAATTCACATCTAGTATATATAAATCAGTTTTGTATTTTTGGTTGTTTTTTTAATTTTTACTCGTCATCGGTTTTAAATTTTGATTTTTTTAAACATTGTCAAAATCAAAAAATAAAGCTATATTTTTTTTAATTGTTCGTTTTTTGATGTTTAAAGAATTTTCGAAATATTTTGGATGCCCCTCAAATGCAGTACAAGTTTTTTGAATTTTTGAATTTTTCAATTGCAAAAATCATTATGAATCGGTTGTCTTTTAATCATTAAAATTTTTAACATAACTTTAATAAACAATAGAAAAAATAAAAACAAAATCTCCAGTGTCAATTTTTTATTTTTTACGACCAACTAGTATGCCCCACTTTAGTATAATTACATTTTTATCATTTAAAGTTGATAACTAATAAAAAAATGGTGGATTACTTTAGAACCCTTTAGTTTGATGTTCTCAAAAGAAACAATGTCACTTTAAATTTTAAAATGAGATGGAGTGCCAGGCAGTGAATTTGAGGATCATTCCCCTACCTGCATAGATTTTGTCAAAATAGAATTTTCCAACTTCTTTTGAATAAATTTGCACAAAAGGTTTTAAATTAACACCCTTAAAAATAAAGACAAATTATTGGAGGTACTAGGGCAATATGGAGGAAATGAGGTATATAGGAATTATAAAATATATAGGAATTATGGGGAAATATATAGGAATTATGGGGAAATAGAAATTATGGGGAAATATATCAATATGTAAAAAGGAATATGGGGAATTATGGGGCAATATAGGGTAATATTTAAAAATTCCCCCAAAAATAATTTGTTCAAAATCACGGGGGTGGGTTTCCTCGAATTTAAGTTATTACAACAAAGCTGTCATAGTACCTTAAAAGTACTTCAAGCAAAAAGATTATTAAAATGTCTTGCATTTTAAGTAAATGAAAATTAAAGTACCACCGTTTTACGATAAATCCAAGTACTTGAAGTAAACCAAAGTACTTAAGTAAAACAAAGTACTTGGAACCAAATACGAAGAAACCAAAATTTAAGACATAAAAGTACTTGGTAATTAAAATACTTTGTAAAACAAATTTCTTGAGTAGTATTTTTAAGGAAGTTTGGTTTAATTTTCCGTTGACACAAGGATTTAAAAACAAAAAGTCTAATTATATTCTACACTTGTCTTGCTGTTGGATCCAATTCAAATGAGCGCTGTAATGCAATAAATAGAAACAGCAGCGGTTGGGGTATTTCTTGTTTTAACTTGTTTGTACGATTATCTAAGGCGTGGGAAATTCGAGTACTTGGTTGATTTTTTACTTCAAGTACTTCTTATTTACTTGAATTTCTTTCTTACTTAAAGTACTCTTTTTTTTTAAAGTACTTTTTTTACTTCAAATACATCGTAATACTTCAAGTACTTAAATAAATACTTCAAGTAATTTACTTGGTCAAATCAAGTAAAAATCCAAGTATCTTTATAAAAACTAATTAAGTACAAGTACAAGTACCTCCTAATAAAAAGTACTTGAAGTAAAATACTTGAAGTACCAAAAAGTACTTTAAGTAAAATTTTACTTGAAGTACTTCAAGTTGACAGCTCTGTTAGCAGATTCCTTACCCTTTATATAATAGTATATTATATTATAAGGATTAATAGTGCACTTTTATTCCGTATGATATATACTATTTTTTCTCCTACCAAGTCAAAATTAATAATTTAGTTATTCAAAAATGTTTTTTTTTTAATCCTAAGACACTTTTAATCCTAGGCAGCCAATTTCTTAGCATGTAAATTATTAGGCAATATTGTTAATAATATGACTTAACATTTTAACCTAATTAGCTGCAATATTTGTTAAGGAAATAAATAATTTGACTATAATATAGGAAAACACCCAAATCGGCTAGTCTAGAATTATGGGTGCATGAGCAATATCACTAAATATTTTTTTACACCTGCTGCTAATACCCTCGCTAATCCTAATACTACTTGTTACTGCCGGATTACTGCTTATTTATTTGATGGCAAGTATTGTAGTGTGTAACAGGCAATCTGCAGTATATTATAAAGGCAATTTAATACAGCAAGATATAAATCCAATTTTTATAAACTGAGTTAATGTACTGGATTAAAAAATTTTAGGAGAAAATTTTGAAAGATTATTTTTGTATAGTTAGATCATTTTTAAAATGAAAATTCGGCGCCCTTTGAAAAGAAAAAAAAATATATAAAAAGTAGCAAAAAAGATTTGGTTTGAACTGCGGTTGCCTTTGCTTTTTATAATGTGCCGCTTCCCGCACGTGTCTGTAATAATTAATAATAGACCATATAAAAAGCAAAGGCGACCGACAATAAAAAAAGCCTTTTTGCTACTTTTTATGTTTTTTTTTTTTTTCAAAGGGCACCGAATTTTCATTTTAAAAATGATCCAACATACTTATATAAGATGTTTTTCTAAAACGATAATAAACCGTTTTTAGGGTATCAACCGTTTTTTTTGTAAAATATTTTTTTGTGGTAATTGTGATGCTTTTGACGGTGTAATTATGTTTTACATATATTATGTTGCATATTTAATTGAAATTAAACCAATATATCTTAAATAGGAGAAAAGGAACGCGATGGATTTTTTGTTTTTGCTGTAAATGAAATAAATTAACGAAGCAAAAAAACTAATATTGGAATTCGTCAATACTTGCGTCGTCACATGGCTTTTTGGTCTAACGCCAAAGGAGGTGGGTAAATTTCGGCCTTTTTTCGCCCATCACATTCGTGAAAATTCAAAGTTTCAATTTGGGCAATTTTATTACATTATAATAAGTCCAAGTATCTTTGGTTACATCTACAATTTTTGCCATTTTAAACGTTCTTTGATTTTTTAAAATTATATGATGAAACATAAAGAGTAACTTAATAGAAAAAGATGAAGCGACAGTACATACCGCTAAAAACTCTAAAAGAGTTCTGCGAGAAGTGTTTAATGGTCGACTCATTTCACTATTTGGGGATTTAAATTGGCTCTTAAGGTCCCTGGACCTAACTACACCAGACCTTTTTTCTGTGGGGCTACTCAAAGTCAAAGGTTTTTGCAACTCGTCCAGAAAACATCCAAAATCTTAAAATCCGAATTCCCGAAGAGGTCCGGTGAATAGACCAGGTTTTCCTTCATCGTCTCATGAATCATATCTTGTCAAATCTTGAAAAGTGCATTAATGTTAATGGCACCTACTTAAAAGACGTAATTTTTAAAAGTTTGGATAAGTCGTATGTTATAGTAAATCCCAAAGAGTGAATCGTAATTAAGTTTAATAAAATGTTAGTTGTGGTTAGTTTTAACAATTTTACTGGGCAATTAAAATGGGTAGTCTATTTTGGGAAACCCTGTATAATAAAATGGCCCAAATTGAGACTTTGAATCTTCACGAGTGTGATGGGCGAAAAAAGGCCAAATTTTGCACAACCTTCTTTAAAGAGCCAGACGTAAACTTTAAATTGTAATTACGCCGAAATTTTTTTCTGCTTCTTTAACAGGCAAAGGAAGAGATATGACGTGCTTAAAGATCAAAAGAAATTTTTATTGAAGGGGCTTATTGCACTAAATAAAAATTCATATTCTGTAACTATTTCTTAACAAAAATCGGTTTAACTATAACAACTAATAACAGTTATGACCTAAAGATATTAAAACGTAAATTTTGCAAACCATTTCATAATTATTGCGCTGCTTATTTCACAAGAAATTTACGGAAAAAGGCCTTTGCTGGTGATCGTGACATATAAAACGTCATCCACTAGTTGCATACGTGATTGGTCTCATGAGTTCTTGAGACGCCTCTTGGCAGGTCATGGATTTATTGAGACGGACTTCACAGAAACTATAGGTGTAAATGGTGGGTGATTCACTGTTATAAAACTTGCAAGGTAATAAAATACGGAGCAATGTTTCACAACAGATTACATTTAGGAGAGTTATGCCGAAAATTATGATTTTTTTTTCCAGTTAGAATTCTACAGTAGCATTTGTGGTGTTCTTTAATGTTGTTCAAAAGAAAAGTTATCCCATATACCTATTTATCTTAGTATTTAGACATAATTTATAGATTGTATAATAGTACTTAGAATTTGAACTCTAAATAAAGCGTTTTTACAGTTTAAAAGTTTTCTTACATACAATTTTAAAAAATATATGAAAGTTTAAAATTTATTGCGATTTATTTTGAAAATAAGATATACCAACATAGTGAAATTTGACATATTTGTAAAAACTTACATAATTATTGTTACAAATCTGTAAAAAAATAAAAGCTCTTCTGTGGAAAAATGCCGAAGGAAGAAAAAGAAATAATTGGTAAAATTCTTCTTAACCGGAAATATGGGAAACACAAGAATAATTGTTGACAACATATCGAATTTAGGTGAACTACTGAATATTCTACGAATATTAACGTAGAATACGTTATTAACCGCCGTTATAATTGGTTTTAAACGAAAGGGCTTGTGATAAGTTTGACATAAAATATATAAATAAAATGTTATAAGTTATAACCAAAGTCAATCATAATTCCTCCTATATAAAGTGGTAAATACCGATATTTTTTGGTTGGTGGTTATATGGTTCAACGCCTATATTCATGTTCTTAAAAAAGACGGAATTATATGATTTTTGTTTTTGTAGTTTTCTCAGCTGGGTAAATATAAGCATGCGTTTTTTTTGTGAAAGGTGTTAGGGCTGTATCGCCTCCTCTAACCAGGAGAATAACTCTGTCCTTTAAATATGTAAATAGTTGCTCATTAACAGTTAATTTTTAAATAATATAAATTAAACTTACCTTTAAAGGGATGTTTTCGGTATTAGTAAGGTTATTGTTTAGTGTCAAATTATTTAACTTTGGTGCGGTTTAAAACTCGAAAATATTCATTAAAATAGCCACGCAGTTGCAAGAAACATTTTTTTACGTAGGCAACATAACAAGCAGTTTTTGTTTTTAACAATTGCTGTAATTTATTTTATGCAAGAGTCATACGGCAGATTAAATTTTTTCTTGCCGCTGCCTGGCTGCTTGGTAAATATTTTAGTAATTTTTAAAGTCCAATCTTTGACGGTATACAGTTAACTTAATAAAAAAGAGAATTGAGCATTGGTTAAAATAGATTTACTACAACTAAAAAATTCATTCGTGTATTCATGTTATACAACAAAGAATTTTAGAAATTATTAAATAACTTGTTTACAATTTTTGGGTAAGTTGGTATATCTTATAGTCAAAAAAATTACAGCAATAAATGTGAAACAGTTCAAATTTAAATAAAATTGCATACAGGAAAAATTGCAGCAAGAAAAAGTTCAGGCAAAAAATTCAAAACTGTTAAAATGCGTTTAAAAGTTGCTGCAGTTTTTAAAGGTAGAAAGTGCGAGTTCGAGGTAAAAATCTGCTGTAAAAAATTATAACACTGTAAAACGCCTTAAAATAGCCATGCTGCTGCAAAAAAATAACGCCTCTTCTAAGCTTCTTGTTTGACAGGAAAGTTGCCACACTTTTTAAAAACCAGAAAGTGCGTGTTTGAATAAAAATTCTGCTGCAAAAAAATATCACCCTATAAAATATCTGAGGTAGTTAAAAAAAGACTACGAAACAATAGAAAGTGTTATAATTTTTGTTATATAATTTTAATTACTTATTTTATTATGTATTGTAATTCCTAATAAGAGTAAATAGCTGACGATACTTAAATTCCAAATTTTCAAAAGATTATTAAATTTTGATCCTTCTGCTAATTTTAAAAGAAATTCACGGTAAAAGGCTTTTGGTGAATGATCGTTCCATAAAAAAACATCATCCACTGGTTGTTTACGTGATCAGACTCATGCTTACCACTTATTTAAGTTAAAAAGCAGCTTATGGATCTATAAAGATCAACTTTTCAGAAGTAAGGTATAATGCTGGGTGATTCACCGTTGTGAAATACTTGCAAGGTAATAAAATCCAAGCAATGTTTCACAATAAATAAAAAATTTTCCACTATGCCAAAAATTTAGATTCTTAAATAATTATTGAAGTAGTCATTTATTCCCAGGTACTATAACTTACCCGCTTAAATAGTAATGTGGTTATTAAAAAACGGGAAGGTTGTTTTTTAAAGATTTAAAGCTAAGGTAGGCGAAAAAAAAGGAAAACATTACAGGCAGTTATGATTTTTTTTTATTATGTTTTTACTGTGTATCGCCTGTTTCTGTAAGTTTTTTTTAAATAAAAACAACTTTTATAATACCAATTATTTATTAGTAACAGAAATGGTATTAAAATTAAATTTTTTTAAAAAAATTTGTTGTCGGTGATCTGCTGTTTTTACAAAAAATTCACAGTAAAAGACCTTTGGTGATGATCGTTGATAGAAACCGTCATCCACTGGTTCCATACGTGATCAGTCTCATGCTTTCTTCAACACCACTTATTTAGGTTAGGGGAGCTTCTATTAAGATCTACTATTCAAAGTAAGGTATAAAGTTGGATGATTCACTGTTTGAAAATACTTGAAGGTAATAAAACCAACAATTTTTTACAATACATAGAAATTAGGGAAATTTTTCCAAAAAATTTAAATTCTTTAATTTTTTTAAACGTCTTTTATTGGGGGTTTATTATCTCATTTTACATCGTAATGGTTAAATTTTTTTTTTTAATTTTTTTTTTGATTCCCTAAATCCGCCGAAAATAGAAAAAAAAAAAAAAACGTGTCAATATCTACTAAATTTTGAAACCCCCCGTATGGTTAAAAATATTTTTAAGTATTTTTAAAATTAAAAAAAAAATTTTTAAGGGATGCTTTTCAAAAAAAAAAAACTTTGCTAGTGTCAAATAAATAAAGGCAGTAACATACTTACCTATTATAAAAACTTTTTTTTAAAATTTTTTATCCTTAGATTTAGAACCTAAAACTTAAAATTTTTTGAAAAAAATTGTTTTTTTTTAAAAAACCCAATTTAAAACTCATAAGCTAAAAAAAAGGTATAGCTGACCAAAATTTTTCCCCCAACCAAAAACATTAATTTCCATTTAAAAAAGCAAATTAGTTTGCCATTTATTTATGGCCACCTTATAATCAAAAATTTTTTTTAAAGTTAACTTTTTAAAAATTGAAAATTAAGCTTTTACATTGAAATCCACCACCCCCCTTTCCCCTTTTTGTTACCAGACCCTTTTTTTTAAAAAGAGATTAATTTTAAAAAAAAAAACCCTTTTTGACTGGTTACAATAAAATTTTCTCCCAAAAGTTCCCATATTGGGTTAAAAACAGGCAAAGTACCTGCATACTGATAAATTTGGGACGTTATTATGTATGCGAATATGCGAAATTCATAATTATATTATTTTTTTTTTAGTAGATTTATCCGCCTTTTTTTTTTCATTTCTTTACCTCTATCTGATGCATGTCTTGATTAATAGATAGCGTTTTGTAATAATCCCAAAAAATTTTAAATTGCTTTAATAAAAAAATTTATTGTTGTAAAATTGGTTCTAAATTTTTTTTTTTTCAGTTGCTAATAATGTTAATTGTCGACAGTACTTATGTACAAAAGTTTTTTCACTGTGCCGAGAATCAGCTAATGTCTATAATCCTTCTTTAAGATACTGAGGAATTATTGAGAAAAAGTCAAATAATAATAGCAGCATTAGGGAAAAAAACCTATTTTATTACTGCTAAATCTTACCGCGCTGTGTAGAGAAGTGGTATTGTTAGGGCGCTATGGAGGGTAGAGGGAAAAAGAAATAACTCATATGGAAGTCGAATTGAACAGGGTTGCAAGGATTTAAATCAATTGATTTTAATCACGATGTAAATCACTTGATTTTTAAAATTTTTAAACATGATAAAATTAAAAAAAAAATTTAAAAAAAAAAATTTTGGGGTTTTGAAAAAAATCGAAACAAAAAAAATTACGTTAATATAAAAAAAAATTTTTACAAGAAAACAAGATGAATTTTTTTTCAAAAATATTAAAACAAAAAAAAAAAATTTAATATTTTAAAAGGGAAAACTAGTTTGGGAGCTTTTTTAGTACCCAATCGATTGCGTACTTTAGA